>VZTJ01004020.1:95757-106657 GCA_013397795.1 Orthonyx spaldingii | reverse complement strand
CTCTACCTGGGGCAGCGTTTGTCGTGAGGGACAAGCCGGCTGGCCAATCAGAAGCCGCTCTCGTAGGCGTGCAGCCAATGAGCTGGCGGCGCTCCGGGGAGCGCCCCGCCCCCGGCCCCCCGCGGCCGCCGCTTCCCGCCCGGCGCGGGGCTGGGAGTGCCGCGCCTGGGCTGGGGGAGCGCCCTGCGAACAGCGAGAGGCGCCTGAGGCACTGGGCTCTTCCAACGCGCTGCTGCGAGCTCCGGGCGCGTTCTTCTGAGGCTCTGGGCTCTCCGAACGCGCTGCTGCGAGCTCCGGGCGCGTTCTTCTGAGGCACGGAGCTCTCCGAACGCGCTGCTGCGAGCTCCGGGCGCGTTCTTCTGAGGCACTGGGCTCTCCGAACGCGCTGCTGCGAGCTCCGGGCGCGTTCTTCTGAGGCACTGGGCTCTCCGAACGCGCTGCTGCGAGCTCCGGGCGCGTTCTTCCGGCTCTCCCCTTTAGAAGGAATTGGTAAGTGCCAAACAGGGCAGACGGTCTCTCTCAGTTTTACAACTAAAGCAAAAGGTTGCAAAGGAGTGGTACCTTGAGGAGAGAAAAAAAGTTACTGTTCCGCCAAACAAACAAAAAAATCCACTCTTGAAACACCTTTAAAAGATGTTGTAATACAAAGCCATATGCAGCCCTGAGGTTCATATTAGTATCACCATCTTTCCCTAACACTATAAATAACCTACTGTAACCACCAGTACATATAATTAATCCTGGTGTGTCTGCTGATGAGGCTAAACATGAGTGTGAAACACTTCTGACTCTTCAGTTTTTAATCTGGTGTCATAAGCACTGGATAATCTTTACAGCTTTACAAATAAGGTGAAAGACTACAGAAAGTAGTGCAGCTGTTCTGTAGTTGCTTGTTTAATGTTTGTGTTGATTCTAATGCTTTGTATCTATGTTCTTACACTGCTTTTTTTCAACTTTTTTTGAAAAGTTCCAAAACTAATATGCTAAATATGACCTTGTTTGTGCCTGATGCTGAAACCTGAGAAACCTCATTCTCAGTAGTAAGTACTATTCCATACAAGATGCTTACAAGAATGAGACTGCAGTCATATAGCAGCAAAGTAAATAAAGGTTGTTGGAGAGTATTTGCTTTTCATGGAAATCATTGTTTGTTTTTCTTTGTATTGTTCTTTATGACTTTCACTTGTGTGCAACCCTTAACAAAAGTATTTCATTGTGGTGGTTTTTTATTTACAAGCAATTCTCTAAGGGGTACTGTATCTTCTGCAAAAGATGGGGTATTAAGGTACATTGTCCAGAACTGCAGGTTTTTTACTGCCCTTTTTTACTCAGACTTTCACTACAGTTCAGTGTAACACATTTCTAAGTCACTGCTGCACTCTCCTTAAGGAAACTTGGAATGAGCATACTCAAAATAGCTCTAGCAATGCTCTCTCTGGCAAAAGAAGCAAAGATGGAAGAGGCTACAGCCTATCCAGTATCTAGAATCCATATAAACAGTTTACAGCCTATCCAGTATCTAGAATCCATATAAACAGAGTTTGTGTTAAAGCCTAGGATACGTAAACCCATCCAGCTAGACTGGTGAATCTAGGAGGCAAACATGACTAGAAATTGAAGCCCAGCTGTCAAATGTTTGTATACTGCTCATATGTCTTCTGCAAAGTTACAAATACTGTTTTCGTTGTATAAAAGTTCTTGTTTGTGGCAATTAGCTGCAGCCTTTTTAAGTGTCAGAAATAAACTAACCTTTCTTTTCTTCCCTGTAAAAATATGTGCAAAATAACCTGTTTTTTCAATTCCAGTATTGTCTCATAGCTATTAGTATGATTATTTAATGAATTTCACTTTGTAAAACGCTAACTTTAAGAATATTTCCAACTGCTACAACTTTGTTATTCTAATCAAGACTACGTACTCGTTTTAACATTCGAGATCAAGTATCAAGGCTGCAGTGACATCTTGTGGCATTTTTTTGTAAAGAAGCAATTTTCTTGTTCTGTTGTATCATTTTAGCACTATGTCTTGATTTTTTTGTCAAGGATTTTTTAAATATATATTTTAGATACCATGTTTAAAACCCTGTGTTGCATTAACAGTAATTTCAACAGAACGTTCAGAGGTGGTAATGATTCTGTCTAGGCTCCAAAAGATTTCCAAATGACATACAGATAATCTCTCAGGAGAAATAATCACATGCATATTATTTTGTTTAAAATATAATTTTTTAGTAATGTATTTTCACTGAAGAATCTTAAGGCACTTTATAACCAGCAAGGGATAAAAAATCCACTTTTAAAAAATAAGCAAACAACCCCTTTTGGTTCCAAAGTACAATGAATTATGACTGGAGATTAAGGCTTATCTTTGTATTTTCTTTGCTAGTGAAGACTAAATTATTAAGGCTGTTGGGTTTTATGTCTTTTCTTTCTTCATAAGTAGGCCTTACCTAAATTAAATTAATGTATGTGCCAACAAGTACACTTTTTTAAAAAGAGAAATCTTGGTGCTGCTCATGAGTATGCAAACTGTGAGCTTACTTTAGACATCTTAACCCTGAAAATTTTGGTCAATAATCTGAAAATAAATACATCACAAGTTTGCTTTCTGTATTTTATTTGACAGTGGTGCAAATTAAATTTAACAGTATCATTAAAAGCTTGTTCTATTAATTCTTTCACTGATACAGAAGAACAAAAAAACACCCCCAAAACAATTCCTTTGTTCCAACAAAGTGCCCAATACTAAGATTTGGCTGAGCTGACAGTTCGTTTCACATTCAAAAATAAGGTTAACAACAACTGTGAGTCTTCACAACTCTAGTCGATACTGCACAGAACAGAAATCATGGAATACGAGTAAGTAAATGAAATCCAGTAAACTACCACTGGGAAATTTGCATTTCTGGAAAGATCAGACCTGTTTGTATACTACTTACCACTACAGCACAATAATTAAAAACTACTTTTCACTATTACAACAAAATTAAGCAGACTTTACATTGCCATGTTAAGATTCTGCCCTTTAAATCTTACAAAAGTACTAGGAAGACTTCACTGAACAGAAATCAAATCCTTTAATACTGATAGAACAAGGCAAAAGAATCCTTTGTTCCCCCAAAGACTCACACCCTGCTGTAAAGAACTGGTCACAATTTTCACTCTTTGTTCAGCTAACTTATTACAAAAAATGGTAAAATTATACACCAATTGTGCAGATGCTGTTTGTGTACTACGTATTAGCTGTTACTGGTTGCCCACAGTTACCTTTGAACTGATTCTAAGAATCAATTAAAAGCTGATGCAGATGAAACTAAATTTGCTTTGGATGCCAAATCTGATCGTGTAATCCAGAAAAATCACTGTCTTTTATTCTCTCCAAACCACAAAAAAAAGGCCCAACTCTTCTGCAGCTTGATTGGAAAAGGTTTGCCCTGTCTATGTCAATATAAGATTTCCAGAACTACAGAGTCCCAATCTAACCAAAGCCATTAACAGCAGCTCTGTTTCTTGCCATAAATAAAGTCAGGGAATTCAGAGACTGATAACAGTCCATCCCTGTCAAATATCATCGTACCTTAAAATACTTTTTTTTCATAATGCTTTACCCATTTATTGTACATTTTAACTCCGTTGTCACAGCCACCAAGAACGGAGGAAAAAAGGAACTAAAAAGTAAATACTCATTTGAAAGAGTAGCTAAACAACCAGTAGACCTGTAAAATTACAAAATGTACACTGTAATAAATGTTGAACACCCTGCTGTTATTAGGAATTGTAACTAAGAATTTTTTAACAAATTGAGGATTTTCCTGGGTGCATGTTTGTAACAACATATATGCAAAATATCAAAATAAAACTAAGTACTAAAGAGAATATTAATAAGTAACATTCCATCCAATTCTTCTATGTTTCATATTTCATGTATTCATGTTTCTTATATTTCCAACTGCTAGGATTTACCTTTCAGCTGCCTGCGGTGTTTCAGCAATTCTTGGCAAATCAATAATGGAAAAAAAAAGCCACATCAGAGATCATTTTCCGTTATCTCAGCAGGAGTAGATACTGTAGGCAATGGTTTAAGGACTATCTGAGATTAAGGTGAGGTACTCTTCTGGCTTTCATAGCAGCTTCAAGAACATCTCAGAACACCGAGTAGCTTATATACAAACTTCAAAGGGGTTTTGTACAGGAGGCCAGAAGCCTGGCCAGCAGTTAGTTCACTGTAGCTCTTCTACAGCTTCACTGGAAACTGGGTAGGAGGAGGTGAGGAGTGGGAAGGCAAGGAAGCATCTCAACATATAACTGTCAAAAGTATGCCTAAACCTCATTTGACTACATATGTATATTCAAGGGAAAAAAATCCAAATGTTAAGATCTGAAGAGTAGGAGTGCATTTTTGTCTCCATGTTTCTGAAGAACTGGCCTAATTAATTATAGTAGCTTTTCATGTTTTAAGGAAAAAGGAGGATTTTATCACAGCTAAGCATGGCTATATATTCTGTAAGTTTTCTCAAAACTTACCTTTGTGAATTAGTTAGAAAGAAAATACATAAAAAGCCCAGTGGAGAAAAATCAGAGGCTACAAAGAGGGATGGCCAAGATGCAGTAATTACACCTTCTTCTCTCCTTGAACTCAGTACAATTCACTGAGTATTGTTTAACATTTAACACCTTAAATTCACTGGCTTACATTTTATTTTTGTGATTGGCATAATTAGGAAAACCAAACTGAGAAATCATGATATTAGAATATTTTAAGGGCATGCCATCATAAATATTAACCAGTTTATTTACACAGTAGGATCTCTGTAACAAATGCTCTGCTCGGTGCCACATTCCAGAATAGCCACTGTTAGTGTCTTTTTCTAAATTCCTTATATCAACAGGCTTCACAAACACTCCTGAAGGCTTTCCAGTATGCTTGGCTACCAGAAAATTCATGGCAATATCATCACAATTTTGAGTTTCATCGATTAAGGCGTAAACTGCTTCTGGCTGCCGTTGAAAGTCCTCTAAATACCCACTGTGAAAAAATGCTGCACCAATGAGCACCATGGAATACTGATCTCCATTCCCAAATCCAGGGTTCTGCAATTCAAAGCTGCCATAGCTGTAAACGCCTGAAGGAGTAGAAATGTGCTTTCTAGGAACAAATCCCACTATGTGCTCTGGAAATTGCTGAAAGAAAAAAAGAAATTCAACACATATTTCACAGTGTGGGGTTCACTTAAGTGTGTTAATAAGAGAGACTTATGCATTTTTTAAATGAAAGGAGGACAACATTATTGTCAGGAAAGAACTAAATTGTTGGCATATGGTCCTTTGATCTGCATAAATGTTGCAATTAACTACAGTTTCACAAAACTGACAGTCTGCCCTCATTCCACATCACATAGTGCCAGCAAAACATCTACCCACAATTAGCAGCTGTATATTTGGCACTGAAAAGAACCTTACAGACAAATTCCCATGCTTTGCAAAACAAAACACACAGACTACTACACATTTAAATAAATTCAGCACTTAGCAACTTCATGGTTTTGTAAAGTAAGAGTAAATTTTTAAAATTTTAAAGTTATAGATTATAGATATAACTACTACTAAAGAATATTTTTGCAATTTCTGCTATTCAACACTTCAAACTTCCTAAAATCTAATTTTATATCTAGAAAACCAATGGTAAAACAGTATGATACAGTATTACGCTAATTAAAACTATTAATCTCAATTGCAACTCACAAATACTGCCTGCCAAGATGCAAAACATTACCTGCCAAACAGAAAAGGCAAAAGCAAGGTCATGAGCACTGACTAGTGTATCATCATCCATCATTAAAACAGCTGAAGGGAGGAAAAAAGGAGAAAAACTTTTAATTGATCAAAAGATTAAATACATGAGCACAGTATGCAGCACCAATTAACAAACTGCAAATTAAATATAAAATTTCTATAACCATTAAGCTGTATTGCAATTCCTTGAAAATAGATTGATAAAACATAATTAGATTTCAAAGCTAAAGCAAGGTCACAGCTTTGTGGTAAGTGGAAGCAAACCTAAGTTTTAGATTATTTGCCAGGCTGTTACAAAACTCAGCAACCTCTGATCATCTGTAGTACAGCTGGAGAGATATTAGTTAGAAAACTTGGGAGTGTTTGGCAAAGCAACTTAAAATTCTACTTATCTTGTGTAAAGATACAACTAGAATAGAGATATTTTTCTTTAGCATATGAGACTTATAAAGGATTCTTAGTAGACAATTTTACTCATCTCACTATTTGAAAGTTTTAAGTGAGCAAGTTAAACCAATTGCCCAGGCAACATTAAATATTATTAACTACAGAAGGAAGACTTTGCCTCAAGTTTTAGACAAACGTCTACCAAGAAGTGCAAAAAAGGAAGGATATTCTTAGATCTGAACTCCAGATGCATTAACGCTTTTAAAGTTTGTAGTCAGCACCGATCTTACTACAGTGAGTAAAACACTTGGGAAGCTGAAGTTTCCAGTGTCTTCCTAGAAATCATGTGTTTGGACTAGCAGGCATGTTAGGAAGAGGGCAGTAAATAGAATTACCTTTACTAATCATGAGTAAGGTCAGGTCTGTAATGCAACATATGGGGTTTTTTTCCACTTGAAACAAACAGGATTTATTGTTGTACACCTCCTAGAAAGAGCTTAGGAACAATATTTAGATGAATAGCCAAAAGTTTGGGGAAAGCACTCTTAAATAAAAGGATGAATGATTTGAGATAGAAAGCCAGACAGCTAGGGAGGGAAGTTTCTTGGCAGAGCAGAACATGCTTGAGAACTCAGTCTTAAGAGGAATGGACTAAATCAAGTCTTTACCAGATGACTTAAGTCCAGATTAGTGCAGAGACTCAACAAATACATGCATTATGAATTTCAGTTTATGCTACAGAAGGAAGAGGAGCTGAGCTATCTATGTCTGCCTCACAAAGGAAATGGAGAACTTGCAAAAGCCCTTTAAATGCATTTGACTTTCCTCTTTTTTTTTCCCTTACTCTTCACTGACAGCCTGGTGGTGTGCCTCTGATATCATAACACAGGTCTCCTCTATAATACCCACATTCTATTAAATGACCCAAAAGATCCATTGATTTATTACACAGTGTAATTCAACCATCTCTCTACTAGCATTCAGATTTCAAGCATGAAAATAATATTAGTAATAGTGATATGAACTGCTGATTACCTTTTGTTTCCAGATCAGGGAAATTCTGCAGTCTGTTTCTCATACGATTTACAGTTTGAACTTTAAAGACAACAGGGACAGGATGAGGCCCCAAGGAATTCCACATTTCCTCTGGTGTCTTCTCACCAATGTTGTTCCACACAACAATTACTTTATGTAGGTGGGGGATTGCTTGGTAATGGTTTAAAAGCTTTAGCAGTAAGTCAGTTCTGTTGTATGTCTGCATAATAAGAGTGAATGAATCCAAGGCAGACTGACTCTGGGTTTTTGGTTCCCTTCTCGAATTGGGCAATTTGTCATCTTTGATAGTGGGAAGCAAAGCTGTTAAAGCACCTGCCACAAGAAGCAAGACGATGATCACCACAGAGGTGAAGCGTAGCAGGCGGATTCCCATCACTCTTCCTGGAAGCTTACAGAAGTGAAAACACCTTTAAAACAAGTAATGGGAAAGGAAGTCATTAAACCCATGTACAGTTTTCCCCCTTGATCAAAATTCCCAAAATACTACGTAGATTTTCGTTTAAGTCAGTCAATAAGGAGGACTTTAGCACTTTGGCAAATTACTTTCAACTATCAAGGCAGGTGTTTCTCAGTTTCTCTGTTTACTTGCTTTTCTTTTTTTTTTGATTAACTTTGGATTTCATTGTTTTGTGAAAATAAATCTAGAGTAGTTCTTTAGTGTGTTCATCATTTCCTATTTTCTTAGTACTACATTTTTGATTGAACATTTAAGTACTTCACCAAAACTATCCAACTGAAAGTAGAAAGCAAATTTGTACAGGGATTCAGTGTTTTCAGCATTGCAGGAGCTCTTCCTTAACTGGGAAGGAAAAAGGAGAGAAGAGGCTTTCTCAAAAGCTCTGGCAGAAAGGAGAAAATAAAATGCTCACTCTTTTTCTGTTGCTCAGGCACCACACAGAAGGAACAATCTTTATAACTGATTTGCTGGACATTTTGTCAGTAGTTTGTATATCTGTTTGATAATGCTAATCAGTACAGAAAATGTGATGCTGATCATACTGAGGTTATAACACACGGGTGGAGCAAAAGAAACATGCCAAGTGGAGTAATACAGGAATGCAACAATCTCAGCAACAGCTGACCTGGTACATCTAGAACTCATGAGAAAATGGCAATGTCAGATGCCAGGTGCTACATATCAGCTAACTGTGAGTGCAGATTTAGTTTAAGGCCAGGGTTTCTGGATCCCTGTGATCTTGTAACTAAACAGAAACTCTTAAAAAGCAGCTTCTAGAAAGATAGCCCTTCACAGGTTCTTCACAGAATTATAGAATATCCTGAGTTGGAAGGGACCCACAAGATCACTGAAGTCCAGCCCCTGCCCTGCACAAGAGAGGTCCCAAAATCCCATCATGTGCCTGAGGGCATTGTCCAAACACTTCCTGAACTCTGTCAGGCTTGGTGCTTGACCACTTCCCTGGGGAGCCTGTTCCAGTGCCCAGCCACCATCTGGCTAAGGTAGTTAGCTATTTCCCAATATCCAGCCTAACCCCCCTGACACAGTTTGCTACTAACTCACCTATACATATTATTCATGTTACTCTGTGAGTAATTTCTAGGCTTTCAGCAGGGAATTCTGATCAAATTCAGTGATCCAGGACATCCAAATAAGTACAATTTTTGCGAGAGTATCCGTGTGTTTTTTCCACAGAATTTTGAATAATTTTTTCCCAAAGTGCAAATACCATGCTTGAAAACATGAATGTAAATTATTTTAGTCTAAAAAGCCTTGCAACTTACCTCATTGTTGCCAAATAGGATTGTTTTCCTTGCTTTTTTTTATGGGGCAGTTGTTAGTGATCTTTGAATCTGCTGGAAGTTAAAGGGACTCTTTAACTGAAGATCAACAATTATCCACATGCTACCCAGCATTCTTTTACAAGTTCCTCCCAATTATTGACTGATATATACATTTGTGGCAGTTATCCCATTCCTTTTCCTATTGCTCAGTTGAATAATTGTCTCTGCCTTTCAACGAACACTCCAGAAAGAAGTTATTACACTAGATGGTTAAAAAGAAAAGCAGAGTTTGTGTCTCTGCTTGTAAAATTGCTGCTTTGTGCCAGTGCAATGTCTGTGTGTTCCATCCTTAAATTCAGCTGTGGAGATATGGAAGTCTCCAGAACCCGACAGCTATTGCTTTGTTCACCAGGCACCACTAAAATATATATTTGGTTACCACATTCAGGCAAATAAAATTTTATCCCAATGATTTTTTTTGGGGGGGAGTCATCCCCTTCACACTCTCATTTCACTAAGATTATCAGTTGTATGAGAGGATTAAGACACAACAGTTTGGTCTTCCCATGTGGTTTGGCCGCTTGGAAAACATAAGTGCAAGCACGTAAAAGAAGAATATACAGGATGGAGGACAGCAATATAAGAAAGCTGCGTTCCTAGGTTGTTGGAGGGATTTTTATTCCTTTAAATTAGCTGAACAGAGAGCTGAACAGCCAAAGAGTCGTTAATTTTGATTTGGCAATGGTACTATGAAAACTTAGAGAGCAAGAATTTGTTGAACTTGTTAAGTAATTGAACCTGTGTGAGATTCCATAAGAGTAATTTATTTTAGCTATATAAATTTGCTTCTTAAAAATACAGGTTTGTCAATTTTTGTGTATACCAATCTGAATATGTCCACACATACAAATCTTCCCAAATCTGAGATCAAATCTTACCGCTTTGTGAGAAGAGGTCACTGAAACTATTTCCAGAAGCTAATTGCTTGTTCTGGTTGCCTCATTTTATGGGAACAAACAATCATGCCTGACTTATAAAAATTATTAGCAGCAATGGCAACTCAGCATTTCTGAGGTCCACTATATCCCCATCAAATGTGCTTTTGAAAATGTGAACTTTAGATCCTCTGTCCCCAGTTTGCAACCTAGGTGCAACAATACTTACCAGTGCTATTGTAATGATTAATTAAAATTTAAGAGCATACTTAAGACAAAAATATAAATAATGTTTGCTGTTTATGAGACTTTGATTGCCATACCTTCTAGTGTTTACAACAGGAGTAGTGATAGGCAATGATAATATTATTATATAGTCTCAAAATAAACGTCTATTTAAGTGTTTTAAAATCAGCATCATAGCACTTTCCAATAAGCAAACGCAGATCAGTTTTACCAATTAAGTTATGAAACTGCAATGCCAGACTGACCTCTTTAAAAAAAAAACATACAATACTCCCTGCAGAGAACACAAAATTGACGAAAATAAAACCCGTATATCAAAGGCCATTATTTTAACCCTCGTTCCAAGAAAAAGAGTTCTCGAACGGGGTCCCCTCCCTTGGCGGGCAGCACCTCGTAACAGCACCGGCAGTAGTGGGGTGCAGCCAGGCAGCAGCATCGCCCAGCATGGCATGGGATGGCACAGCATGGCATGGCATGGCATGGCACAGCACGGCATGGCATGGGATGGCACGGCACGGCATGGCATGGGATGGCACGGCACGGCATGGCACGGCACAGCACGGCATCGCCCAGCACCGCCCACCGCCCTCGCCCACAGCTGCGCTCACGTTCCGCAGGCGCCGCTATCGTCGCTCCGTCCGGCCGGGCTGTGCTCCCCAGGGCTCACCGGCAGCACGGCAGGGCAGGGCAGGGCAGGGCAGGGCAGGGCAGGGCGAAGGAGGTGGCGGCGCGGCCCCGCCGCTC
>VZTJ01004020.1:40925-95337 GCA_013397795.1 Orthonyx spaldingii | reverse complement strand
GCCGCGCTCCCGCCCCGCCCGCCCGTCCTGCCGGCCCGTCCTGCCGGCCCGGCGCGCCGCGGCCCCGCCGCCGCGAAGATGCTGCCCCTCTCCATCAAGGACGATGAGTACAAGCCGCCCAGGCTCAACCTGCTCAGGAAGGTGTCGGGCTGGTTCAGGTGAGTGGCCCAGGGCGGGCCGAGCCCCCGCGGAGGGGCCGTGCCGGCTGCTGCCGAGGCGCCCGAGCCGCCCGGCCAGCGGGTCCGGCCTCCCGGCGCTGTAGCGGCGGCCGGTGACCCGCGGTGTGCTCCGTGCACAGGTCCATCCTGGCGGACAAGACTTCCCGCAACCTCTTCTCCTTCCTCTGCCTCAACCTCTCCTTCGCCTTCGTGGAGCTGCTCTACGGCATCTGGAGTAACAGGTACCGCGGCGGGGGTGCGGGGGCGCGGCGGGGCGAGCGCGGCTCCGGCGCGCAGGAAGCGGTGCGTCCCGCCCGGCCAGTGCCACGTCTGCTCTCGGCGGGGCCGGGCCTCCTGGCCCGCCGTCCGGAGGTGCCGCTCGGCAGAGCTCGGGGGCCGCTTAAAAGCTTTCCCCGGCCGGGACTGCTCCCGTGGGCAGTGCCCGGCGCCGCCATCCCCTCTCCGGGTCCCGGCGACGCGGGGGAGGCGCTCCGGCTGGGGGGCGCGACTCGGCGCCTTGCAGAGGAATGCTGTTTGGAATTGCTGTTATGCTCGGTGCTGTGCTGAGAAGGAAGCCTGGCCTTCGCCCGATTTACGGAACTCGGAGGCTGCTGCCTCTTGCCACAGAGATCCTCGGTTGGGGAGTGTAGCTTCGTCTGTAGGTTTATTCCTGGATATCTCTGCCTCAAACATCCTTGTCTCGAGGAGAAACAGGAATTGACACATCCTTGTATAGCTGAGTGGTACTTTACATAGCACATAAATTCATAAGAGTGGAAAAATTGGAAGAGACTTGACTAAATTGCTACTGAAAAATCTGTGGTGAAATATAAACGGAAATGTAGAATGACTCAGTACTGGTGTACAGTATAAAGGTAGAGAACAGACAATGGTGCTAGTATTTCCATAATGCTTCATTAGTGATAGAGAAGTTGTTTTATGATGATATTTCAGTCTCTGTTAATAGTTCAGTTCAGAGTGAACTGGCATGGAAATGTCATTTAAGTCCAGCAGTGTTGTCCTTACCAAAAGCTGTAATAAGGACACAAATTACTGGAGCTCTTAAAAGTTGAGTGAATGCAGCAATGTGGATTTGGAAAGGGTTGTGTCCTAGTATTTGCCATGTTGTTCTGAATCTCTCAAATGACACTATAAAATCCTTAACCTTGATTACAGTAATTGCTGCTGTGGCACCAGTGAGCATGCAGTGCTCTCATGGGCACAGACGATCTTGGCAGCACCCAGACCATTTAAAATGTGTTTGGTTTTGGCTTTGATGTTGATTCACATTGCAGTTGTGTGAGGGTTATTGTATGCATAGCCTGTCTATTTGAGTATGGATTTTTTTTCTAATAACTCAGCAGATGTAAATATTTTTCTTAGCTGTTCTGATATAAAGAGCTTTGTGTTCATGTGACTTTGTTCTGATGTCTGTCTTTAAAGTGTAACAATTTTTTTTTGGTAGTGTGACCTTAAAAAGTCCTGTATATGAGATAACTAAACTGAGAAACTTTAATGATACCTACAGAGCTTTGTCACTGAAGAATCTGGCATATTGGAATTCAGAAGACTCTTACTTATTTTTGTTCATACTTGAGATTAAGAATTAGGTTTTGCTGCCTAGCCATTAATTGAATCTTCTGTTTATATTTCAAGTCACTAGTTTTGGGTATCTCTAAGCTGAGTTATTTGGCTAGAACAGAACAGTGTCTCAGCAAGCACTTCTTCAGTAGACAGGGGTAGCAGAGAATATGATGAGGAATATCTTTAGTCAAAGCAGACAGGTCATGCCTTGGAAGAGCAAACACGTAACAAGCAAATGAGGAACCCTGTAGGGACAATTATTTTGTCATTTTCAAGATACAATTCCGTTGCTCCTCACATGAGAGGTTCTCCTGAGCTTTGGTTTGCCAAATAGATTGTTCCCTGAACTCACATAAAAGTGTTATCCAAATTCTTCCTGAATTCTGCCAGGCTTGGTGATGTGACTACTTCCCTGGGGAGGCTGTTCCAATGCCCAGCCACCCTCTGGGTGAAAAACCTTTTCCTGATGTCTAATCTAAACCTCCCCCGACTCAGCTTCATGCTGTTTCCTTGAGTTCTGTCAGTGGTCGCGAGTTTGCTGACTGAGAGCTTGTTTATTGTTGAAATTTGCTACACGTGCACATTTATTTAATTTGATGTTAAACTTGTGTTATTAAATTAGCTGTGGAAGTGTTTTTATTTAGACACAGTGTGTTTGAGTACAGGGTTTCTGCTATTTCATACTCCAGATGATATGTTGGGTTCTAACAGGAGTTGTTGCATGCATCCCATGTTGCTGGTGATTCACTGTATTGCTGGTCATTGACTGGATCACTTAATTACTCTAGTAATCACTTTGCACCCATTTTTTCTAAGGTCTTGTTACTTTACAGGTCACTTCTAAAAAGCCTCAGATGAAATCAGATTGGTCTCTTACCAGGCTTCCTGCCATTTGTGCAGCTCAATTACTTGTAGCTGTACCTATGACGCATGGTTATGCCAGGAGGTGAATTGCAGATGCAGTCTGCTGACCCCTGCTGATAAATCCACGTGCCTCTGGCCACCTGGAATTGTTAGCTTAGGTCTTGAAAGCAGCACAGCTGTGTTGGTGTTGTGTTGAAGGTAAGTCTTGCCTTAGTGAGATTTGCAGGTGTGAGCACAGTGCCATGGTAACTTTCTGTATGATTTCTGGTTCTAGAACTTGTATGGGATTTTGTTAGAGTAGCAATCCTTATACACTTCTCTTTCCCAGAAGGCTCTATTGAAAAAAAAAAAAAAAAAAAGAAAGAAAAAAGCCCACTACAACCTAGACATCCCAGAAAGCAGTAGCTCTGTTTAGCCATGCTTATGCCTTCCATTTCATAATCAGTACAACTTCACTAATTACCTTCTACCTGAATGTTTGTTGTGCTTTGTGGTGGTTTTTTTTCCTCACTGGATCTTCCTAACTGCTCAGAACCAAACCTAAAGTGAACTGTTTCCCTGAAGATGTCACCTGTTTTTGGGCAGGGGGAAGATGTCACCAAAACCCTTCAAGAATTCGACAGCAAATTCCATTTTGCTGCCTCCAGCCTATGGGCCTTGTTTTAAAGTTTGTTCAGAACAGTTTCATCTCTACTGCTTTGGTGGCTACAGCACCCAAGGACAATTTACCATGCCATCATCCCTCTGCCTTAACTGTTACAGTTGTGTTTATGTATAACTCTGTATGTGTCCATAAAGTATATATGTAAATATATACAGCAAGACATTTGTTCTCTTTCCTCTACTTCAAACCTCCTTCTCCCACTGTTGAGTGTTTCATATGAAACATTCAAGATTAATCTTGTAATTGATTTCAGTAAGGCTGAAATGGTTTGGCTTTTTAATGTGAAGTGGTTGGAACTTTGGCTAATGAAACTTTGTATCTGACTTTAGTATGAATATGTGTCTGTCTAGAACTTGTTAAACCAGTACTTCCTTCTTGTGCTTCAGTTTCCAAGAACTGAGTTGTGTATGTAATTATTCTTAGATACCCACAGAACTGGGAAAATGGAACTTTTGGGACTATTGATTAACAAATGCTCAACAAATGTTCTGGATCAAATGTATTTTAAAATATGAAGCAACTTTTTTGTTTCAATGCATGTACTTCCCTGCAGACTTACAAAACCTGTTTATGAGTAATTTGGTAAACTTTGGCAATTCTTGTGTGTGATGTTAACCCCAGTTTACCTGTAGCCTACAAACTGATATGAGGTCTGCTAACTGGCTAACTCATGAACTAATTTGCTTTGAACTTTTCAGCATGCTGGTTTACTTTAACTGTGTTTGTCAATCAAGATTGACAAACAGTTGTGCATTGGTCTTTGAAATAAGCTCTTTAAGATGTGGTCTCTCAGCCTCTGATTCCTTCAGCCTCCAGAGGTGTGTGTCTTCTAGTCAGTGCTTTGCCACTGCTAAGGCAAAGATTTAAGGTTGAATTATGTTGATGAGAGATGTGGCTATGGGTACATCCACTCCAGGGATTTTGGTTTGTGTCAGTGGAAACCACCTTTCACTGTCACCAAAATCATATGCTAGGAGGATTTTTTTGCCAAGCGCTCTTCTGAAGTGCCTTTCCGAAGTTGACAGAAGCAGTTTTGGCATCATATTTGTGTTGGTGATGAAGTGTGGATTTCTCCTCTGTGCTAGGAAAGCCATGCCTGAAACATAGAAACACAGTGTATTCTGCTTGTGTGTAAAAGATTCATGTTTGTGGGGTCTCTTTTTCGTGCTCAACATGTAGCATATGGAACATAACACTTTTTTTCTTGTTCTCTTTCAGTTTAGGTCTAATATCAGATTCTTTTCATATGTTTTTTGACTGTACTGCTCTATTGGCTGGATTAGCAGCTTCAGTTATTTCAAAATGGAGGTCAAACGATGCTTTCTCATATGGGTAAGAAACTTCAGGCTGTTACCTTCATGTATTATAGTAAATGTTTAGGTAGTAATTTTTCACTGTACAAACAAAAGCATTTTGCAGAACGTGGAAAAACTATGTTGACAGTGAGGGTCTTTTTAAGCTGAGCTATGTAAACATCTAAGTTAATAGAAATAATAAAAGTAAGAAGACACTGCTTTTGGGGAGAAGGTTTATCACTTCCAAGATCTCTCTGATCATACTAGTGGAAACAAGTACAGAGCAGAAAGTTGCCCTGCTTTGCTGTGTTAATGGCACCAGTGAAGAACAAGGAGCCCCATGCTGGGTTTGTCCTCACAGTGGAGTGAGGAGCGCGACAGGGATTCCCACGCTGCTGCTGTCCCACTCCTCCTTTGGAACAGAAAGTTAAAACTGAATGGAGCTAAGTCTCAGTGATGCTGCACTGGACATTATAAGCCATGATTCTTGGAACCAGCAGGATTTGGGAGCTGTGACTGCCATTAGCACAGATCCTCAAGGCTGAGGTGTGTCACGCCATACCGCCCTTGGGGCATTCACCTGCTACAGCTGGCATTTGACAGGCACTTGGTTCTGCTGGACATTGTAGTTGTGCCCTGTAAAACAATACTGGTGGTGCAATAGTCTTAACTGGTAATACTGATTAACAGCAAATGAGTTGTAACATGGCCATTCCCCATAGCATTATTGATCTGAGTGTCAGCATTTAGCTTCAACTGCCTCGCTTAAGTGTGAATCATATAGTTTGAAACTTAAAGCATCATTTCATTTAGGTGGAAGCTCGAGTGTGCATAGAACTCAATTTAGAGAGAATAGTACCATGAACTAATTGCAGTTAAAGCATGTTCTGTATTAATTACTGCTCAGCATTTAAACAGCTGGTGTTCCATTTATCAGAGGACAGCAACACTTTATGAAGTCTGATGTTTGCGACGTTGAAATTACATGTTATTCTAACCTGGCAGTTTGTTATTGTCAAAATTTGATGCTTGAAATAATTAATTTCTACTTAAAACTTTTACTAAAAATCTACCTTCTAGAGGGGAAGCAAATTAATATATGTCTGTTAGATATTAAACATAACTTCACATCAGAAAACTGATTATATTTCGCATGCTTACTTTGTAGCTTCAAAATATATGTTTATTCCATAACTTCAAGTGGAGATGATCTTAAATGGAAAGATTTTGACATATTGAAAGATTTCTTTCATCTAGATCAGGGAATGACTGATCTAGATCCAGTAGTTTCTGTCAAAATACTACGTGGTCAGTTTTATATACCGATCCATAATTTATATGCCATCTTCCATTTAGCAAACTCCTGTGTAATATAACTGCTTGAGAACTAGAAGATGGCACTCCAGTCTCTTAGGCTCTAATTTTCAGCATTTAAAATGAAGGTGGTAATACCTGCTATTGCTTTTGTTTGTTTGTTTCTTGCAGTTATGTTCGAGCAGAAGTACTTGCTGGTTTTGTAAATGGTTTATTCCTCATCTTTACAGCATTCTTCATTTTTTCTGAAGGTGTTGAGGTATGTTATGAAATCAATTACACTATTACATTCTGTAATTAATATGGTTAAATGTTTCTATTTTTAATAGGAATAAATTACTGAAGTTAATGAATTGAAAAATTAAATTATGTTCATAATTGATTAAAAATCTGTGATTTGAACAGAGAATAGGGCCATCTGAAATTGCTGTTTCATGACAGAAAACCCAGCTTGTTCAGTGCATCTGCACTAGTTTCTTAAACAGCGTATTTTGTTTATGTGTAAGGATTCTGTGAGATGGAGCCTGTCCCTTTTTTTCAGCCAGTCAAGAATGTCTTTGAAAGATCTTCACTTCTCATTGTTAAAGAACAAATGAGGCCAAGAAAGAAAGGTCCAAACTAGTCATTCAGGAGAGAGAAGTTAGTAATAAGTAACATTCTGGAAAGTTGGACTGACTTGTTAAAGAAAGAGCACTGTTGTCCAAATCTTGAAGTCTGATATAATATAAATGGCAAGTAGTAATAGGTTAAACAGTTACAAGGGCTCTTTTCTTGAATTTGTTTTACATGATGGTTCAGGTGATAATTTCAAGATTGAAATTCAGACATTAAGGGCAACATCAAGGATTAAGAGTAAAACTGATAACTATTTCTAATCAGCTTGAATTAATGCTTTTACTTTTTAATGGGAAATACACTATAAATTTGTTTAGACTTCTAGTTCAGAATAAACCTGTTGAGTTTTTCTTTTCTCAGTAGACAACTGGGAAGAGCTTTCAGGAGCATTTTTCTACATTGATAGGCATGTAAAGACTTCAAAATCAGTTAAAGCTGGGCTGAAATTGCCTAAAAGCCTGGGAAAACTTCACTCCAAATCTAGAAACAGGAGCAAAACTTCCTAGAAAAATTAAAAACCATGACAGGGTCAAGGGTGATGTTGAAACATAATTCTCTTCCTGCTGCTCTGAGCTCCCGTGCTAAGTATTCTTTTTGCTTGTGAGGGTGGCCCTTTTTCTCTAAGTCACTTTAAAATTTTACATCTGCTAAAAGTTTTATTGTCTTGCATTTTACTGCCTGTACCTTTCATCCTTGTGGAGAGATGGTGAATGTTTTTCTCCTCTGTCAGTAGTAATTTACACTCATCAACACTTAAGCTTCAGATACAAATTGTATTAGGTCTATAATGTCTCATTGGGAAAAAAAATCCGGAGGAAGTAGGGTAAAAAAGAATTGAAAGAAAATCAATCTACATTTGAGAATTTCTAAAAAATGTCAAAATTTGTTCTCTGTCTTCGTTTCATTCTCCTCATTGCCTCACCTTTCTGAGAAGAAAGGAAGAAATGGCATTCTAGACCCTTAGAAGTCTTATAGGTGACTTAAGCAATCCACATACTGGAAGAAACCTGAATGTTTTCAAATGGTGTTCAGCCACGTCCCACAGCATAACTAAATCTTGTGATAAAACTGAGCTAGACTTTCAGAATATTCCACTGTACTTTCACAACTTTAAAAATAGAACTTTATTTTCAGACAGTGAGAACTGGTCTGTCTATCATCACAAAAACTGGAAGTCCTGAGTAATTTTTAATTATGTCTATATATATGTTATGTATAAGAATGCTCCTGTATCTAAGTAGTTTTTTGGTGCCTTTTAATAATGTAGAGAGATTGTAAAACTCTGCATTTACTTTTTGGTTTATTTTTTTATTTCTTTATTTAGAGAGCACTTGAGCCTCCCGATGTGCATCATGAGAGACTTCTTCCTGTTTCTATACTAGGATTCATTGTAAATCTTATAGGAATATTTGTTTTCCAGCATGGAGGTCATGGGCATTCACACGGCTCTGGTAGGATGTCACTTCCAGTACTGTTTCCTTTCTTGGCAGCCTTTATTGCAGGATCTTATTATCCCCCAGTGAGAACCCCAGTATTACATTTGATGTCTTTTTAATGGCAGTCCTAGCCAAACGTGTATGTGACCTCTTGCTATGTTGACTTCTGTGTTTTATTGCTAGCCCTGGTATGCCACTGTTGTACTTCTCATGTTAATATCCATTAACTGGAACATCTAGAAGTCCAGAAGCTGCTTTCTGGAGTTCATGCACTCTCCTGCACCTTACTGAAAGAGATTTGCAGAGAATCTTTTTGGACAGATTTAAGCTGGACTTAAACAAGGTTGTGGCTGGAAAATTTAGAAAACAGTATCTGAACCGAATTTTAATCATGAAATGTTTCTGCTTCAGATGCTTTTCAGCTTAGTGTCTTTTGAAATGAAATACAGAATTTATTTGTCTAAATACATGTGGGAAACACTCTGGGGTTTGGGTGTCTCTTTGAGCTTAACATATAAATTTATATAGCCTGGTGGAAGAACACAGTCTTTGGTCTTTAAGCAGCCATCTAAGTTTGAGTTTGTAATCTGCGAATGACAGTCAATTTCTGGTTTTTTAAAACAGCTATTTTTAAAATGCTTATATCTAATCAGGTGTACATTTTTCAAATTGTACTAAAAGTCTAGCGCAACAATTCTCAGAAGTGGGAATGTATAAAAGGACTTGACTTCTCAAATCTGGTATTTTTAATGTATATATATATATATATATACACACACACACACACACACACACACACATGTCTGCACAGCAGAGCTGTAGATGACGAACAGCTTGTATTAAGTTTCTTAACTTATTTAAAGCCATACCTTAAGATGACCTAAAAGATGAATAGGTTTGAGTAGCTGAGAAACAAATATAAGTGTGCTTTTATTCATCATGTAACTTCATACTCTGATGGTGATATTTGTTTATAGGGCATGAGCACAGCCATTCTCTATTTAATGGTGGTCTCAGCCATGGGCACAGTCATGGAGATCATGGACACAGCCATGAACATAAACATTCCCATGGACACAGTCATGGTCATGGCCATGGACACTCTCATGGTCAGGATTATTGTCATGGTAAGTACTGAGTTGATATCACAGACCATCCTGACTCAATCTAAATCTGCTATTAATAATTTACTGGGGAAAAAAAAAAAAAGAGTGTGCTGGCAGCTTGTTGTGATCGTACATGGAAGTAGCTTCATCAACTGTCTGGGATGCTCTGCCACCACTATCTTTTGTGGCTCATTTTGTGTTTCACTTGCATTAAGTTCATTGTTAGTTTTTAAAGGTTTTGCTTTATCTCTGGTTTTTGAATGTACACTGTAATGTTGTGTGTTGGCAAAAGATGAAACAGCTGTATGCTATTGCAGTATAGTTAAATTAGTTATTAAGTGCCCTGTTTTGGTTTTTTCATTAAAATCAATAGGCAAAGTTAAGCTGCTTTGCTAGTGTTCTCCATTTGAATAATTTTACAGCTCAAGATATTAGAAAAAATGAACCAACAAACTTTGGGTACTTATGGATTGTTAATTGTACTTGGTTTGTGATGTCAAAGAAGACTTTCCCCATTTTGTGTACTTGTAATCTATTTTAAGATGATTATGAAAAAGGTGTTATGTTAGCTATGCTTAAATCTTTTCTATGAAGGCAAACAGTCTGAGAAGAGGTGTTCATGCAAAATACGATCAGTAGCCTTCACTGTGGGACAAGAGGTTGTGTAGGTGCCACCTCTTTGAAACAATGCAAATGAAAGCCTTGTCGTAATGCAGGGTTGTCAGTCCTTCCTGCTCAGCCATAAACTGGGATCTGACGTGACTCAGAATGTGCACATTCAGAGCAGGGAATAGTGTGGCAAGTGGCAGACAGGAGGTGACAAAGAGTATAAAAATATTTACTTGTCCCTTCCTTGCTATTCTTAGAAAATTGGCATTTGTTTTCCAGTAGTTCTCCTGGAATTCGGTTGCAAAGCAGGAGCTCTCTGCTTCTGCCTCTTGCTTGCCTTCCCCATGGCCCCCACCCTTGCAGACAAGTGAATGTAGCTGTCTGTGTTGTGCAATTTGATATTCAAATCAGCTGTTGTGTAAATTACTGTATGCCTTCACTAGAAGCCTTTTGCTATCCTTTAACAAGTTTTTCTTAAAATATTTTTCAGATTAATGCTACAGAGGCATTAATCTGCTTGGATGAGAAGATTTTTTTACTTACTTGTTCCTTCTCCAAATCTTATCCTTGTTTTTTACATTAGGTATAAATGCTTGCTTAAGTGAAGTATTTCTGGTTAGCAGATTTATTTGAACTTACTCTTCTCGCTTGAGTTCTTGAAGGGGTCTGGTTTTGCTATATACTGGCAAAGTCTTACCTCTCATTTTGTTTTAATTAAAAACAAATGTAGATAATTTATTTTTATATATACCTATGTAGAAATCTATCATGTAAAGCAATATTTTATTTTAAAAAATGCATTTTAAGACTTTTAATTGCTGCATTAAAAAACAATAGCTAGAGTAAAAGCTGGTCATTTGTGAGCAGCTTCTGTTCAAGACATTTCTGAAAGGAAGAGCGTAGCAGAAGGACCACTAGAGAGAGCCTTTGTCTAGGTTAATGTGTCAATAATTGTCTTCACAGATGACCATTCTCTTGAAGTAATGGCTGGATCCAGCAAACAGATTTTACAAGGTACAGTGAGAATGATGGTTTATTGGTGTTATCACAGTCTGCCTGCCTGGGTCTGTCACACGTCTGTTTTAGAGGGTTCCTCTGGATAAATGCCACGTTTTTCTTAAAGGAGCTATAAGTTCCATTCTTCCTGTGCACAGCTCTGCTGTACCCTGTGCATGGCTAGGTGTTGAGACATTCACAGAAGTCTAAATGTAATGCAGTGTCAACACTGTTTAAAAGACATCCCAAAAGCTGGGATTCAGCTTCTGGTGTTGATGCTGAAAAATCAATGAAAAACTAGGAAAGAGTGGTTAAAAGCAGAAACCAAAGGAGCCCAATTGCAGTATATGTTCTGTAACATGAAGAACTGTATGATGAAGATAGAAGGTATTTAAAAAATGCAGATTGGTGTAATTGTTAGAGTACCTGAGCCTAAAACTTGCATTTCATCAAGCTCTTAAGAGTTGGTTTAGAGAAGCTGGTAATGCACTCCTAAGTTTCTTGAAGTAGTATTGGAGTCCCTGATCTCCTGAGCATTAGTTATGGATAATTTAGATGTTGGTTTTGAGCTTTGGTTGCCTGTTTCTTGGTTTTGTTTTGCTTTTTTAAAATATTCAGAAGTTAAAGGGAGCCAATTGTGAGATGTAGGAGGTAGTAATTATTTGGCCTACCCAAATGTACATAGGATTTTCTCTTATGGGATAATTTTCTGGCTTGTTTGTAGTCCTTGAAAAGGAATATTTACAAGTTCTTCCAGAATTTACAATACACCCTATTATGTATATTTATACTCAATACTTCAGTTGAAGACATTCGAAAGTCAGTCTTTTCATGAAAGACTCATTTTAATTGAAGCATATTAGAAAGACCTGATTTTATTTTAATTTTTCAATACTGAGGGAAAAACTCCACCAAGTGATGTAAAGATAATCACTCACAAGCAATCACAACCCACCAGCGGATCAGTGCCCGGGGATGTCTCTGAGCAACAGCTGTTTGGGAAAGGCAACACCCCAGTTTTATTGGATGGCATGGAATGTCCCTCTGGTCTGTTTGGATCAGCTGGCCGGCTGTGTGCCCTCCCAGCATCTTGTCCATCCCAGCCTTCTTGCTGTGGGGCTGTGAAAAACAGAAGGCCTTGATTCAGGCTGCTGTGGAGAAACCCAGCTCTGTCCCAGCCAGACCCCGTGCAAATGCAGGCTTGGAGAAATCCCCAAAGAACTGGTTTATAGTTGTGTGTTGTTTTTACAAGAGGGGATTATCTGTCTGGAGAATTGCATTCAAATCTGCTTCTGAATGACTTCCAGTCACTGCCAGCAGAGAGCTCCAAAGGCTAAACTTTGACTAGATGCAAAGTATGTGTTTCTTTGTACTTCAAGGCAGTGTTATTCTCCAGAATAATAGTGAAGCTTTTCATGTCTGCAGTATTGTTTAATTCTCAAAACTATTTATCTTGGATTTCTTTGCCAAATAATTTCTAGAAGGTGTTGTCAGTTAAACATTAGCATGTGTCAAAGCTTTACAGAACTGTTTCTGTTCATATTCTGTCCATCTTATACAGAACTCACTACTGTAGGCAGCAGGGAATATGAGTTTCTGTGCTGTAATACAGATGGATATTGAATGAAAAAATCTAGCTGCAGCTGTTAATCACTGTTTAACTTAATAGCCTTGCTATGAAATACCCATTACTGCTAAGTGCAATACAGAATGTAAATTCTTCAAATACACTAAAATCTTTGTGTTTGGCCCCAAACTGACCACAGATTTAACAAGTAGATCATATTATCTAGTTCTTGAAACTCCCTTCTGTAAAACGTCTCTGAAATGCTCCATTAGCTTTAAGAATAGCAACTTGTGATGGTATCACTTAATCTCTTACAGGTGTATTTCTGCACATCGTGGCAGACACGCTGGGAAGTATTGGAGTGATCATATCTGCTCTACTGATGCAGAACTATGGTCTCATGATAGCAGATCCTATTTGTTCAATGCTGATAGCACTACTTATAGGTGTAAGGTAAGTGTTGCTGACACTGGTATTTGGTAGTATTTTTGATGGTAGTTACAGCAGAAATTACAGCTCAGAAGAAAAAGGGTTTTTGTTATGCTAATGACTTACAACATTTGCTTTTCTTCCAGGAGTGGTGTGTTACCTCTGTTCTGTGCAGCCATTCTGGTGAGCTCTTACATGAGCTGTCCTTCTTTCCCTTTTCTACAGCTACAGCTTTCAGTCTTAAATCTGCATATTTTGTCCTTCTTTGCATAATACTCCAAAAATGTCTTTCAGGTTCCAACTGTAGAAAGCTTCATCTCTGTATTTAGTACATGCTTATATAAACCAATGTACTCCAGTAAATGGAGCAGAATGGTTTCAGGGCAGCAGAGTTGAGACTGCTGGCACAGGATGTGCCCTTGTCCTTGACAAATCAAGGCTGGTAGGTTTTAATTTTGTTTTCTTACCTCTTTTCCTTTGTATTTGTACTCTGAGACATCCTTATTCCTTTTAAGATCTGATGGAAATGCTTCAAGTACTTCTGGACTTTCACAGTTGTTGCTTACCAAGATCATTTGGTAAACGTGAAGCTATTTGGAATTAGACTGGTCAAGCAAATATTTCATTCAGTGATGTTATGAGGCTTTTTTGGTAGCAGTTTCAGTGGTGCACAAGGCAGCGTGCCACAACTCCAGTTACAACCTAATGACTGAACACCTTTGTCTGTTCAGCAGTGGTGAGTGTCATCTGGTGAACTGCTGCTACTTATGCTCATACCATGTATGGCATGTTTATGGCTTGTGCATGGCAGCATTCACAGGATTATTGATGTGAATCTCCCTGTTTGTCAAAGTAGGGCAGCAGGCTTCAGACACAACACCCACAGAAATGGCTGTGCTAGAAAGCACTCTTAAATCACCACTTTAATATAAACTTCTGAGATTTTGACTTAAACATTCTGTAATTTCATAAATGACAAATTATTACAAACCACTTCTATTACTGAAATCTCAAAAAATGGGGAAAAAAATGTGCACGTTTCCAAGGGGGAAGAAACTGTTGCTGAGGTAGAGGTAGTAGCTGAGTAAAACACACGTTTCCATACACTTTGTATTTTAAGGGTTTAGCTTTGTGTACAGCAGAAAATACCATATGAGTGACAATTCTTTCTTCCATTTATACAGTAGTTGAAATAAAACTGAATTCCATAACAGAGGTGTCATAATGCTGTTTATAGGTTTTCTAGCACAGATAGAAGGAATGTTTGACACCCATGTTCTACCTGAAAATGCTGGAGAAGTTCACTATTTGATGTGCCTTTTGATCTGATGCCAGACTTCAGCCTGTAACGTTATTTTGTTGGTGCACAGTGCTATAAATGATCAGTAGAATGATCTGCTATCAGTGAAGTCAGCTGCATCATAGTTGATAGAAGCAAGGCTGCATTTCTTGCAGACTGACACATCCTGGCACATCAGTGGAGCAAACACTAATTACAGGTTTGGGTGTTTTTGTGTTGGTATTTTGTTTGTTTTCTATGGAGTCCAACAGACTTAACTATTGATGGGTTTGCTTGAAATGCACTTTAAGTTCATTAATAAGATTACTGTCAGTTTCAGATGGATATTGTTTGAGGACTTGAGTCCCTTTTTGTGGTGTTTGATTTGAGTAACTTTCATTTACACTTCCAGACATAAAACCACTTTTAACTTTGCCTTATTCTTCACTATGCTATGTTTGAAGTGTTTTTCAAGAATAAGTGCAAAAGGGTTTTCAGATTTTCCTATAAGGTGATCTTCTCTAAGAGTAATATGGGAGCCCAGGTGATGCTTGGTAGTATATATAATAGTTTTGTACTTAATCTTTTAAAGTCACCTAAATCTAACCTAGAGAATAAAAATTTACTGAAGTTCTGTGAAATTTAATATTTGAGGGGAATAACATTGCAAAAATACTTTAAACTGGCAACGGCAAGAGCTGTGTCTAGTTGGGGGTGCAGGGGGGTATTTGGGTTTTGGGATGTCTTTGTTTGGGTTTTTTTAATTGTCTGTCTGTTCATGGGATAGCTGTGGGTTTGAGGTGGGAAGGACTGAGATGTTCAATTTCTAGTACAGGAATTCCTGTCCACTTCTGTGAGTCAATTTGAAACTTTGATAAATATTTCTTGGGGTAAATCTGGCTTCAGATGAAATAATTGTCTGCTGTTTCAAATGAACATTTGTCAGTTTTGTTTGTGTCCCTTTTACTAGTTCAACCAACTTTGGTAAGAGTATGTGTGTGCCCCAGTGAGCAGACCCCATTCGTGTCAGGATCTGTTCTGTAATCAGGATCTTTGTGGCTGTAATAAAAGAAGCATAGTTTTGAGCCAGAGATGCAAAAGCCAGTCTGATAAAGTTGTTCAAAAGTTTTAATGGTGTTCGAGGACTTTGCCACAGTTGGAACTGTATCCTCCAAGTTATTGCTGAATGGTCTGAGTTTGGCTTGGAGACTCTGCAGGGAATGAGTAGAGGGTAGGTTAGATCCAAGACTCCTATTTTTCTGTTGTTTCATTAGGATTTTTTGTTGTTGTGGGGTTTTTTTTTAGTTTGGTTTTGTTTGGGGTTTTGTTTTAGTTTTTTAATTGGTATTCTTTGTATGATATTTGTGTATACAAAGAAGGAATAAAGGCAGAACAGAACTCCTAATTCCCTATTATGGAACTACGTCTGGTGAACCAGTAGAATATCAAAGCTATTGCATGAGAACGCAGAGGAAAATCATTGCTCTTAATCCAGGATTGCTTGTGTCTACGTGAGATAACTGTTCATTCATTTTATATTGAGTGCTTGCTTCAGTGTTGGGCAGCTCTGGTTTATTCGAGCCTTGCCTGCTCCTGTTAGTGGATCTTCTCTGTTCAGGTTTCTGAAATGATGGCCACACGTGGCAAAGAAATCACAAAAGTACCTAAGTATAAAACACTTACA
The DNA here is from genome assembly GCA_013397795.1 of Orthonyx spaldingii. Classification (NCBI taxonomy): domain Eukaryota; kingdom Metazoa; phylum Chordata; class Aves; order Passeriformes; family Orthonychidae; genus Orthonyx; species Orthonyx spaldingii. The sequence goes on along the minus strand of VZTJ01004020.1, from coordinate 79,737 downwards.
GGTGCAGTATAAGGCTGCACGCTTGGTAACCTGTTTTGTCTTGTGTGGGTGCAGAAGGGTTAAGCAAAGCTTCTTCAGAGAAGTCAAGCAGTGCTTTTAAATCAAATGGTTGAGACTTCTTGTAGACAACATCTCTAATTAGTGCAAATTGTCAGCTGCTGACACAGTTGGTGTGTTGCTCCTGTGATCATTTGCTAGGGCTGCTCTAGGGTGACGTTCTCTGCCTAACTCCTCATGAGTTAGAACATTCTGACTGCAAGGTGAAAATCCCATGTGGGATTTGAGTTTTCCTGGATGCAACCACTAATATCTAATGACTTTCTTCGATTACTCTCTCTATGATCTCATGCAAGGAAAGCATAAATAGGACATGCTTAAAAAGTCTGTCTTACCAGCATTTTTTAATTTTATTTTTTAACAAAAGCTTGACTATTTCATTGCAGTTCAAGCTGACACTCTAAAGTTTTTTCCAAGGTGTTGTCTACGTAATTATATGTGCCTTGAATCAATAAACAATTTCTCAAGTCTCTAAACTGCTTTTAATATTTAAACTAAATATCATTTAGTTTTTAACCTTAGTATTCTAAGCCTTGTTCTGAAATGTTGAAGCAATGTTAGTATTTCAGTCAGCTATGTGAAACTAGTCACCACGCAAAAGCCACAACTCCAGTATAAAGCAAGCTTGTCCTAAACCACTATTAGACCCACATGTTTCTAGAAAGGCAAAGTAGACTAAATCTGATACTAGATTGCACAGAGCATGCAGACTGCATATTAAGTGGTCAAAGAAATGAGGCAATTTACTTCAGTCATTTAATGAAGTTGTTTCCATGGGTTACATAAATTTTTGCATACAATCTAGAGCTGCTTGAACATCATATAATATGAAAGAGCTTTGAGGGAGGGTGTGCCAATAACATTTGAGGCCTTTCATGTTTGGGGCACAGCAGTATAAAAAAATTACTTTTTTTAAATGAAGTACTGCATTCACTAAGATTCAGAAGGAATTTTCTAAAGCAAAACTCCAAACTAGCATGTTTGTTGTTGGTGTTATTTTAAGCCATTAATGCTGAATGTCAAGCACTACCTGTATCTACAGGGTAATGATACCTGCCAGCCTTGCTTGAGAATCAAAGTACTACATTGTTATGAGAACAACGAATTCAAAATCAGTAAAGCAAATGTTAAACCTGTGGTCCTTGTCTTGAGCAAAGCTTGCAGTCTGATTAAAATTGCCATTGCCTAATAAAAAAATTTTATTAAACTTCTGAAATAGGCCAACAGTCTTCGCACTGCGGATGTGGATAGTGGCTGGGAAAAACCCCAGAATTTGGAAATCTGGCTGTAGATTTTGAAGTGTGGTATTTGAAGAACCATAGCTGGTCTTGATCCTTAGCAATGTTTGTTTACCTTGCACGAAACCTGTCACAAATATCCTCTATTTTCTGTAGTGCTGAGAGCACTGAATGAATTTCCTGCTGCGCTCTGAGTGCAATGTCTGTGTAAAGGGTTCTTTACCCGGAGTTGTTTTCAGCCTTGCAGTCCAAAATCACGACAATGCCAGGGTCTTGCTAGCTATGCCTACAAAAACAGTGGCATAAGCAGGATGGCACTGCAATGGGTGTGAGTATTATCTGAATTTGATGCAGGTTAATTAAGAGTTTGTAGCTTTCACTCTTAATTTTTAATCAATCCACGTGTAGTAGTGGCAGGCTGGATTTACCATGTTCATGGCACTAGTTTGTTTTTATTTGTTTGAACACCTTTCACTCCTTCTGTAACAGTTTATGTGCAGATGTGATGTGCTGTAACATTAGCTGCCTTTGCTTTTCTGGCTTTTGTATAGGATATGTTTTTATCCCAAATCTTGCTATGGGTTAGTGCCTCTTTCAAATTTTATTGTCACGTAAAAGAGTGTGATATTTTAGATTTAAGGCTTGGTAATCAGAAAGCAATGGAATTGTGTCTGCTTTAATAGCAAAGCTTATTGACTGCTTACGCATGAGAAGGCTTTCCACTTGGTGAGAATTCAGCATTATTTGTTTTCCTCAACAATTTTATAAATTAAAACAAACAAGAGGAGAAGCACCACTGCAATAGTTGCTGTGGAGGCAGCCACATGTTTTTTTCACGAATGACTAAGCCAAAAAAAAAGAAAGCTTGGTCAAAATCTCTAACCATATTTTCAGCCTGCTTGGTTTTGTCATCTTCCCTCATGTTTTCTTCAGTCACATGAGATGGAACTGATATTTCTGGTGCCTCCTAGCGATTAAGTAATACTGGTTTTCGTTACTGTTTGAGAAAAGAGCATACTCTGGAGTTTTGGCTTTTAAATTAAAGGTTTTGTACTTCAGTAGTATGCATGAAACAATGGAAAACAGCAGGCATCATAAAATTGGATTCTGTTGTTTGTGGTGTTAGTTTGGCTTAAAGTATCCCTTTGGATGCAGAGGGGAAGCCATGGCCACCTTTGCTCTGAACAGCGTTTCTGAGGGCCTGTCACATCACTGCACTGTGTTTTGGCCATTTCAGCTTTGCAAAAGATAAACTTTGTATCTGAACTCTGGCTCTAAGATAGAGGAAGAAGGTGTGACCCGGGATATGCTTCAGCTTTGACCAGCAGTGTCAAGCCACATCCTGATTTACCTCTATGCTTTGGACTTTTAAGATGTTTTTGTTTCATAGCCTGTCTATTCAAGTCTACTTGGCAAATAATTTCTCTTCCATCAGATAATATACATCAGTTTTATTAAATAACGTAAATAAGTTGTACAAATTAAACAGTCTTGTTAGCTTTCTTTCATGGCTTTTCTCACTCTTAGTGGTATGTTTCAATGAAAAGGCAAACTACTGCATTTGCTATTCCTTTAGTTGTTTCCCTGGGAAAAAATATGCAGCCTGTATGTGCGTGGTTTTTGAAACCTTTGGATGCATATGTTAGAGAGGCCTTGTTAAATTTATGGGAATGGAGTCAGTGTTCAAAATTCTTGCATTCAGTTTGCATCCTGAACTTGTGTATTGGTCTTTCAAGTTTTTTATTAAGAAGCAAACCTGCATTTTAAATAGGGAGTTAAACTGAAATCAATTCATCAGTGGAGTGTGTTGGCAGCTCCAGCTCCCTTTGATGTAATGCGTGTGACATGGACATTATTTAGTGAGATGGGTCCATTAATAAGAGAACCTTTTTTCCCTAAACTTCTGTGATCCACTGTAGAATGTGACACTCCAATTAAGCTTCCTTTAGACAGATTGACAGTTATTGCATTCCTAAATGTTTGTCTTGGGGACAGGTCTAGTTTAGGCAACTCCTGCTTGCCCCTAATTGCTTCTTCCTATTTCTGAGCTGATGCCTTGGTGGCAGTGCAAACGTGGGAGGGCACGTGCCAGAGAACACCAGGCAGGGAATTTGGCTGGAACAACCATTGCCTGCAAGAAGACTTAATTTTTGGGTGGTGTTTTTTCGAGGGGTTCATTAGACAAGAGTCACGCAGCCTCTCGCTCCCTCCCACCCCTGGCCAAGGTTTAGCCAGGGAATGAGCTGAGCAGCCCATCAGCCAGCACTGCCCCCATGTTCGAATGCAAACACCTTTTTTTAAAAGGTTAGGTCATTTCTTCACATCTGCAAATCCACAGCTGCTCTGTGCCATGCATTCCACATCACTTCATGCGATTTTAAACTAGGGTTCTGTGGTGTCCTTTAACAACTGGTCCAGTTAATCTCTTACAAATGTTTTAGGTGTGCTTTTAATCCCATAACTCCATGTACTGTAGCTGTGATGCCAGTGCTGAACTCTGAAATATAAAGTCACTTTTGGTCCAGAGTGTTAGGTGACTTGTATGCTCTTGAAAGTAAATTGCTATTTAAGCTTTAATGTTGGGCTACAGATATTTGTCATCCACTTGAAAATTTTAGGATGCTCTACTAAACCAGACATGATGCACTGCTCCTAAACAGAAAAATCACCATGCCAAATAGTTAATAAGAGTACAAACTTTTAGTGGTAGCTTCAGGGTACAGGCTTACTGGTCTCCTGGTTTTATTAAAAAACAAAAAGTAGTAGTAATAAAAAAGGGTATTAAATGTCTTCTTGGTTTGCTGATTAAACAAGACCATTTGGCCAGGAGGGAACCTCTAATTGCTTCCAAATGTTTAACCCTTGAGCTTGGATGAGACCCTACGCTTAGTTCACGTCAAGAATATGCCAAGTTGTCTGTTTCTGACAAAATAACTCTGTTACAGCTGGACTGTTCCACCCTAATTTTGTTTTATGATTGCCCCATTATTATTTTAACTTCATAAGAAAAGTATGCCTTAAACCAAACACAAAAGCAAGCCCCATTTCAGTTGAGTATTTTTATGGTTGCTTGTGAATGATTTGCCATTGACGTTGGTTTTGAGCTATACAGCTGCTTCGTTGTATAACTTCCAAGACACCCAGAGATTTCGTCTCAAATCCCGTGATTAAACCATCAATCTTTGTGACTGGCCACCAGCTGACTCTGTGAAAACTGTGGGGGAGAAATAATCTTGCCTTTGATAGGAAACCATAGCAATTTTGTCAATCCTTTTCTTTTCTGTACCAGGTTTTCCTGGCAACTTTTTCAGCTTCTAGTGGAAGAACTGAAGAAAAACTTCTCAGCATTAAGGACTCTTAGGTTACTCCTTGCACCTTTTGAAAATGTAGTAATAGCTAATTTCCTTTTTTCTTTCTAGTATTGTTCCACTTTTAAAAGAATCCATTGGGATTTTGATGCAGCGAACGCCTCCTTCTTTGGAGAATGCCCTGCCTCAGTGCTACCAAAGGGTGAGCTCTTAGGCCATTTTTGCTCTGACTGATCAAGCTGCTGACTGAGCCTCAGCTGTGTGTATGAGGCTGTTTTATGATGTTTTTCCAGTAATGCCTGTCAAAGGTACCTTAGAATACACAAATGGAGGTATGAGTTTAATTAATATTTTCCCAAAGTCCTAAATCATATGTAGCTTCACCTCAGTTTGTGTTTTAAAAATTTGCTATGCTAGTTAAGAAAAATAGATCCTGAAGCTTTTCCTCCCAAAGTACTTTGTGCTTATACATAACACTGGAAATGTATTTACAAGAATACAAAGATTACTCTGGATTTAACCTGTTCTCTTGCTTAACTTTTCTATTAGTATGCTATGAGGTGAACACTGAAGTGCCTTTGCAAAGTACAAAGCACTTGAAGGCGTGCTGCCTTTCCTCGGGAGTTACAGGTTGTAATCATCACATGGAAGGTTTGCTAAAAGTGGGAAGAGGAAGAAAAAAGGCATTGGCAGGACAAATCTAAGCCCTCACAAAACTGTAAATTATATATGAATATATTTCTGTTAAAGTTAGAATCTCACAAATTGTTTCATGGCAGAATTCCTACATTTGTAAAAAGGGCAGTTTTAATTGGATGCCATCTCAAATCTAATAACTGTGACTTTTCTCTCTTGAACACCTGTATTTTCAGAAATGGTTTGAGTAAAATATACGTAGAATGTAAATGCAGCAAGGTACAAAATCACAACACATACGCAAAATCATGACATGCCCACAAATCCATATGTTTTCATCTTCCTTACAATAATTGAGATAGTAATAACCAATTCTGGTAAAAGATCACAAATTGCCCAGTGAACTAGAAGTAAAAGAATGAAGTGGCTTTTATAATATTTTCTGTAAAAAAACATAGTACAGACACATATTTTCTGAAATACACTTTCTAAAATTTGCCTCTATTTTTAGGTGCAGCAGTTGCAAGGAGTTTACAGTTTACATGATCCACATTTCTGGACCCTCTGTACTGATGTTTACATAGGGACTTTGAAGTTATTAGTAGCTCCTGATGCTGATGGAAGGTGGATTCTAAGCCAGACTCACAATATTTTTACTCAGGTATGTCTTATCAGTGGACATCAAATCTCAAAGTGTAAATTGCTTGTCACGTGATGTGACATTGTAATTCTTATCAAGAAAGTTTAAATATTTCTCTGAGTTTGGTATCTGTTTTGAAAACCTTCTCTGCTCCAGCTGTATAGAACAATTTCAAAATGCTCAGTTGTGTAGATGGAATTACTGTACCTCTCCACATTAGTTTTTCATGCCACTTTATGGAAATAAGATGTAATTGTCTCAGGTGTATCAAATTGGGTTGATCTATAATGACCTATAAGGAACTAAGAAAATAGATGAGGCTTCCCTTAGGATACGGTTTCTCTCCACAGACTGGACCTGCTCAGGCTTTTCACTGCATTGGCAGCTTGCACATGTGATGGCTTTCTGGATAAAATCCTAATGCAGAACTGGTTTGAACAAGTCCCATGTTACACTCTTGTGCTTAGCTCCATTTTTAAACTGACAGTTCTTCAAGCAGCTTGCTTTTCAGGAGGTTAAACTGGCACAAAAGAAAGTAAGAATTGCTTTTGTGCAGCTTCACATGTGGCAGTTGTTTAGGATGAATCAGAAGAGGTGATGTGGCAAAGCTGATGTTAATACATCATTATGTGTGTGCACTTGACTGTGTGAAGAACTCCTTACTCATCCTGTGCTTTCTGAGTGATGTGCTAAATGTGGGAGATGAATACAGAAAAACAAGACATTGAGGTTTTTTGCCAAGTCACTTACTGATGTGGGCTGATGTTCAGGACAGGAAACTGCTTTGGCTTTACAGTGTTTTTAACCCTCCTTCCCTTTTCCCTAGGTGGGAGTAAGGCAGCTTTACATACAGATTGATGTTGCAGCCATGTAGTGAATTTCTGGAATGGTGCTGTTGGACCAAAGTTTTCAGTACTGTACTGGTGTAACAACACTTCTTGAGACAGAGCCTGCCTCCACCACATCTGGAATCGACTGAACAGATTTCTGCCCTCGGGCTACGGATGGAGTTCACTTCTAAGGAGTAAATATTGAATGAATGTTATGGACTTTGGGTCTTGGTTTTTTTGGGGCCCCTAAACTTGTACGTTTTTGAGGGTTTTTTTACTTACCAAGGTTGTGGTACTGGAAACCCTGTCATGTCTTCAGTAAAGCTGCTGAAACCACTGCTCATTCCCATAAAACCAGTGTTATCAACAATTGGAAACTTGTTTTGTAGACAATGTCACAATGGCTGACATGCTTCAATATAATTGTATGTTTGTACAATTGTTTGTACTTTGCAAACTTAATGAACCAAACCATATTGGGTTTTCAAAGTGCCTTTTATATCAGGAGAGCTATTTGCCAGCATAAATACGGAGCATCAAAGGGTTTTATTACTTTTACAAATAATCTTGTATGCAGTCTGATTATTTACTAGTGATGTATGCGGGGGGGTTGTGTACTTGCATAACTGTAGATGTTAGACTTCCATTGTATTTGCATCTTACCAGACAGAAAAATTCTAAATGTAAAAGACAAAGCTGTTGTGAAGAGACCTGCTTCTGAGACAAGCTGGGTATTTTGTTGCACGTCTTGTGAAAATTATTTTAGCCAGAATATGAGATTTAACTCCAATTCTTAGACTCTTCATACTGTTGAGAGTAATGAGACATTACATGATGCTGCTCATGTTCAGTCACTTAAACAATGGGCAGTTGAGGGAAGATGCTGGTGATGGAAGCAATGTTTGAAGTTTTTTATTTTCCAAATTATGTGGTGGAAAAAACTAAATCCTGAAATTGTGAAAGCTTAAGTCTCCTTGATTTTAATAGATTGTAATGATTTTTATTAAAGTGATCAAGTTGAAATTTTGCCTTTCCAAATACTGAAAATAGTTGTTTCTGGCTGTTATACCCGAAATGGAAATAAGGACCATGTTTCATGCTGTTTAAGCTTATGCTTTTCCCAGGCTGACAAATCTTACATCTTTGACTATGTTACTGTAACCTTGTATGTTTTCATAGGGGAGAAAGTTCTCAGTGCAGTAAGGGTTGTTAGATGGGGTTTTTTTTCCAGAAACATTAGTCTGTCATTTTTTTTCTAGCATTTGTAATTATTTTACTCGGATATCCGAGTGTAGTTTTCAAAAGCAATCTGCTATGCTTGGTATTATGATGATAGTTCCACTATGCTGTAGTAGTTTACTTAGTAAAGAAAGACTTTTTAAGAGGACATTTTACAAACAGAACATGGTGGAGTAAAAAGCAAGACAGGCATTTTCCTGAGAAATCATAGCTGCCACTGATTGGTATGGATTTTATGTTTATTTTGGTACCTGTTAGTGGTAATACTAAAATCAAGGCCCTGAGAAGCTGACAATGTCTGTGTAGTAAGTGCTAGGCACTGTGAAATTACTGAAGATTGATTTGCAGAAATGGTTTGTTTGCCACTGATATTGTTGAATTCATCCCAGATATGAAGAGTTTTTTGCTTTCATTCTGTTGTTCCTATACAGCACCTGATTTCTTTTTATGTGAAAACACAACACTTGCCAAATTTGATGGTGGTTCCTGAATTTTCCAGATTTTTCTCCAAATCTTGGGGGTGTACTCTTGTGCTCGGAACTGGAAACTGGGGGCAAAAAAAATGGCAGTACGAAGCCACTTATAATATTGATTTTAATCTTTGCAGTCTCTTCCAGTCTTCAGATCCTTCCCTTGCCAATTTCCAATCGTGTTTGCTTTTGCTGCAGGTGAGAGCGCCCTCCCAGCAGGCTGCATGTTCCACATCTCTCTTTCCTGGCCTCCCACGCCACACTCTGTCAGGCTCTCTCCCTGTCCCACCTTGCAGATGCTCTGCCAGGCCCAGAGCTCCTGACTGAAAGATGGGATCTGGAAGTTCCACGGCACAGGGTGGGGTGCAGGAATCTGTTGAGCAGATTTGAGCACTGCAGTTGAAAATACCGTGTGCATGTATGTTCACAGACAAGGTGATTAAAATCTGGTTGTGATTATAGGGTGGAGGTGCTGTTTTGCAGTGTGGTGCATATAGACTGCTGCTTGCTGGCTGCCAGCATGACTTCCTCATTTTTTAATAGTTACTATTACTGCTATTTGAGGCTAGAGAAGATCAACTGATATCACTTTAAAGGCAAGCATCAGATTCATTGGAATTGTGTGATGATCCAAGAGCAGGCTTGGGTTTAAGTCATCTTTATACCAGCATGTTTCAGACTATTCCAGGACTTGTTGAAATACTGTAGTGTTGCCCAAGTTGCTGAGCTTGGCCACTATTTTAGTTTCTTAATGAAAAGACAGCTGCTACTATTTGTTTCCAAGTGAGAACTTGGCAGAGTGGCAGGTTGTTGGTGGTGATTGTATTCTTTTAAAAGTATATCTACAAACTTTTTCAATATGGGAAATGGAGTGAAAAAGCCTATAAGCCTGTTATAATTATACAACGATTTTAATAACTTTTGATAATTTTTTTTTTGCTTATTATGATCTAGCTGATTATTGGAACCAGATGTACAAGTCTGAGTTTCCTAGCCAAGCAAGATAGCACTTCATTAAGTTTAAACTTTTATAGTAAGAAATATATCATTTGTTTGTCAAATATAATTGGGCATAGTGTAGGGAAGTCAGATTCAAAATAGACTTTAAGCCTTTTTAGGCTTTCTGGAAGAGGATAAGCATCACAAAATTCTACAAACACAGTATATGACACGTTCAGTCACTAACTGCAGTCACAGGTAGTATGTCAGTAAACAAGGGACATCTGATTTTTTTTTTTTACCTACTAAGGGGATACTTGCTCAGGTTTTAGGAGAGTACAAACCATGCAGTTGCAAGTGCAGCTTTCCTTACCCTGAGAGCCAAAGCACCATTATTTGTTTTGCTAATTACTTAACACTTGGCTGCTTATGTAACACTTTGCAATTGACACTTTATTGGAGATGCAAGGCATGATTTAAACAAAGAATTGTGTATATGACGGACATCCAGAGATGGATGAATGTCTGCAGATCATGTGCTAAAACTCAGCTTCCTGGTATCCACTACTGAATTTTGAATCAAGTTTTCAAAGTGTAGTTTTCTCATGTTTTCATGTAGCTGGTATTTACTGTGGAGTTACTGGTCTGTCTTTGTGGGTTATTTTTGTCTGTGACTGAAACCAGTAACTTAAAACCCTCTTGTTCCAAAGACCAAGTCTGCAAACTGCATGAGTTTTACCACACCTACAGCAAAATAAGAAGATAAAACAAATGTTAATGGAGTAAAATGCCTCAGTGTTTTTTGTGCTAAATAACAGAGGAAGAAAAGCCCTCTTATGAATATGCACAGTAAGGACTGTCCTTTATAGGCTAATCTGGTAAGTCTGCAGCTCTGGATAGAGTGGCTCCTTGCATTAGGAGGGCCCCTACAGAGAGCTGAGCTACTCCTGTGATTTGCTAAGCTAAGACAGAAAGTAAATAAATGACTCTGCTTTTTATGTAATAATGCTTACTAAAGCAAAAGTTTAGTTGCATCATTAGTAAAAGCTGCTGACACTATTTTTACACAAAAATTGAAGCTGCTACTACTAATAAAATGGACCTTAGTGACTTAACATTCTTAATTTACTTTTTTTTAAGAAGTAAAGCTGGGTTTATAGGTGAAGGAAAGTTAACCGTTTCTCTTTATAACTGTTGTCAGTGAACCTGTTTTGGGAATGTAAACAAGACACAAGAGGGAGAAGCTGCTGCTGGAACAGTTTTCCACCCTCTGCACACAGTGTGCAAACAAATTGTAAAGTCCATGGCTTTTCTGTCACTGTGCAGATTTCAGCTGCAGTTGCACAGTGCAGATTTTCAGTTGCATGCTTCTATAAAATGCAAACTCTTATCCTTCTTCATGACACAAGGTCTTTAAATACCAGTTCAGAGCAACAGTTTTAATTAATAATTAAACCCTGTCCTGTTTCCTCCAGCAGACGTCAGACTGCCACTTGCTATGATTCTTGATTATCCCACCCCTTGAAGCAGGATTTTTTTAGTTTCTTTCTTTTTTTTTTTTTTCTTTTTTTTTTAATAATCTCTCTGATCCTCAATACTCAGTAGTGAATTCCTCTTTTACACTTCTGTGAAAATCCCTCTCTGCAGCTTGCTGGGGCTCCCTTTTGGATTTGTCCCCCGTTCAGGCTCTGTTGCAATGCCCATCCCTGTGGGGACTTCCTTGGCCAGACACTGCTATAATGTGAAGCGATGCCAGCCATGCTGTGCCTGGCATGTGAAGCCTGAGTCTTGCTGTGTGCAAATACTGCTCAATCTACTTGTCTGTTTCAGTGAGCCACAAAAGGTTCCTGCCTATGTGGTAATTTGGCGGAAATAATGTGTAAAAGGAGCTGGGTATTTCACTTCCCGCGTGCATTGGAGCCTCTCACATGTATGCTGGGATCTTGTACAAGAGTTAAGTGAATCGCTACAGTATTTTGGCTGAAGTGTGAAATAATGTGAATGAAGCAATTGCCAAAATCATTCCTGGTAGCATAGAGCATATTGCTTGCCTTTACCTTTAAATTACAGGAATTACTCCTAGCAGTGAGCTTCAGTTGAATAGCAAAGTGTGTCAGAGTACCTGTGAAGAAATGTTGCAGGTAACACAAGGCAGCTCACTAAAAATTCTGAAGACTATGTATGATTTTGTTCTGGAATGCTAATGTTAGTAGCTTAGCCACGGCTTGTCCCAAGTGCAATATTAAGAAATTTTTAATGTAATCTTTTCTACTTGAATACAGTCTATATAAAATGTTAAGTATCCTATATTGCTGAAAAGATATAGGATCAAATTTCTTTCCAATAAATCTTCAGTTTTAAAAAAATATGCATACAGGTCTGCTTTGTTCTCATCATACTGTGAAGAATAGTTGAAATAGCAACCACCACCATCTACTAGCTGATTTTAAAGAGAATTCTTGCAGTCTGTTTGCTGAGACTTGGCTGCAGGTTAATTGTGGTTGCTGCAGTTGAGTCCAGCCCTTCATAAATGCTAGCATTAACGTATGAAGAAATCCAGTTCTATTTTAAGTTGCAGTCTTCTGAAATAAGAAATTCTCTGCAGCTTCTCCCTCTGTTTCAGCAGCTGTCCAAAGGGAAAGTTCTTGGTTTTCTTTGGTTGAGCGCATTCTCACCTGTCTGTATTTACTCTCCAAGGGCAAAGATGGATACAGACCTAACAGGATTTTCAAACTAATGTTTTCTATTGGTAAGAGAACTCCTAAGTTTCTGGAAAGTTGAAAAGCAAAATTTAACATCTAACGTGCTTACAACAATGTATGCAGTAGGTTTGGTTAATGCACTGCAGCAAGTGGTGCCACACAGATACCTGATACTTTTCCTATCCTAGTCAGCAGCCCAAGACTGCTGTGGATGTCAATGACCTGAATCAAAGGTTTGAAAGTTTCTAGAGGTGCCTGCATGGTAGAGCTGATACCAGCAGGTGCAATTTGCAGCCTCGGGTAAAAGCAGGTCTCTGTTCCTGCAGTGTTGCCTTCTAAAGCAACAGAGTCTAACTGCAGTTAGACAAGTCTTAAATAGTCACAGCAATGACTTTATGCCGTTAGGCAATTAAAGATGGAATAAAAATGCAAATGCTTCGTTTTTATTTAAATAGTCCTTTGACATTCATTATTTTCAAAACTGGAACTATCTACAGAGAAAAGTTTAAGCATTTCCAATTCCAGAGGATGCATAGTGCCTGTAACAATTAAGGAATGTAGTGGAGCACCCAATTCCACAGTGGACATCTGCTGTAGTGTGCCTGCAGCAATCTTCTCATCTGGAGCACCCACACGAGCAAGGCCAACGCAAATTGTGTTTTCAGTAATTTCTGTAAGAAAGAAGATTAAAGGTTTAATTTATTGACTAATGGTCCTATCATAAGGGAAAAAGTACTCAAAATGCTTAAACCTTAACTGCTTTCCTAAACCTCCAATTATTAAATTATTGGAGTGGCCCAGAAAGAAGCTTGCTCTTCAAAGAAAATAAAGCTTAACGATGTTGATAAGGAAGAATTCATTCAGGAATTGTGTTCATGTTGAGGAAACTGCTGCTTCTGATTCATTCTATGTAAAGGATAAAATTTAGGGATTTTCATTTTAACAGTGTTGAAGGAATAAACTTTTTAAATGAGGAGTAGACCTAGATGAATTTCTGTTAGAAAAAATTCCTGTGACGCAACTGCGTCATCTGTATGAGCTGCTGTGATTTTACCCTTGGTCTCAATAAGCATTTCACAGTTTGCTCTTAACTAGTGTTAAGAATTCAAGCTGAAAATCACAGTTCTGCATCTTTGGGTTAACTTAGATTCATGCTGGTGTTCATGTAGAGCAGAGTGTGACCAGTCTAAGTAAAGAGCAGAGATTTTTTTGAAGCTCGACTGATCTAAAATGCGCAGAATCCTTCTGCCTCCTGCAACTTTAATGGATCAAAGAGCTCCCAGTTACACATGGATAGAAACAGTCCAGGATTTCCAAACTGAGGCTTTGACTGAACCTCCAGGAGCCACCAGTGCACCTTCATCAAAGCTCACTGAACTAGTGTTCACTAGTGCTCACTGAACAAGCTGTGTTCAAGCTTGGCCAAATCCATCTCGCGACTAAGATTTAAGGCAGCCCAAATCCACTGCAGAGCAGAATTCTAAGAGTCAGAGGGAGTCAGAAGGGAGTGGAGTGGAGTTCAGAGGCTCATCAACAGGTGTGACTGGAGAGGGGTGGTAGCAGACAGAAGCACTGCAGTCATACCTGGTTTTTCTCCTTGGAGCCTCCTGTTTTCAATAATGGCAAGAAGCTGTTCTGCAGCTTGATTCACACTCATGTAGCGTGGTGGCTCATAAATCTTTCTTCCTCTGCAGGGAAGGAAAAGCAGAAAAATTTCACATATCACCCATTTTGTTATCCCCAGTAATCTTGCAGCTTATTTCAAGAGACCTCTAGACCAACAGGTTGAATTTAAACAGGTCCAGGCTCTGAGGCTGGGCCTTTTAGACAAGAGTGGAATTTTTAAAGAATACAGAAATCTGTTGTGCTCTCACCACACCTGTGAAACAGCTGGGCTCCAGCTGGCAGATAATTTAGATCCTAAAAGCAAATTCAGCTGCTAGGAGCAATATGCAGGTTTTGCAGCTACTCTTGAAGGATGCATTAGACTTAAATTCAAGGGCATACAACTGTTTTTCTGTTAAATGCCCTGTAGACAGATGATTACAGACTAGAAATATATTCTTAAATGAAATGCTGCTTTCTTTGCCAACTGTGGATTCAGTCAAACAGATTTTATTTTGAAACCCCAGAATAAACAAACCTCAATGATACTGTGAGACTTCACAAATGTTAATTTCGACCAGTTACAGCATGTGTATAAAGGAGACATTTATATTCACCACTGTCAAAACATACAGATTGCAGAGATGACTAAGATGTGGCAAAAGCTTTTTGAATACAGTTAAAGGAACATAAGAGCATTTTCTATATATGGCTTATTTAACTCTTTAAGAAGGGTGCTATATATTCTCTACTTTGCACTGTTTCTAGCCAGTATACAGAATAATACATTTAGAACACTGTTCCAGATATTAATCTGTTTCAGAAGGTGACAGAACAGTAGAGAAATAACACTTCATTCACCAAGAAGAAAACCTACCCCATTCTGACTTAGTGCTTCTCACAGGAACAGTTACAAAAATGATCATGTTCTGCTGCAACTCCATTCAGTTACTGTAAATAAAGCCAGGCCCTATTGCAAGGAACACAAGAGTTTCACTCCTTGTAAGAAACAAAAGTGGCCAGTGAGAAGCACAAGAGGAGAAGGCAGGTAAGTTCAGTATTAGTGGGCAAAGAACTTTGTTCTTTGTACAAAAAAACCCTCTGTAAGTGCACTGTATGTTTCTATATACTTTCAAAATGGTGACTCACTTCATGAGATTCTCCAGAGACTGCTCCTTCACTTTAATATCTGTAGAACAAAACACATTAAAACACAGGTTCCCTACAAGTTTCCCACTTAGTTTTCGATGTAGGTAAAGCTTTAACAACATTTTAACTATTGCTAATATTATAATATTATTATATTTAGCTATTAGAATATGGATCACACTGTGCTGTTTCATGTGTTACTTAATCTCAAAATCCTGTGACTTTATGCACGTGATGTTACCCAACGATAGGGCAAATTCCACAGAACTCAGAGCAACACAGCCAAATAAAAATCCTGGTAAATATACCAATAGGCATATTTACCATCAGATAGTTAAATACCAGCACATTTGAGCACACCAGGGCATTGGGGCAACTCTTAAATGATGAGCACATTATGTCACAAAAGGTAAAACAGTCTGACTGCTCGACAGTGATTACATCACTGCCATGCAGGAACCTGGCCTTCGTTAGCACTTCCTGTGCCAATCAAAAATTAGAACAAGCTTCTGTTATAGGAAAAAAACGGATTTGGGCAAAACTGAAATAGAGAAGGGGTCAGGTAGGTAAGACTCTGCACAGCTGCAATTTTATGAAACAGATTGACCATAATCTCTCCAAGAGGAATTCAAACGTTACCTGTACTCAAATGCCCCCCCTCAAATTATCATACTGAAACCCTGAATAAGTATTCCTTGTTACATAATCAACTTCTAAACCAAAGTGACTCAGATGAAAGGGGTTTAAAATTCAAAACCCCAAGACTGTAAATGCCCAGTTTACCAAATTGCTTCTATGTCCATGAAGTCACTTTGAATTCAAAAGTTTATCATCACTAACCTTTTTAATGTCACATTTGCTTATCTGGTAATCCAGTCAATTGGATAAACACTCAGTACACAGACCAAAATGCAGGTGAGTGGCTGCTGCTCACCAAGTAAGCACAGGGTGTGCATTCCATTCTGCCTGTTCTTCTCAATCTTGTCAAAGAAGCTTTCTGGCTTCCATGTGTCTGTCCAGAACACTATGGAAACGGTCTCTCCAAAATTGTACAACTGTGAAACAGAGCAAATGCAGTAACACACATGTTCAGTAAGAAAAAATGAGAGCGTGCAATAACATTAAAGACCAAGTCATGAACTACCTGTAAAGTTTTTACCTATCAATCACTGCATTCACCTTTCCAATGCATATTAAGTAACTTTCAATTTACTTTCTATTGTTACTTAATTCTGAAGTCATTTTAAAGGCAATAACTTTGTGAGATTAGCACCAAAATGATTTTTTGTTATTTCTTACTTTGGTTAAGGCTGGACAGCTTCAAATAATGCCATAATCCAAGGTTTTGATTCTACTGATACAGTAGTGTTTATATTAAAATGGCATTTTGCTGCAGATGGAAGCTCTAGCAGGCAAAAGAAGTTACAGTCTAAGGAGAAAGTGGATATGAAGATCTGAAGACAGATTGTGCAGGAAGCAGAGAGGTACAACATGGTTTATGCACATACAGTAAGAAGAACATTGCTAGCAGAATACTGCTAGCAGATTCTGTCTCAAGCATCCTCACTCTGTTCTCAGTCTTAACACATTCATTACTGTAAGTCCCTAATCTTGGTGAAGACATTTGAAGCAATAGTCTTGCCAATCATCTCTGGTGATGCAAAAGTGAAAGTCATATGTAGCTTTAGGCAGTATTTGGCTTGGAAGTAGTTTCTGCCCTGAAATAGGGGAAAACCATGCATCAATTTTGGTCTATTCAGCTCTGAAATGGGGCCAGCCCAGATGGATTTTACAGCTTGCCAATATTCTGTCTGCTCAAGCCCACCAGAGCTACATGGACTACCCTTCCCACTTTCTCTGTACTCCTGGAAGGAAAAGCTGCTTTTCCAAGCCCACAACAGGAGACACAGGCACTGTGTGTGCTTTGGCACAGGACCCTGTGTAGCAGCAGCTCTGGCAGCCCTGTGCCATGTGGGGATTCCCCTACACAGACTTATGTTACTGTGGCATTGGGCTGTGGTTTTAACCCCTTTATGCTGGTAGAGCAGAACTTGAATCAAAACAGAAACATGTTTGTTTTCAAGGGACCAAAAGCTCAAATTTTAACCATTCATGCTGATAAAAATTATTCAAAGATTCCTGGAATATAACTGAAAACATTTCCTCTTTTAAGTATTTCATTCTAGCACAAGGACAAGAACACACTGTGTACATTTCACAATCTAAAGGTGCTTCCAGTAAAGTAAGTACAGGTTGAACCAAATAAATTGCTCCTGATGTAACTTGTTAGCTATTTCAAGGCTGTGTACTAGAAAATGAAAAAGAAAATTAAACTATGCTTTGCTTGTTTTTCATGTGGCTGCCTAGAACTCATTCCCATTTTGTACCAAATCTGTAGAGGTAGTACAAGAAGTTTCTCTTTCTCCCCTTCGCATTTGGGAGCAAGATATCTCACTGGGAGTATTTCTGCAGTCTTCCCCAAGTGCTGGAATGTCTGGTACCAACCTAAGTGCTTCACCATCAGCCTGAAAGCCCTGCAGCCACTTGCCCAAAGCAGCAGTCCTCGTTCAGGACAGACAGTGGCCTCAATTAACCTTAAATCTTACCTTGTCCCTTTGGCATTTTGATAACCCAAGGAAGAGAAACTTCCACCTCTGCCTTTTAGTAAAGAAAAGGATGTGCAGAAATGGGCAAAATGTTACTATTTGAGAGGTATTTTGCTGGGAATCAGAACTTCTAAGCCACTCTGCCACATGTTGCCATGAGTTGGACATTCAACTCTATACCCTACAGTGCTTGTTCCGATTGTTATCGTTCTCTTTTCCATTATTCATTACACAGATTCTCCATCCTCTTTGCCAACAAGAAGTTAAGCAAGTTATCCTTTTTTGTACAAACCCTGCCAGCCAGATTCATTAAATCTGTCCTTGTCTATTCTTGTCTATTCGTAGACATACCTTCAGAATACCTTCATGAAGAATTGATATCATAGAAAACTGTACTTAAGAGTCTCAAAAAAATACACCTGTTCTCTCAGCACCTGGAAAACACAGAAGTGGTTTCTACAGCAATTAGATAGAGTGGAGCATATTTTATTCACCTCCTAGAAGTGCCTTTGCAGTTTATACCCCTCTACTAACTAAACTTGTGAAGAACAGGTTTCCTAGCATTAATGCACACATATTTTTACTTTAAATTGCAGAGGGAGGAAAACTACTTTGGAAACACCCTGGTACACCACCAATGTGAACGCTGAGGAACTGAAGCAGTAAATGGATATCTCTATTGTGCTTGAATACTTATAACTAATTGCCTTACAAACACTTCTGCAGACACAAACCAATATTTCTTTCTCATCCGGTATTTGATCTCTGCAGATGTGTGACATTTGAGTGAACATAGGAACTGCTCTTCACCAGAGCAAGCCTGTGTTAAAGAAGGAACACATGACTGTATCAGAACTTACACTTTAAACACTCTCCCTGTACCTCATGCAGAGTTCAATTTGTTCCTAATTTAGTTTCCTCTGCTGTGTTCTAATTTCAACCTCTTGAACTCGTGCATGAAATATCTGACTTTCAAGAAAAGCTTTGCTGCAGAGAGAGCAGTAAATGCTAAAAACTCCGCTACTATCCTAAGGATTCAGCAATTACAGAAGACAGCTGGTCCACTAAAGACAAAACCACTGAAATTAAAAAGCATACTTTCTACCAACCATAAAAGGCTGCAGAAGTCCCAAAATTCCAGGAATCATGCTTGTCACTGCAATAAAACTGTCGGACATGCTTGTTAACCAAGGAGTGTTACAACACAACTACACTCTGCCACATGTTGCCGAGACTGTTCACGAGTTTAGTGAGATGATGAGCTGTGTGTATTTGCAGTGACAGGATCAGGCTTACACTGGCTGGCACAGCTCTAAAGAAAGACAACAGCAAATGAAATTTCACAGCCAACTTCTGTGTGCTGCACTCTACACAAAGCACCTGGGGTTTAGGAGCAGGCAATGTGTGTTCTGTACAAGCCAAACCATCTCAGGCATCACACTAGCACTGAGGAGCAGATTTGTTACAGTGCCTACATTCTGCTCAGGCACAAAAGTGCCAGAATTTCAAAGGGGCGCAGTGGAATGGTTGGACAGATATTTCATGTTTTCAGCTTGGAAACCAAACTTCTTACCTTCTCCTCAATGCTCAAAAACTTCACAGAAAAGTTTCAAAAGGTCATTTTGAAAGACCTTGGTCTTTGGAAATATCCCTTTCTCCCTAGCCACCCAAGTAGAAACTGGCTTAAGCAAAACTTTGTGCACTTAAATTTTGCAATGCAATAGCTCAAGGCAGGAAAGGAAGCCAGAACTTTCTACTCTGAGGCAATGCCCTGCTGCTAGAGTTTTCTGCCTCACAAAAAACCAGAAAGTTGTTCTTCAACTCACAGTTACATCACCTCAGAACAAAATATAGCTTCCTATTCTATTTACACCCATGATATGAAAGAACAATTGACAACTTTTGGTGCTTGTTTTCTATTAGTATTTTAACCCTTCTATTAATGAATTTTTTATTTTACTTGTTGTTTATATAAGCAGAATTGATTGCAAATTGAGAGGCCAGAAGGAACTGTGAGAGAAAAAGTGCTGTTCCATGATCTCACCTTGGAAAGCACGCATGCAAGTGGAATTTCAAGGAAACTGCTGAGCTACTTTGTTAAAGACCAGTCTGAATGACATCAGATACCTGAAACTGTCCTATCAACTGTCCTCATTTAAAATAGTGGTGTAGTCAATCACCACAAAAATTTAGGGCATAGAAGACGGAACAAAATAGGGAAATTAAAAAAGGAAGATCCACCATCCCCTCTAAAAAGTACTAAAGCAAGCAGGAGAGAAAATGCAAAATAATATTAAAGGTCAGTTGGCCAACAGCTGCAGAGAAACCAAGAAGTAAACATTTCAAAATACAGCCATCTATTTTTACAGCATCTTTCCCAGAATTATTGCTGTATCAGCTTCACTGGTGACACAGCAATTTTTCACTTACGAACCTACCTCCTTCCCTAACATTTCAAATACCTTCAGAACAGGTCACATGTCTGGGGAAGAAGGCAAAAAGGAGTTACTGCATTCTTCAGACCTGCCACCATACACAACCAAACACCTGAAACCCTGTAGGGCTGAAATGCTACTGAGCTATGTTTGTGTTGAGGTGGTCACAGGTTACACTGAGATAATTCTCACAGAACAGGTGAATTCTGCAAATTCAGACTCTACATAGCCTCATCACAATCCACTGGTAGGAACTAGCAGGCTTGCTCTCCTAAGACTACTCCTCAATGGAATTTGGAGACTGCAGAGCACCTTGCATTATCCCAGGTTACTTCCCGATAGATCCCAATGAACATAACCCGAAAAGCTAAGACATATTTTCTTTATCTTTGTCATAGGAATTCTGACATGATGCTGTGCAATGTTCATCCTCAAAGATAAGGAACCTAAGGAGTCAGATTTTTCCCTTTATTCTCCCTAACCCCTTAACAACCCTCCAGAACATATGCATCACATTAAAGGGTTCCTACTGTTCTTTGTATTATTTATTGGTGCTTGGTAACAGCTTAAATAGTAGTGCAATCACCAACAAAGAGGTAGCAAGAATTAGTCAACCTCTGGTTTTGCTTGGAACTGCTCATATGAAACAACCACAAGCCTAGCTCTAGCCCTTCACACTACCTTATTTAGTACCACAGACCTTTAGCAAATTCAAATGCCTCTCACAGGAACCTTGACGTGAAATTGAAATGTTTTACCATTCACATATATGGGGCTTTGACTCCTTTTTTGTATTGCAAGCCAAGAGATTGCCCCAGCTGTCCCAAAAACCTCCAGTCCCCTTACTATGCCAGAGAGAAAGGAACTGTGAAGAAAACACATTTGACTGAGGGAAACCCACTCCACGTAACTGCAGTCTTCAGAAGGCAGCTGAAACAAATCATATAAAATCAGTTGAAGGGATGAGCACATTTTTCTTTGGCTGCCTCTTGGATTCTCCCCCTGAGGTAATATCACCTTATCTTTAATAACCTTCTAAGATTCTTTCCACCAATATCAAGCAAAGTTTCCTTCCCACCCTGGTGACTTAGGTTACTAATATGAAATGAACATATCTAAAAGAAAAAAAACCCAAACCTGATTAAATAGATGTTTCTGGGTCATGTTTGCTGGTGACAAATGGCACTAAGTTGGACAGCAATTGTGAGTAATGAAGTAGTGTGACTAGCACTGATTTAACCTTGAATTGGCTTGAAAAACAAATGCCAACTTTTTAAAGGCTCAGAAGCTTGTAGTAACTGGAAAAAAACAACCAGTGATGGAAAACAGTTTGTTTTAACAGTCAGTCACTTTGTGTAAAGTCCCTCCTGTTAAAGCAAAGAGTGTTTTTGAAGATTAAGGCACAGAGGGAGGGTGGTACTCAGAGGCTCCACTCCTGCAGCTATTACAGGGTTTCTATTTGACTATGAGCACAATGATTAATGACAGCATCCTTCAGGTTCCTTAAGTAGTATTTTTCAACTTGACACTGGAGATGTACTAACGTGTTCAGTAAAAACTCAAAAATAACATAGTAAGCATTGCTTTTGCATTTAAGTGATCTGCTGGTGGGGAAAAGACTATTTTCTATTTTATAACAGTAATTGTCTTACAAGGATTAACTGGACTGCAAACAAAAAACCTGAGATGCGTCACTGAAAGAAACAAGGGTACATGCAGATGTTTGTTCTGAAGCTATTCAGGTGGAAAGTGGGTACATCTCAAAAGAAAGGCAGCTCTTTGCTATAACATGTTTTTTTCCTAGCTACCCAACCAAAATATAAAGCAAATGCTTTCAAAACGAGCAACACCACTCAGAAATAAGCGTCTCATTTTAGTCTTTTATCTCATCCTGTGACTTGCCTCCGGCTTTGCACTTCAGTTCTCAATCCTCTTTTTTTATGTTAATGCCATTATCTTAAGCCATTTCCAGTTGCATGATTCCTTCACATGCACCACGGGTCAGCATGATGCAGAGTCTTCCTGGTGCGTTTGACCACCAATTGTTCTACCTCAAGGACACATTACCAGCACTGGGTCAGAGAGAATTCTGTCCTGAGAGCACCACTCTGGCCAGTGGCCTTCCCAAACTAACCCAGATGTGTCATGCAGATTAGATGGCAAGGAGAAATATGTAAATGAGAGATCCTGAGTTTCCTGCCCCTTTATTCTAGGGCTAAAAGCCTCAGCAATCAGCCCCATTCTGAAAAACTGAGTGTGGCTGCAGATAAAGCCTGTCCTTCCCTGGCAGTGTGTGCAGACACCAAAGTCTGACTGTCCTCACTGGTAGTTGTTCCCCATTACAACAGGAGTCAGAGTGACAGACGTGAGTGTCCACGTGGCAGACTCCAGACAACGGAGGTGAACCTGCAGAGAACATGCTAAGAGGTACTGACATATGAGCACTTTTCCTGGCTTCTCTCCCAGTATGCATTTGTTTTTAAAGGAAAATAGTTTCTTCAGCCATGGGAAAACAAAAAAGTCTGGCACAGTGAAGCACAGCAAAAACAGTGTAAAAGAGGGAGGCAAAGCCAATCACAGAGCCTTATGCACAGACTAACACTTTGCTAAGTTACACTATCCCAGCACAATTTATCAATCTGTGAGAGCTTCCAATAAGTTCAAGAAGTTTAATTTTCAAAATTAAAACCCCACTCTTTTCTTCGATCTTCCAAAACAACGGCACCAATTCTGTTAAACGAGCAAGACAGTTAAAGAGTATTTGAAAATAGATATGCACCCCTCTTTATTATTTGGCAAGAACTCCAGCTATGAAATGAAGGTAACAAACCATCACTGATGCTGTGCGACTTCACTAAATCAGTGTACAGGGAAACTGCACAAGCACCAGAATGTTGTTGGCTGCACAGAAGCATGGCTCTGATGACCAGAGATGTTCTTTTGTGAGCAGACTGTGCTGTAGCTGCGTTTCACTGACGGCCTAATCAGCAGTTACAGCTCACTATGCACACGGCTCTCTCAACAGCGTACAAAGGTGTTTCCTGTTTTTCTCTACTAAGAGAGAGGGTTTGTATCACAATCAGATTAAAACAAGAAAAAAAGCAAAGCCTTTTCTGTGGTGAAGCAAAAGAGGAATCCCTCCTAGACTTGACAGGAACTTTGAAATTTGAGACACAATAACTCCAAAACTAAATTGATGGCAGGAGACAGCCATGAACATAAAGGCTTTTGAAAGAAATTATAAACTTCCAACACAACTCTAACTAATCAAAGGCTGTGTTTTTGTAAGATACACCTCACTTGCTGTTTATGCCTGTAAGGAGCGATCAAAACTGATTATATTCTGCCTGGTAATACAATCACTATTTCCTAAAATGCCTTATATGACAACAGGAATGTTTACTTATGCAAAGGCAGCCCCTCCCAAGCCAGAATGGAAAAGGGGACTAATGCCAGAGTGAATAACATCACATTTCCTTTATGGTCTGCTCCCTTCCAGCATGGGATAAGGAAATAGCAATCTAATCTCCAAAACTCTGCATATGTGAAAAACTTTATGGACTGTTTATAGTATACTCACGTTAGGTTTCTGGGGTTTTTTCCCAATTAACCTAAAAACTCTATACTCCTCCTTCCTATGCCTGGCTGAACTATGGGGGAAGCAAACTTTCAGAAAACCTAGAAAACTCTTTGGGCCTTGCATCTTCCTTCCTAATGAATGTAAAAGAACAGTAGAAAAGAGAGCAAGTAGTAGAAACTACTTGTCAACAGCCTGACAGCAGAAACGAACCTGGCACCACCATCAAGCCAAAAGGGGAAGGGTGAGCCCCAGCCCTAACTCTTGTTTTACCCACCCCAGTAAGTGCAGTCATGCGACAGCTGCCATCTGTCTGCTGTACATGTAGATTTTAGCCACCAAGAAGCCTATTTCCTTCCTAAAAGATACTTTTGCCCAAGTCTTGCAGCAATAGGCAGGTATCGCTAAGAAAGTGCTCACAAGAAGAATTATAAAGAATGTGAATGCTGTGCTGCATTCCCTTTAGCATTAGCTAAGGGGACAGGTGTCACTGCACTGGTTTTGAGCCACGGCAGACAGGGTGCTCAGATTTCTAATCAAAACCAAAGATAATACCCAAAATCATTGCAACAGATTTTCTGCTGTTGGCCAGCATTATTATTTGAATGGAGTTTGGAGTATTGGAGTTTGTCAGTGGAAATTTAAAGGTACCAGATGTTTGCTGAAATTAAAATATATTGTGTTCTTTTATGTATGGCTAGGAAGGAATTCCTCCTTTAGTGATGGAGAGTTATTGTTCAAACCCCCAACTTGTCTGAAGTACACTTACATTCCTGTGCTTGCTTTTGGCCTTCGTATAGTGGGAACTTGGTTTAGGGGTTCTCATACACAGGGAACCATCCTGACCCTTGAAAAGGCAGGTTCTATGTTAAAGTGATGGATGAAGGCAAGAGGGGGAAAATTAATCTAATTGATATGTGATTAGTTACTATGTATACACTGCAACAATTATCTTTCATGCAGGAAAAGCAGTAATGACCTATATATGTGTAAAAGGAAGTATTTTCTTGGAGAACACTAAACCTTTCTACTTTAGCCATTCAAGATGCACAAAAACTGTCATTTGTTTTACTAGTCCTTGGCTAGGCAAGTCCCTCCTCCCTCATCAGATGGGCAGAAAGTGGAGACAGATCAAACTTATTAGAGACAGAATGCATCATATTCAAGACTTTGGAATTAGTTATGATCAGAGCTGGACATATATGCAGGCTTGTGCATGCATTTCTTATGTGACAAGATCAGCATAGTTCTCAACAGGATAACAACCTTATTTAAGAATAAACTTATCAGGTATTACCTGATACCTGATACTGCCATCAGCAGTAGAAGGAAGCCAACATGAGCAAAGCTTTATCTGTAAAATAACTTTAAATACCAAAGGCTCCTGGGGCAGAGGGAAGTTAGAAAGCAAAGAAGAACAGAAGTGTTACTATTCATTGTTGTATGAGCTCATCAAAAGGGGCTTTTGCTGACATGGAGCATGCTAAAAGGAAGTGTTAAAAAATTCTAACATTAAGTGTTGGTACAGATCTACAAAGTTGAGATTGCAACATGCACTGCCACAGCAGTAGAAGAGGTCACCAATTCTAAGCTTAGCAGTTGTGAAATAACACATATGCATATACAAAAACATTACCTGTAAACCACAGCAGCCCACTGCATTCATTATTGAAGCATTATGAATGACCCTGTAAGGAATTCCCAGTTTTACTGCACGTAGCACTAAATCACTGTGTGTCGTGGCCCTGTGGTAAGAAAAGGAAGGAATTAAAGATCAAAAAGATGATGCTACCAAGTGTTACTAGCACTATAGTCTGTTTTGAAAGTAAAATGCAACTCTTCACAACAAAGGCAATGCACAGGTGGCAAAATGGCAACACTATCCTAATTGTTACAGGAAAGTAAAAACTCCAATAAGGCTTCCACATGTCATCTTCCTCAGCTGAAATGCCAGGCATCCTGAGTATGTTACAGCTCTTTGCAGCCTCCTGGCATCATTACAACTGTAACACTATTACAACTGTTACTTTATAAAGTAGCCTTGGCAAGTACTTGGAAAGAAAAGTTCCATTTATCCTTTGTCTTCTGCAGGTGTCTGTGGAGCACGTGTTGAACTGTAAAGGTCAACTCTATTTGGCACAAACTTCCACAAAACTCCAGGATTTGGTTACTGGCTGCACAGCCAGGCCTTCTCCCATCTGCACCAGTGTGTGCCAGGAAAGCCCCACGCTCAGACAAGAACTCTGAACAGACAGAGGTAAACTGCACCTTTACTTAGAAAAAACCTCCTTAGACTGAACCAACTTCTATAATATTTAATCCAGATTCCTCACATTAACAATGCCTAGATCTGAGTGATCAAGTTTATTCTGAAAGAGTTAAGAATATTGTAGTTAAGTTTCAAACAGAGCTAAGTTCGGCTCCAGGTGTAAGGCTCAATAAACACCTTGCAGTGATTGCTGCAAGAATTACTGGGTTTGTAGTTTTGCAGTTGAGATGACAGCCTTTCTAAAATGATAAATACATACAGATTGAGCAACTCTTTGAACTGCAGCAATGTTCACATGTGTATTTTGTTTGTATGTAGACTTATATGTATGTGAAATATGAAAACGCACCTACCCCTTGCCTACATTTATCAAACCTGATCAATGACCTTAGACATCTCGTTCTCAAGATGTACCACACACTTCTGTGTGGCCATTCCTGAGAAGGAAGGAAAGAAATAACATATGGCCATCAGAACAATGAACTAGCAAAACTGCTTTCACCCTGGCCTTGTTCAGTTACCGTAACAGAATTCCCCTGATTTTAGCCTGGTAATTTCAGTGTTGTGTGTCTGACCAGCACCCAGATCAGGTGCTTCAGACTGGAACACAAATGTGGCAGCAGCTGGCAAGGCTGTAGAGATCAATAATTTTAAAAAGAAATCAATTTCACTGGAAGAAAAAAAATGAGGAATTTAAATTTGGGAAATCTTATATAAACAAGCTCCCAGACCTAGGAGAATGCAGTCAAGTGATCTAAACTAATACTTTAGTTACTACACAAACATTGCTCCTGACTTCCAGAAGCAAAGGTGATTTAAGAACGTCGGCTTTAAGAGAAGAGGAGACTGGTTTTACAGCCTTGTGTTATTCCCTGCACTTACAAAGGACAAGGAGCACTGGAGGATTTTGTGGTTATGCTAATACTGACTGAGGGATCAGCTGGCTTTATTCACTGAAATTTGCTACAGCCAGCACTTTTTTTTTCTCCCAGTAGATCTGTCTGAAATGACTGTAGCTAAAAGCAGAAGTACCCTTATGAGCACTCAGCTAATACCAGGAAAAGTTTCATGGAGTCATCCCTCTGCACCCAAAACTATAGCAGTATTTTCTGTCACTGATACAGACTTTAAGTTTTATGGGTAGTAGTAATAATATGAATGTTAACCCCAGCCTAGAGTGGTGGGCTTTCCAATGTACTACTAAGCTTGTCAGGTTCTTGTAGCACATCCATGGGTGTTACCACGTACATGGATAAAAACTTGCAGAGAACAACAGTGAGGATGACAGGGCACAGCCTGCTTTACTGCTTTAAGCACTAGCACCAACACCTGGGGTCTCCTAAGGCTGCCAAGCACTCTGCTCACCTGCAAATATACCTCAAAGTCTGTGATCAGCTGCAAGTGGCTTCTGTCCTCCTCCCCTATGGCCTCTCTTAGGACAGAAACATTCAGCACTCTGTCCTAGTAACTTCATGAGCCCCTAAATCCTTAGGGCTCTATGTGAGCATAGGAGCAGTTCTAGCTGCATAGTAAGAGCTAAGAACATTTAGAGAGAAACAACTCATTCCAAAAAAGGGTAGTTTTTTACAATTCTGTAGTATGTTAACCGGAACTGAAGTACTTTGACACTGAAACCAATGATAACTGAGGCAGATGAGAATAGTGCTCACAAGTAGCAACTACATTTCAATCCATGTAGTTTGTTTTTTTCACCTTGTGTTCTTTTATCAGTCACTGGACCAGAGCACAAGGGTACAGGTAACGTGGCTCTACACTCTGCATGAATCCTAGTTTTAATGTAAACATGGACTGCAAGTATAATTAATATTTCAGAAATACAGGGTCATCTGCTCATAATTAGTTTAATACAATATTCTCTTGCCAATTGCCTTCAACCTGTATTTACATAAATTATTCGCTTTTGACAGATGTGCACATTGCTCCTTTTTTTCATAAACTCCATTTTTTCACTCACAAATAAGGTGCTCAGATTTCACTTTTCTTGTGCCCCTTAACACTGTGGTATAAATCCTGCATCACCAGCTGGAGACGAAAAGCTCTTCTGCATGGCTTGACATTACAGATTGATGATGCCTGACCAAAGAGACAGAAGGAGATCCTTCTGGTCATAGAAAAAAACTATACTTTCCAGCAGGAATAAAAAGTGGAAACAAAAGGCCTAATAAACCAACATGAGAAGACATTTATAATGACATAAGTGATTTCAAAAACTAGCATATATCAAAGCAGATGCACCATACAACCAATAATCTGCATTCATTCTAAAACAACTGAGTATAAAAGCTGCAGTTTATAAGTACAAACAGCAACTAAAAGAATACTCCCCCAAAACAGCACATTTCTTATTTATGCGATAGCCTAGAATTTCTTCTGTTAGCAGACAAATCATGAGGCAAAGCATTTGTTATAAAAGCTAGCACAGAGAATAAAATGATAACAAATGAAATTATAAGTGTCTGCTGAAGGAAAGATTCATACATCCTGGAGGGTCCACACTCCTCTCTGTAATGGGCAAGGAAACTCCAAAGCAAGACAAAGTGTAGACAACTGCATGTATATTTTTAATACAATAAGGAATATACAGACATAAAAAGTGCTTCTGGTCTGAAAACCAGTTTCCTCATATAGAATTACAGTTACAGAGTTGGCTTCTTCCTACTGAAAAAAAGAGTGATCAAGCTACAACAATAATTAAGATGTTGCTTTGTCTTACCCAAAAGGATCACCAACTACAAGAAATGCGACGTCACAAACATCAGCTTCTTTTAAAAGGCTATCTGCTTCTTGTTCCACCATTTCTCGGTCAGCCAAAATCAATTCTTTTCCATAAAACTCTTCCTAGAAATTGAAATTGATAATAAACGTCACAATAAGACACTCAGGAATGTTTTTGTATCTCTCTGGGTGCTCACTCAGGAACACAGACAATGGACACAGGAATAGCTTTATTGTTCTCCCCAGCTGTCTGCCCCATGTCTTGGAGAACCTCACCTCTGCTTGCAAGAACACCTGAGCTTCCCATAAAGCAGCTCCTGAGCTGACAAAAATTAGTGAACCACTTTATCCTGATACTGACTTGGTTTTTCATGCCTTGTTGAGGAGCTGCACCTAAAGCAGTTCAATCACACCTGCACACTGAGGGTACCTGGGTGCACCCCAGGTAAAGTTAAGCTGCTGCCATGTGTAAGGTCCTCTCTCACAGCCTGAGCCTTGCTCTTAGGCTACTTATAACACTGGCACCAAACCAGGTACAAATACCAGAGTAGCTATACCACAACCTGTTCTTTCAGATTTTCCCTTAGTACATTTTAGCTAACCACATCTAAGGAATGACTTCATATTAATCCTTCATCTTGAGTTGTCTTTAAGAAGTACTTTACCATGTCTACAGGTAAACATGTATTTGATCATGTCCTTAATTTTTCTTCAGCAGCTCAGTAATCATTGTGTCTCTTTGTACATTTTAAATGCCTTTATTTCCAACTTCACACATGTAATGAAACTTCAGTTAGTTCTAGAACATATTTTCTGATCATACTGAAAACATCTGCCAGGTCATGTGTCACCATGAATTTTACATGCTCTTTACATGATTAAAGTTTTTTTTCCAGGGCAAAGACCAAGAAAGGTGTTTTTATTCTAAGTAGTAGTCAGCAAATTTATGTGGTATTATGAATATTAACAAATGATAAAGCTATTAGAGTCAGTTATGGCCCAGAAAGGTTTTCCTCTGACTTCTGTGACTTCTTTGCCCACACAGAACAGTGAATTGACAAGACAACTATCATATCTGTGCAGAAGCAGAGTGGTGCTTCCATAAAAAAATCCACCCCATAGCCAGAGTAATGGGCACGGGACCTCTGTTACCCAACTACATTCCCTTTCCTCAATATGAGTGCCTGCCCATTTTTGCATAAGTTTTCCTAACTCTATATAATCAGGATATTATTTTCCTGGTGAAACAGACTGCAACCTGTAGAGATTCAACAGAAAGGGGACCAAATACAAGTGTAAGCAAATCTCGTGTCTATGATTTGGAACGGTTGACAGACACTCTGGGGTAATGCTGAGATCTACACTAAACCAACCACAGCAAATTCTGACACCCCACAGGTGCTCATGAGGAACCTTACCCCAGATGCACATCGGCTCAACGGGAGCTGGTCTCTAAGGCAGAGCACTCCACAACAACACTGCACATCCCTTTCCACAGCCTACCATTGCACCAGGCTGGCCTTGGCCCAGCACTGTGAGCAAATGCACGCTCCAGAACAGATGGGGTGCAGTCCCAGGAACACACCTTTCACTTTGGCTTCAGCCAAGGGAATCTACTTGCATGTTTTGAGACTGCTCCACAATGCTAATCACGGCATGCTAAGTAGACAATATATAAAAAGCAATCTCCTGGCAAAAAGTAAAATGCAGACTCATTGGGAGGTCACTGGTTCCCAATAGTTCTTTGACCAAAATCAGCACAAATTTGGATGGTCATCATCAAATAGCTTTTAACATACATTTTAGGCCAACCAGATAAACTAAGTGAGTCATGTCATTTGAATTTTAAGATCTGATTTTAACAGCATTAGCACAGGAGGATTTCTAGGAAGTCTCTGCAGGAAGAGATCTGCTCATTACTCCTTGAGAGCTTAACTTTTCATGGTGCTCAGGAGAGACTGACCTTCAGATTAGTAAATAAACTATTCAGCATTGTCACTTGTATGCAAACCAGGCTGTATTACAAACATTTGGTTATTAATTCCTATATTCCCTCTTAGGTGCTTCAGGTAAGACAACATTTTTACTTTGTTTTTATTGGTCTCTTTTCCCAGTTATCTCTTCTTTGGGATTTCAAGGTTTGCAAAAGACTTAAGACAATAAGAAACACATAACAAGAAAATCTCAAATAACTACATCAAAAATATCCAGCATTTTTCTATTATTCAATGTTTTATTTTCAGATGGATAGGAATCCATTTTTTTTTAATAGCAAATGCATATTTTGAAAAGTAAAAATCTCCATGTAATCCTTTCCATTTAGCAGTTTCCCAGCTACCAAACAACCACACCAAAACATTTTGTTTTGAACGGATTGACAACAGTTTAGACTGCTTCAGAATACTGAAAAGACACATAAAACCACAGAGCATATCTTCATACAGCAGATAAACCAGAGATGGCCCCAAATAGTCCAGCCTGCCTTGTATCTGGAAACCATGTAATGCTGATTACAAGCTGAAAGTCTCACATGCTTTATGTATATGCAGGTCTGCACATTATGGCCATACAGCATCCAAGGCCCAGATAGCATCACCTTATTCGGAGGCAGGATCTCTGGTCTGTGGGCACATATGCTATTTTTGGTATCATTTCAGCATTAAACTTTATCTTTCTGTGACCATCTATGACCTCCTTGGAGTTATGATTTGCACATGTTTACTATGGTTGTCTTCCACGAGGTGTGTTTACTAATGAAAACTTTATCTCCGTGTTGTTCAACAGCTCATCTCTGACTGAACTGTGCCTGCTCTGGGAATCCCAACATGGTGAGGCAGCTTGGCCCACGTGGAAACGTGAGACAATCAAATTGGTATTCCCAGCAGGCATGCTGTAACACCTCAGCCTGATACAGAGGTTCAGGGCTTCAAAGCACGTATTTTTGTGGTATGGCTGTTAGGTATTTTTATGTTTTTAAACAGATTAGGCACTTTCCTAACCAAGTCCTCCAGCATCTCAGGGTCTGCACACATTGGTAGGTTTTGAGATGAAAACTAGTGCCAACAGTTGTAGGAAGGAACATTTTATTTTTGCTGCAGTCTTCTTGCAATGTTGCAAAACAGTTTTTCCTATAAAACGTAGCATGTGAAGGTCACGTACACACTTCTCCCGAGAACGGGCACCACTGGTTTCTCCCACGGCCCCACCAGCCCCAGCACGCCCCTGGCTCGGTGCTCCGAGAGGCCTCGGGCTCTGTGGCCAGACCTACCAGCGCTTCCTTGCCCACGGTGAGCACGGACGTGTAGGCCTCCAGGTACACCCTGCGGCAGCGCCGCACCGCCTCCAGCCCCTTCACCGTGATGTCCTTGGCATCGCCCAGGCCCAGCCCCACCAGGTACAGCATGCCGGGGAGCGCGGCCGCGCCGCCGCCCGCCTCCGCACGGGAACGGAAGCGGGATCAGCCGGGGCGCCTCACGGCTCTCCGGAGCCGGCTGCAGGGCCGGAGCACGGCCTGGCTCCCAGCGGCTCCTTTCCCGACTCCCAGATCCCGCTTTCCCGTCTCCTCGTTGCCCGGCTCCCGGCTCCTCTCGCCCGGCTCCCGGCTGCCCGCGGCGGCGCTGGGGCGCAGGGGCCGCCGGGAGTTGTAGTCCCGGTCGCGCCCAGGTGCGTCGCCACGCGGGGGCCGCCGGGAGCCGCGGCCGCCCCGGGGCAGGTGCGGCGCCGCCCCCGCCCGAACTACATGTCCCGGGGTGCCGCGGGGCGCGCGCGGCGCGGGCGCGCCGCGGCGTAGCGAAGATGGNCGGCGGGCAGGCCCGGGCCGGGCGGTGTCCCCGCGGTGCCGGTGGCCAGCGGCCACAGCATCCCGGTGCTGGGGCTCGGTAAGTGGCGGTGGGCCCGCCCAGAGCCCGCCTCCCTGCCAGAGGCGCTGTGACAGGGCGGGGGTCACCCCAGGGCCTGGCCCGGCCTGGCCGGCTCGGCAGGCTCGGCGCTGCCCTTGGCCCGCAGCCGGACTCGCCTCAGGGCAGCCCGGACCGGAGCCTCCTGCCGAGCTGCCCGCAGGAGCCTCCTGCTTGGAGCTGCAGCTCCAAGAGCCCCTGTGTTGCTGGGTGAAGCTTCGTGCTCCCGCCGAACGCGCTCAGCTGGGCCTGCTTGGGAGCGCTGCGCTCCCAGCACGGCAGCACCGCTCCCCTGCCACCCCGCCCGGGGCGATGTGCGGCGGTTTGGTGGTTTGGGTGTGTTTTCTGACCAGGCTTGGGAGCTGACTTTTCTCCAGAGCAGACTCTCATGATAGAGTTAACCTTATTGCACCTGTTGAACTGAGAGCCTATGCAGGAATCCCAGCATCTATGAGGCACAAGGGAATGGTGGTTAATGGTGACGAATACTTGATGCAGCTGTCTCTTACACAGTCACTATTTAGTGAGCAAAAGTGAACAACTTGTGTTGTTCAGAAATTACTGGCTTTCTTTTCTTTTGCTGTTTTTGTTGGTTGGTTGGGTTGGGTTGGGATTTTTTGAGGGGTTGGTTATTTTAACCTGTAACACTTATCGCCAGTTTTCTTTTCTTGGAGATTTTTTACAAAATTGAAGAAAAAATAACGTAAATAGTCTTTTTTAGAGAATGGACTTGGTTGTATTATGCCCATTGTTTCAGTATATGCTGAACTGTGCTTCAGACTATGTACAGAACCACTTTTTTTTAATTGGAGGTTGTAATACGTTTCTTGGGTTATGGGAAGAATAAACTGACTAGAAAGTAGACATGCAGAAAGACTCCTTTGTATTCTTCACCCAATAGCTGCTCCCTGTCCTTTTGCTGTATTGGAAAGTCCTGACTAGACTATTGTGAAGCCTGAATTCATAAAACAGTAAATGGGTAGTGGCATACAAGAAAATCAAGTTTGAGTTTTTCTGGCCCAGTGACTTCTGCCGGGTATGGCTTTCAAGGAGCTTCTCTTGGCTTTCAAGGAACTTCTCTTGACTTACAGTGGTGGTGTCGTGAGCAGCATTTGGTTCTTTGATTTCACTTACCTATTCTTGTCTTGCTAGGTTAACAATTTACATATTGCTTTATACATTCTGCAGATCTGTGGGGATTGTGTAATAGATAGGAACCAGTCAGGTCATTGTAAGAAATCCTTGATGTACGCTGCAAAATGCTGAGCATCTAAGAAAAGAAGGGAGAAAAAAAAATTGAAGAATCACCATGCTTGCATTTGTAGTCAAGCTATAAATACCACAATATGCAACCCAACACAATGGGATCTTTATGGTAGTTGTTCTCACTTAACTGCTCTTTTCCACATTAATGGCTTATTTTTGTTACAGTCTCACTGCATTAACTAATATTTGCAGTGCAAAAAATTTACTCGGCTATGAATTAGAGGAGAACTTTCTTAAATGAGAGTGCATTTTCTGCAAGGCCATTTTCTGCAGGATTTAAGATTGGTTTGTCAATTCTTATCCCTCCAAACATGCAGCCCTAATTATTATCTAATCCCTGAAAGACAGCTTTAATAGATACGGATGTTGCCTCTGTTGCCAGATAATCTTTCTAAAAGCTTCAGAGAGATAAATATGCATAAGGATGATTTCAACTCTCCGGTTGTGTCACCTGGAAGGCAGCTCAGATAGATATGCAAGTTATTTCCAAGTGATGAAAGCCCTTTTGTTGTATCTGAGAGATGAGTTAGGAGACAGGTAACGTGTTTCTTGGCCAGAGCGTGTTACTCAAGAGAGTGCAGCAACACCAATTTTGACAGCATCCTGTCAAAAATACCTCTTCTTTCTGTTCAAGCTTCAGTTGTCAAAGGGTATTTGTGATGGTGGTTTTTTGGTTTGGTTTCCTTTTTTAAAATGTGTTTCCATGCCACAGCTAACTTGTCATTTGTATAAAAGTTCAGTAAGTTGGTCAAGGTTTGATGCAAAAGAGGAGACAAGGGGAAGGAGGTTAAGTCTTTCATTAGGTTACCATTCTCTTTCTGGGGCTCTGTGCTCCTACATAAACTGTTCTTAGTGAGGAGGATCCATTTCCATTAAAATCTCTGGTGAAAAGACAAATTTTTACACCAGAGAAGGCCATGGAGTGTGCAAAATTTGTGTTCAGTCTGAAGGATTATTTGGAATAACGTGCCAGATTCTGTGCATCCAGAATTTCATATCTACTTAGGTGCATATTCATAGAGTCTTGTGTCTGGCAAAAAGACAAATGCAATGGTAAAACAAGCTGACTTTCCTGAGACACCAACCAATTATTATAAGGCAGCTCATCTTTATGTTAGAAATACATTGTATAGCTAAAGTTTTAATTACCAAATAAAAACAATCTGCACCTTGTTTATTGTATGATTATGAAAACTGCCAGTCACTTTATATCTCATATGGTTTAATGCTAACAGTTGTGTTAGCCAACATTATTCATGTGCAGAGGGTCAGGCGTGTTTATGGTCAATTTTCATTACAAAGGCTACTTTCTACTGGAGTAGGCTTAAGTCTAAAATGAATTGGCATTTTGGCCCTAATACTTGCCTCAAGTGTAAATCTATGCCCCAGAGAGTACATTACCTCATAGTGGCTTTAGATTGCTGTAGAAATAGGATCCATTCAGTATCTTGCTAATAAGATAGTTGTGTTTCCAAGACTTTATTAGTGTTTTAGAAGTGCAAATAACTGATGTACAATGTGCCACTGTGTAGAAGTTACAGATGTAGTTACACTTTTTCATAGGAGCTGCATGTGTCTGAGAATCTTTTGGCGAGACTTTGTACTATAGTAGAAAATTACATATTCTTACAGTTTCTTAACTGCAGAATACTTGGTGCTTATCTAAAGCAGCATCAAAAATTTACCACTTGTCAAAATGGTACACACAGTATCATCCTGGTCACGCCTCGGAAGAAAAATGCATAGTTTGAGCTGTTCATGCTTACTTCTGTTAAGTAGAAAGCTCTCGGTTTGAAAGTTGTCACTTCCTTTTTTTATAAGGCTGAGGAGTGAAAATGCCACTCTCTAAAGCATTTGATTATAATTCATTAGCACAAGGGCTTTTCTGCCTGTAACTGAAATATTAGGACCTTTGTCAAGGTCATGTGCTGAATGGTTGACATCTCTTCAGGATTGTTCTGGCACTTTCTATTGAAACTCTCTTCATCCCCTTGATATGGTAGTTATATTCCCATTAGAACAGGGTTTGTGTGTTTCTTTGTTTGTGTTTGCTGTTTTGTTGGGGTTTTTTGGGGGGATGGTAATAATTACATTCAGGTGGGTTGGTCAAATAGCCAGTGATTTCTTGAAAAGATGTGCTGGTGATACCAAAAATTCATAGAATGTTTTTGTGTAAAGTTGCTTTCTATGTAGTCTTTGGGCCAGTTAGAATTAATAACAACTTGATGAGATAAAAAGTTCTTTAATGATCCCCTCCTATTAAAGTATAGAATTAATTGCATGCTTCTTTGGGAAGGGGCATCAGGACAGGCAATTACTAAACAAAATAATCAAGTTTTTATACTCGTGCCTTGCTCAGGTCACACACAGTGAGTATTTTAGCAGAAGTAATAATGTTCTTTACAGAAGGTCATTCAAGAATTATTATTGTAGGTGCTGCAGCTGGGAAAGCAGTCAGGTACTGCTCTAGGCAGCTTCTAGTCACACAGCCAAAGCCTGGGGGGAAAGTAATGCACACACACAATCCTTCCAGACTCAAGGGAAACCATTAAAATCTCTGTCCTCATTTGATGGTGTTTCATAGATAACGTTCCTGATACTCTGCTGTACCCTTGTCTAAGTAAATAAATAGTAAAAGTAAGTTTTTACTGATTTTTGCTTTGCTGATTGCATTAAGACATTGCATCATTTGCATTGCAACCACTCAGGACTTCTCGTATTGTTCCCAGTCCTTTTCACAACAAATAGGCCTCCTGGCAAAAGGCACAGAGTCAGATTGCTCCACTTTCATTGCATCAGGTTGTCTTGGGCTTTTTCATCAAAATGCTACATAAATTTAAATCTTAATGCTGAATGGAAGTATTTTAACATTCCGTTATGTATTACTAATCCAGTTACCTACTGCTTAAAAATCCTAGAGTTGCTCATTTTCATTCTTAAACTTAGCTGTGGTCAAAAAAAGACCCAGTCCTGCTGGACTGGAATAAAATGAGATTTTGCTTTTCAATTCAATGGCAGTAGAGTCAAGCTTTCACTTTTTTTTCATTTTCTACTGTTACTGCCTTTTTTTTAATTCATGGCTCTTGTTTCTTCATGGCTTTGGTTCTTAAGGAAATTTATGGAACAGTGGTCCTGGTACCAAGACCTATGGCACTCCCTGCCATTAATCTTATCCTGTAATAAGAATTGGCTGTTTATTTCTTCCCTTTGTTTTATGTCTCAACCATTTTTTTTATTCTGTTGGGGCTCTGCTTCTCAGCCATGGTTACCAAGTTGCCTTAATAGCCTCTTGTGATGAACAAAATGCCACCTCTATAAATCTTTCTGTCTCAATTCATCCACTGTTTCAGTAGATCTGACCTGGAGAAGTTGTACTTGATCTTTGAGGGCCTCCAGATATTTAACTTCTCTCCTGTACAGAATGTGGCCCTGTCCCAGGCAGCTGGGTGTTTGTAGACAGTGGAACAAAGCAGTGTCCTCTCCCAACCTGACTAAACCTGGGGAGCTCCTACCTGCCTTGCTTTCTTCCAGCTTCACCTCCTTCCAGCCTGGTGCTGTTTCATTCCTTAAAAAAGACTAAATGCTGTAAAGTGTTGTTTTAAGGGATACTAATAAGTGCATCTGGGGCAAAATGCTGGGCCAACTTTTGCTTACATCAAAGTGTACACAGTACAGAAATATTCTCTTTTTTTTGTGAGGGAAATTGCTGCTTTGTCTCTGCTCTCTTGTACACCTACAAATCTATGAGGTCTCTGCTTTCTTGTATACCTACAAATCTATGTTTGCTGGGGATTTTGCCTGTATTATGGCATATGAACTGTGATTTAATAGAAAAACAGCTTCCTTTCTCATGCTGGATTCTTTTTGGTAGTCACTGTATTGCTGATGTGATACAGATGAATTTTAGATGTCCTTCACTAAGTCTAAGTAATAAATCAATTTAGGTTTCTACCACTGTTTAATAATTAAAACTTTTACCAGTATAAGCAGAGGCACTTTGTGTGTATGCTTTTAACTTTCCTGCTGCCATTAATACTTTTAAATGTTACAAGCCTAATTGTCCAAGAGAAGAAAAAATGATTTGTAAGCAGTTTGAAATTAACAGAGAAGCAAGCTCCAATATATATGATTTTTGTATTTTAGAGTGTTTCTTTAGTGTAAAAAAAGTATTTGAAACTTTGGGGGGAGGGGGGAGGGGAAGGGAAAGAAAGCTAAACTTTGTCTTTCAGCCTTCATGTAGCAGATTGTAGCCATCATACCTTTTTTCTTTGCCAGAGCTTGCTAGCACAGATTTGGCAGCATTGAATGGTGATGTCACATGCTGCTCTAACCTGAATTGCAATAGTTCCTCATGCCACCAAATGGGGAGAAAGGAGGTACTAATTCCTGAACTCTCTTCAGTTCTAATGTTTATGCAAAGTACAGCACAGAGAGTGATACAAAATCCTTGTTGAGAAAGGGGAAAGCCATCTTTGTGGCTTCGCAGCAGTTTCGTAACTTTAAGGTCTGTTTCTCATTCTTAGTGCCTGAATGGAAGTGCTTTGCATTCTAATGCATAAAGTTCTAAGGCTAAATGTGCAGTGTGAGAGGAGGGGCTAGAGGAGATGTTGTCTCAGAAGCTTTTAGAAAATGCATTTTAAATTCTTAAGATAGTGGGGGGAAAATAAGCATTTAATCAGAACCGTTCTTTACTGCTCCGTTTAGTCTGCTCTAAGGGGAGCTGGGCTGTTGCTGTCCTTGGAGCTCATGAACACAGTTAGTTACCAGTGGGACACAGCCAGGCTCAGACCTCGCAGTGTCACATGGTAGTGCAGGAGGAGGATCTGTCATGATTCACAACTGCACTTTGCAAGTAAAGGGCACTGTTATGATGTCAGAAATAACCCATCAGCTTGAATTAGGGTGTCACAATGGTAATTACTGTACATACATTTTCATTGTGTAAAGCTATGAGTCACTACAAATCACAGTTCTCTTTATGATTTTTCCTATAATATTATCTTTACAGTATTTTAAATGGCTTTGAACTATTGGCCTCATGTTCAACTACATTTCTTAAATTTGCTGTCCCCCTACATAATTGTATGTTGGCTAATGTGTAATAATTAATTATTTATATAATTTATTTGTAAGTCAGCCTTTCAGAGCAGGACTGAATATGATAATGTTCTAATTAAATACAGAATGTGGGCTTAATTTTTTTTTTTTTTTTTT
>VZTJ01004020.1:18106-40887 GCA_013397795.1 Orthonyx spaldingii | reverse complement strand
TTTTTTTTTTTTTTTTTTGTGAAAGTTTTATGGAGGAGAAGAAAATTGTCATGGGTTTGTGTCATTTGTTGTATTTGTCTAATTTGTAAAGTATTTCCCAATGTCTAATGTTAATTAATTAATGTCATCCTTGTCAGATAGAGTAGTCTGAGGACATGTTTTAAAAAGGAAGGAGAATAGTATTTTTGTTCATTCTGTTTATTTGTTGTACATAGCAAATATTAGTTATGAAGTTAAAGGTTCTGTCAAGGTATGGTAAGTATTGGAAGTAATTTCAACTGAGTTAAGAAAGGGAATAGAATGAAAATAATTTAAAACTGGTTCACACCAGCAATTCTTCGTGCACTATTAACCACTAAGATCTAGTCACAAAACATTATTCTGAGGAGAAAAGGTTTAGTGAACCCTAGAAATTGGATTTGATTTATGCCACAAAATCTGCCTTTTCACTGCTTGAGATTTCTATGGAAGGAAGCCACAGTCTTTTACCAAATGGTTTCTAAGGTAACATCTTATAGCAGAGCATCTGAAACCAATTTGGTTGTTAATGAGAAGTAGTTCTCACGGTGGTGGGAAAGTGTGGAGTGAAAGAAAGGCTTCAAGATTTGGCAGCGTGTCTGCAAAGGCATTTAAATAAATGTGTGCTGCTGCTCTGCTTATGAAATTTCTACATAAATTACACATTCATAATTGCCTTTCAAATGTATAGGTCTCTTTACAGATTATATTGATAGGTTCTGCATGATTAAAATATTTGACTACTACAGATGAATAATTTAAATAGCTGGCACTTTTCCAGTGGAAATCTCTTTACTAGTGCTGAAAAAAAATTACATTTTTGGGGTGATAGTTATTTCTGCTGCCAGAAATACATTCGTGAATTGGTGCCATGTCGGAGCAATAGCATCCCACTGATGTCGGATGCTACTTGCAGATTTTCTGGGATTGCTGTAAGACACATTCTGAGAAGTTG
This sequence comes from Orthonyx spaldingii, assembly GCA_013397795.1. Classification (NCBI taxonomy): domain Eukaryota; kingdom Metazoa; phylum Chordata; class Aves; order Passeriformes; family Orthonychidae; genus Orthonyx; species Orthonyx spaldingii. The sequence goes on along the minus strand of VZTJ01004020.1, from coordinate 39,914 downwards.
CTCTTGCACTTACTTTCCTGTCTAAGGTCCTGAGGAGATAAATGGTGGGTCAGTGGACAGAAAGGTGTGGTTATTTTACAGTAGATGATCTGAATATCCTTTACAGTCAGAGCCTCTTTGGGATGGAGGGAATAGAGTGCTTCTGTCAACAATGGCTCATTGCCATTTCTTCCTTCCTCTCAGGAAGAGAGAAAACCAGCAATTCTGGCTTCCCTTTCCCTGGATACATAATAAACACGTGATGGCTCTCTCCTACCCTCTAGCCTTGAGGCAAGGCTGTATTCCTGCATTTTGTTTCTTGGTGCCTGTGCAGACTTGCCTGAGCAGAATTGCAGAGTTTAAAATCATGTTTGCTTGCTTTTTTTGCTCCTGTTATTGAATTCTGTTAGTGTGTTCTGAGTTGCACAGGGGAAAAACCGTTCCAGAGTGAAACCTTTGCACTAAGCAGTGGATCATATTTAGCAGGCAAACGAGCAAACAAACAAAAGAATAAGAAAGAGAAGCATTACCAAAGTGAAACTTACATACTAAAAAAATTAAACCATTCATAATCCAACTAACTTTTACAGAGGCAAGAGAAACTTGCCTTAAATGACTGAGTTTTAGATAAACCTGTGTGCTGCTTTCATTCTGACTAATCACTGAATATTGGTTATATAATGGGAGTCTGCTCAGTGTCTTTCTGTTTTTATTGATGGTGTCCTACCAGTTTTTCCAGAAGCCCATTGTCTCTATAGGCTCCATTCCCTCAGGAGTAGCTGCCCTGTTTTATATACACATTGGGTGCCAGTCTTGTACTCTGAATAAATTATCCAAGTTATTTTGTAAAAGTAATTGTTATTAAATTTGGATCTCTTAGCTTGAAATAGTCTCTAGTTACCTCATGAAAATTGTAGAGTGTAGTAACTTCATAGCGAGGTCACTTTGATTTCACCTGCTGCAGAGGAAAGCCTTACACTCCAGAAGAGAGAGGATGCTTGAATACTTTGTCATCAGATGCTATGTAGGATTTTCAGAGTAACTGACCCTGTAAGATAAAACTATGCCAAATAGTTTCCTATGGCACTAAGAACACTTGGGTTCTAGTGCTGTGGCAATAGAAAGTGTGACATTATGTGCTTGTCTGAGAGCAGCTGTAGGGATGGTGTTGGGGAATATAATAGAAAGAAAGGCTGCAGGAGACAAGTTCATGGAGAAGGTCTTTCTTATCATTGGCTAGGACACAACTGTGATTTTAATTTATTTTTTTTAATTTGAATAAAAACATTTTTAAAATCAAATTATTTAACTGCTGCTGGTAAAGGGGGAGCCTGTTTTGCTCCATCCCTTGCCCGAAATTTAGTGGGTTTTCCTCTCTGAGGAATTATTCAGGTTCATGAATAATTCTGAAATTGTACTCTCTTTTTCTGGCCATTTAACAATCTGAGTCAGCTTGTCAGAGGATCATATGAATACAAAATTAGGAGGAGGATGTAAGACAGCAAGGACAGCAAGTAAGGATGGTCTGTCCTTGAGCCTTTCCATAGAACAGGCATGTGGTTGTGTGAATGGATTAGCAGTTAACCTTGAAATGTGTTATATGTTTGTTTGCGTTATATATAGCCAACATTTTATGTTTTATCATCACGTTTGCTCATAAGATAATTAGGAAATCAAACTATATGAACACCAGAAAATTCAATATATTCATAAGATGTGTTATATTCATGTAATATTGAAATAGTAGACGTAAAGCTAATAGAATCAGTTATTTTGAGCCTGTTATGGTACACAATACTGTATATACACAATGAGTGTGTAAAAATTGATAAAAGGATGTTTGAGCTTCTGCTTTTGAGAATTCTGAAGTTGGATTACTTGGAGATAAAAAAATTGTAATGGAATAGGCATTTTTGCAGGTGTTTTCTTTGTCAACTCTTTTAATTTAGTGCTGATGTCAGAAGATCATTAATCTCTGATGTGATCTCTAAATATTCTGGCTGGGGTTTCACCAGCAGGAACTTTCCTGATGTTATTCCACTCAATTCAAGTAGCCAAAGTTATCCATATCACTGGGCATTTTTATATATATTCAAATAAATAATCATTTCACATTTCACAAAGAACATAAGGACACTTCTCCACAAAGGGAGGGAGAAAGCAGGGAGAGAAAAACTGTTGGTGCTTTGGATCTCTCTCTGTAGTTCTACAGCTTTGTGAGAGAGAACAGAAAGTTTAATGAGGCTGAGAGCTGAGATGGTGCATAAATCTGGGAGGGGGGATAGCGGGTGGTTTGTTACTTGTTTTACATATTTGGTGGGGTCAAGGGTGGAGATGTTGCTGATTTTCTGTTTTTGAGGGGTTAGGGGAGGTGTTGCTGATGGGCATGTTGGATTTTTTTCCCTTGTAGTAACTGCATTGTGAACAGGATTCTGCCTTTCTAATAATCTTTGTATCATTTTATGGGTTGTCAGAGCATTTTCTCACTCCAGTTTTGATGGCAGTGTTCTTCAGGGTACCAAGAAAGTGATGAGTAACTGTGACAAAATAACAGTGTAACTAATTAAGCCTCCTTTCCATGGATTTGTGTCCTTTGACCTATCCATATTTTCCCTGCAGTATCCTTGCAACCACCAGTTTTCCACAAAATCCGTAGGAATGTAATTGTCTTGCATGTCTTCCAATCTGTCAAATTTGGTTTAGTTCAGCCAGTGAAGTAAGAGTGCTATTTCTCTAGGAAACAAAATATTAGCTAAAAAATAGGAAGCTCTTCCAAACTTACTTGTATTTGACATAGTTTCTTGAAAGGAATTCAAATTTTTTAATCAGTGAATTCTAGGGAAAAAAATGTATTAAATATTTTTAGAAACAGGAAGGGGATGGAAAGGGTGCAGATTCATATTAGTTTTAAATACATGATTGGATTTTGTCTTTAAATATACATGTACAGTATGAAGTACAAGTCTTTGAGCAAAGGGGAATCCCAAGCACGTAAGAATGTTAATGTGTTCAAATAGCATTGTTTGGATTTCTAATAGAAAAAAAAAATTAGAAAGTTCAGTCACTCTACCTTCTTTTATCATCCTTCTGCATCTTTACTTGTAACTTCTTTAATCACATGTACACAAGAAAACTGTGGTTTCTAAAGTCTAGAAGTGTTATGTTAGTAGTATAATGAACTTATCAAACTATTGTTCATTATTAATTTGGCTTGGAAAGTGGTAATATTAAATAATTGTTGATTTTTTTTTAATTACTGTTTAGTGCACCAGGACTGTTGTAGTTCATTTTTAGGCATAGAAATTGAGATAATTTTCTCCAGATTGATCTTGCTGTCATTATTTCTTGTGTAACAAGTGTGGATGCCATCACTGAATGGGGAACAATAACAAAATTATTCTGATTTTTCCTTCTTAACCACTCTCTCCTTTTAACTTAAAGGGTTAAATTAAAAAAAAAAAAAAAAGTTGTTTGTCCTAAATGTTCTTACTGAAATCCATTATGCATGAAAAGAGTCTGAGTCCATTTGCAAGACCTCTAAATGAACTCCATTCATTCTGTGCTTAGAAATGTCCATTCAGCCAGAAACAGACACAATAGTTACAACCTCATTTATTTTGCACCAGTACCAGCATATTAAAAGTGAAGAGTTTGTTATGAAGGGGTATAGTAATTTTTCTATGCTAGTTATATAATTCCGTAATAAAATTCCTTTAGGATTTGAATAATGTAAAATTGCATATATATTCTTTGCCCATAGTTGTCATGTAGCAGCATTGCAGTCATCTAAAATTCTTAAACATTCATGAGGGTTTTGAAATAGCTATTTTGAAAACCAAGGTGACTTAGCTTAAGTTATTTTGATGTAAAACAAGTTGTAGAGACATTTATTTCTAGTTGGCTCAGAAATTAAGCCAATTAGTAATCATAATTAGTGGCTATGAAAAAAAATCTAAAGTTTTGTCTTTTAGGACATTAAAACTTCATTTATGTTTGGAAAGTAAATTACTTATGATATGCATGTCAAAATTGTAGGAATATGGTATTATAATTTCATCACTTTAAAATCCATGAAGATAAGTCAAGAATTCACTACTCCACATTTTGTTGATCTCAAATATAAAGTGGAAATTGTCCTGTTGTGATCAGCAGGATGTCATGATCCTGATGTGTGTGCGTGGGTGATCAGACCATATTGTATCTTAGTTTAAATGACTTCGAGTGTTGAGCAAGAGTCACTGGCCTTCCTCCTAAGATCAGAAACGAGCAAAAATGATAAGCATTTAGGGAAACCTGGCTTGCCTTCCACACAAGTAGGACTTTCCTAAGTTCTCCTCATTGTTGCGTGTTGTTAAAACGTGTGAGAAAGTCCTGCAGCTTCCCCTGGGCAGTGTCACCCCGTTGTTGGGGTCGGGAGGCTCTGAGCAGGAGCACCTTTCATTGGTGGCCTTTTCCTGGTGGCCATTTGCAGGGGTAATTTCATAACGCGCAGATCGTGTTTGGGGTAGAAATGAATACCCTGTTGGCAGGGAAAGAGAAAGGTAAGAGCAGATACAAATTTCACTTTAAATAATTCTTCGACTTGGAGTCCTTTATTCATTTATTTAGATTTAGCAGTGGCTGAAGCCCTGTTGCTGTGGCCTGTTCAGGAATGTGCAGGGCCATTTGTGAAGTCGGTGACGGAGCCATTTCATGCTGCCTGTTGTTTACGGCATGAGGGCCTTGAAGTACTAATCAGCAGCTTGGAAGGAGGTGACTTTGGGAGCTGCCTGGAACTGACCGAGCATTTCCTCCAACAAACTGTAGAAAATACTGTTTGTGGGAAGTGTGTGGAGTGAGGGTGAATGGGTGAGGGGCTCATGGCAGGAAAAACAACTAACAGGAAAGGGTAAGTAGAAACATCATCCTCCTTGCTCTCAACCAGTTCTTTATCTGAAGTTCTCCTGCTGGTTGCTTTTCCTGCTGAGTCTCCTTCTCCTTCCGTCCCCTTGACATGCAAAATACACATCCAGTGAATCCCCACACAATGACAGTAACAGGATTTTGTTAGTGAAACTCCCTGCATGCCCATTCTGTAACTCTTGTGCAGGATTCCATTGTTTTGGTTACTGCTGAGTTTGACATTATGTGAATGGCACCTGCAGTATGGCCCAGCCTGGGATTGTACAATGCAATAATAACTTCAAACTACCAGGAGTTCACAGAGTAAAGGTTTCAGGATATGCTTTTTGCAAAGTAAATGGTTTCAAAAGTTGTCTGGGTTTTTGGGTTTTTAAAAATATTTTCATCTATAAATGTTATGCTTCTATATGAAAATTAAGAGACATATACTAATTTTCCATGAAGTATGTGTTTTCGATGATTTTCAGCCTAACTCCTTAATCATTTCTTTACAGTTTAATGCTGTTGATTTTTGATTTTGATGGAGTTACTTCTGATCAGCACCAACTTCTCCCACTTCATGTATTTTCCAAGCCTATAGATCAGTCAGTTCCCATTTTTTCACTATTAGGAAATGAAAATTAAATAAGAAGGTTTTGTGACAATATAGTAAAAAAAAAAAAAGAACAATTGAAAACAATAATAAAATATGCCCTTCATAATTCACTGCTGACAATTCACTTCTGCTTTTGTTTGTTTAGGTACTTCCCACCAGGGTGGCTATTCCCATGCTGCAGTGGTGCATGCCCTACAGAAATGTGGCATTCGTCACATTGACACAGCAAAAAGATACGGCTGTGAATCCCTCCTGCAAAGGGCCATCAGAGAGAGTGGTGTGAAGCGAGAGGACCTCTGGATAACTACCAAACTGTGGCACAGTGATTATGGCTATGAAAACACAAAAAAGGCCTGCTTGCAGTCATGTGAAAGGCTTGGGGTTGAATATCTTGGTATGAATCTTTACATATAGCTCATTTATCGTGCTTTCTATGGGAGTACTTGCAAAGATGAATGAATTCTGAAAAAAGTTATGTAGTACAGATGGGTCACAGAAACCAGATTCTGCCTTTATTTACACATTTGCAGGTTTCTTGTTCTGTTTGTTCTCTAGGAAGTTCACATGCATACAGTTGAGAGCACAGAGTTTTTTCTTGTTGCAAATGTTTTGTAAAGCTATTTTTTATTGTTAAATTATTTGAGGAACAACTACACAAGCTTTATGTATTTTGCTAAAAACACCCAAAACCCATGAAATAAGGATTCATGAGCTTTACAATAATATATTGGCAACAGAGTGACAAAGATAACTGGTTTCTTTTGTGGTCTGTTTTCTTTTTCTCAAGGAACGGGAGTCCTTTCTAAAACTTACTTTGTAGGTCCTTTAACGTTTTAAAATTCTGAATACTGCCTTTGGTTTTGTCTGTCTGATGGAATATTCTTTGGGGAAAATGTTAGAAGTATCTACAGGACTTTAGAAAACTAAAAGCTGAACTAATACTGCACTTGTAAATTTACCCTGATCATAAACTCCTTGTAGTCAAAGATGTGATATTGTTACTCCCTTATTAGACAGGCAGAGTTGCAGTAATGATGCCAATTAATTCTTTGCAGCAGGTTATAGGAGAGGAGGTACCTGAGAATAAACAAGATGTTTGCTTATTTTAGCAGTAAACAAACTTTAATGAGGAAATGAATCTTGCTAAATTAATAATGTGTAATATTAATGGCCTCTGTGTGCTGTGTTCACTGCCTTTTTTTGCTTGAGTACTTTACAAGGTGAGCAGGGAAAAACTTGGATCTGTTAGAGATACATGTGTCTACATCTTTGGCTCCATTCTTTCTGGAAATGTATCCCTTAACTTGCTCCACAGGTACAGAATAATGCAAAATGAATTAAAATTTCGTTTGTCCTGTGCAAATGCAGGTTACTGCAATGAGACTTGCATAAACAAAGTTTCAAGCCCTGACTTTCTCCTTTAAACTGACAACATTATTCCTCCACTCTGTTTTCTGCTTGTTATATTTTGTGTTTGCTTTCTTTTTTCTTCTGCTTGCTCTGGCACTGGTGCTGAATGTTGATGAGAGGAAAACTTGACTCACTTCCAAGAAGTCATTTGCAGTGATTCCTTCTAGTACTGTAAGTTGTTCTCATTTTCTCAGGTAGCAGATTGGAGTAGATGCTCACACAAATAGTGAGTTTCTGCTAAGCAGAAATGCCTGAAAGCATAAAAAGGATATCTGACAGCAAGAAATGTACGAATGCTGTCACAATGTGAGTGAATCTTTGGAATGGCATAAACAGAACTTGTTTGTCAGATGTGTTCAGGGCTGAGACTTCTTGTGCACATATTACTAAGACCAGTTAAGGGATGTTACAGCTGCCTGCACAATTTGTCTCCATACTAGATTTTTCCTTTTCTTTTATATTTTTATTTTGGTTTTTTTAATACCCTCACTCATCTTCCCTGATTCTTCACCTTTCTTCCACTGATGTGAAGATGTCTGAAAAGTTTATAAAGCTGTTCCTGAACCACTTAGTCTGCCATAGTCACCTAACTCAATGCTGATCAGAATAAATCATATTTTCCTGATTTCATTCTATGGTATTAACCAAGTGTGTGGGGGTTCAGATCTTCTGTAAAGATACATAGTTCATAAAGAAAATGGAAAGATCCTAAATAATATATCTGTCATGTTAGATCTTTATGTTGAAGGAAAAGTTAGTAATTCAGAAGAGTACAAAAAGAAAAAGCTTCAGGAGCCCTGGCAGCTAAATGTGCAGCTAAGCTCTTTGTTCATGTTAATTTTCTTGAGGGCCCTTATGAATTACCCAGTCCATCCATAAAGCCTGAATTAGAAATGTGAGAAATAATCTAACAGGAATTACTAAATCTGTGCATTATCAGTATATGGAATGCCTGTTGAAACAGATGAGCTATTTCAAGCAGTCACACCTTTTTAAGAGGAAAAGTACTCCATGTAAAATGCTTGTTATGAAGCCTTTTCAATAAACACTTTTCAGGCACATGGTACTAGGAGAGCAATGTTCCAGGATTTTTATTTGAGCTGGTAGATTATGTATCCATGACAGGATGGAAATATGCATTATTTGTGGCCAGTGGGTGTAACAGATACTTTGCTCCTTGCATTTTCTAAATGTGATGCTCAACCAGCAGTCGCAGTAAACCACTATGAAATGGCAGCAGATCTTACAGGTTTGGCAGTAGCAGAATACATTCCTTGGGATTTAGATCCAGCCTCTAAAGTAACTTCCTGAATGTTGATTTGTGGGTTACCGAATTCATAAACAATTTTATTTTCCTTTTGACTGTTCTGAGTTTGTCCTATTCAGGCAAATCTGGCCTATCACAAATCCCCAGCTGGAGCTGGACAAATGCAGGATCAGCATCTTCACTGTAATAGATGAGCCATGTGAAATGAGTGTATTATCATAATTCAGATTCTGTATTCCTTCAAAAGACTTTGTAGGTTGTTTCACATTGAGCCTTGTTCAATAGAAGGAAACACAAAACAAAAAGGGCTGAGTGAGAAAGAAAAATGCATTGTATCAATATTAAGTTCAGTGACTATTGAGAAAAGCAAGGAAATATTGCAAAATATACTTTGCTTTTAGGCTTGATATAAGGCAGGGCTTGTTTTTCATACAATTAGGTTTGTTTTAGTCAATTTTGACTTTTTTAAAGTATTGTGTTAGGGATTTGAACAAAATTGCAAACTTTTATTTCTACAACAACTTCATGTTGGCTTTTAAATGTGTAAAATGGCCCCGTACTTTCCAGCTAAGAGGAAGTGTGCTGATTGTAGGTGCTGCAACCACTAAGAAATAATATGCCATTCTATTTTAAATGCCCGTGTGAAAGCAACTCAAGTGTTAGTTTTAGTTTTCCTGCACCACTGTGCACTGACATTTAATGACCTTCAGGCCTTCGCTTACTGCAGCACCATCACAGCCTGACTGTCTGCAGAGGATGTTTTAGAAAGCGTTAAATGCAAAACCGGATTGTGAATGTTTGGAGGTTCTTTTCTTCTTTCTCAAGTGCATCCTGATACTGTGAATCAAGGTGGATTTTTTGACTTAAGATTATTTTTTAAAAATACATGGTTGGAAGGCATCTCAAGATATTGATTAATCTTTCCCATGCTACAAGGCACAACCTTGTTCTCAACAAAAATGTAATCTATTCTTAAAAGCCTCTGGTGATAAAGTTATATATTTCTTGATTACTAGAACTTTAAACTATTTCAGTCAATGATTTAAAGCTAATTCCTTGCCTCCAAAATTAATTTAATAGTGTTTGTGTTCTCCTAGTCCCCCAGGAGGGAAAATATTTTAAGCAAAAGAAAATGCACATGTGGGTGTAGGGTGTGAATGTGTGTACAAATAAAGATGAAATCACAGAACTTGGTTTGTGAGGTGCTTATTGTTTTTATTGGCCTGCAGGTATGATGGAAAGTTTTCTAATAGATGCAGTAGAAGGAAGACTGTGCTGGGGTGCTTTACACATGACTGGCAGAAGGACTATTCTACTCTTTGAGATAAGGCACCTTTGCCCCACATTTTTCATGAACACTTCTTGCAGTCAGGAAGACTGCAAGACTTGGTGATCCAGTAGATGCTTTCTAGCTCTAAATGCCAATATTTCTAGATGTGAAGTAATTTTTATTTCAATGAAAAAGCCTGAATTGAAATAAACATAATAGAATGATATGGACATGGTGTACCTGGTAACAAAATCTTTCTAAAATAAAGGACCAACAGCTAATCTTGTTTGCATCAGAGGCCTCAGATACTAATACAGAGAAGCGGGATGTGTTGCATTTTTTCAGATGTCCAAGGCCAGAGATCTTTCAGTTATCAGATCTCTTAAAAGTCTTTGGAGAATGTTTCAGTTTCCTGAACCGAGTACAATGCGTCTGTGTCTGTGGAAATCCATGAGGTAACTATTTCTGTGAGCATTTGCAAACTGTTGTGTCTAACTGAATAGTCAGGCTTTTGGAGAAGTAACTGATGGTGAAATTCTGCTGAGGTTTGATTATTTCAGCTAAAGGCCATTTTTCTGCATCGTTAAGCAGTTCTTACTAGTCTGGTTTGGAGAACATAGCAAGCAGCAATTAAGAATATATAATTCTTCCATTTTTATGTGAGGTAGACATCAGATACCAGTAACTTACACCTACTTATATATGACATTTGCTTTTTTACAAGCAAAAATGTTTAAATACAAACATGGCAGTCTCTATGCAGTAAGTAGCCCCAGTAGCATGTATAATTTTGGATCAAAATGAACACTTGATATTAGCAATTCCTAATGCTAATCCTTTGGGTTTATGTCTAATATAAATCAGTGGAAATTTTATTGGCAACGTAAGTTGAGTAGTCCTGAGTTTTGAACATAACCTCACCAAGTGCTTTAATCAATATCCCAATACTCGTTTTCAGTTAAATGTCACAGAACTGGTATTTATTCCAAGACCATGTATTGGTATTTACTTTTAATAAATACAACTTTGTTTCTCAGAGAAATTAGTGAAGAAGTAATTATTCATAGATTGGTGATGAACAAGACTGCACGTGGAATTGGAAGTGGATTTTATGGATAAAAGGGCAAAGAGTGAGCAACTTTCTCCTTAAATGTGACCAGCTGCTGAAGATAATTATATATGCATGATTATTTTCTTGTCTGAGCTATTGTATTTAAAAGTTTAAAATTGTATTTAACTGGGTTATTGCTATCAGAAAGTGCAAATTGTTATTTTTGTGACACATCCAAAATAATGTTTGCCTTGCTACATCTCTAATATATTTCACTGTACAGAATTCTGTTCTGTTCTAATTAGATTCTTAAGCTAAGTAAAGCACTGTCTTTAATGTGTTGCAGTGATGTTTCAAAATTGGAGCTGGTGTATTATAATGAATCTCATGTTACATTTTCGTCTTAAATCAAGGTTGAATTCGTATTTTTAAAGAGGGGAAGCTAATATACCAGCCCACTGATACAGTAATCATTAGTGTAGATCTTAAACTGTGAATGCAAGGAATTTTTTTCCTTTTTTTCCCCCCCATTTTTTCATTATTCACAAAGCAGAGGGTCTATATTTTCACAAAGAAGAGTTGTAAATGAATGGTGTGATGTACTCAAAGAACAAAAAACTCTTCTCATTGCAAACAAGTTGGGTTTTTCTTATTTCTTAACTCTATTTGAACTTCCAGAAAAGGAATATTATAAAGCATAACAAAAATGGTATACAACTCAGTCATCTATTTTTTTTCTTTTCCTGTTTTTCATCAGACTAATATATGCAGCAAAGGCCAAAACCTGTTTGACTGGGATACCTGCAGTTACCTGTTTAATCTGCAGTTAGAATTTGAATAGAAATGTAATTGTTTTCCAAGTATCTCTAAGTTTCTCCTTCACAATGTCTATCAGTGTCTACAAACTTCTAAAGGAGTTTATATAGATCCCGTAATTTTTTAAAATTTGAATCTGATTTGAATCTCTTGAGTCCAGTACGTGTACATTTCTCAATTTATGTTGGAAGTGCTTCCTTTTCCAATGGAAGGGTAGTCTTTTCTTGCAGTAAGACAGGACACAAAGAGCCTCCTCACGAGGGGCAGTGCAGGGGCAGCACTGGTCCCTTCTCTCTGGTGGCCAGTGACGCGAGGGACGGCGTGGAGCAGTGTCAGCGAAGGTTGAGGTTGGAAATTGGGAAAAGATTCTATGATTCTATGATAATTGCATCAGCAGTAAATCTTAATCGCATTTGAAATCATGCTAACATTCAAAAAAATGTAATAAAGCATAATTTTGTTCCCTTAAAATATTATTTTAAAAATTTCTTTTAAAAAATCACAAAGGCTGCCACAAAACTTGGACAAAAAATCTGCATAAAGAATGTGCTGTGGTTTTCAACAGAAATTCATATGTGGGAGTATTCTTTAGAAAGGAAAAAGACAAACCCACTGCTGAGGTTGTGTAAAATATCTGCAGAACTGTCAAACATATTTATCTTCCATGAAATTGAACACTTGCAGCACTTAATAAGTAGTAGTCCAGTCATAACTCCAGTGACCAAATTCCTTTTGATTTAAATGGGGCTTGTTATGTGTGGAAAGTTTATTAAGTGCATATGTAACCATGAAATTCTGATTGCAGTGACCTAAACATGTAGAACATGTGCAAGTTCTGCTCCCCTTCGTTGTTAATGTGATGTTATAGAATTCCTTTATTACATCTGGATATATACAGTAATGATCATTGAGTAGTAATTGGAACTATTATGATGACAATGTGTTAGGGGCCATTGTGGAGGGAAAATGCTGTCTCATGTGGTTTGATATATTTATTTTTGGACACTTTAATAAGCAGTCTGGTTCTGTTTCTTTTTTAGATCTTTATTTGATGCACTGGCCTGATGCACAAGTTCCAGGTAAAAGCAATCGAGAGGTCCGAGCTGAGACCTGGAGAGCAATGGAAGAGCTCTATGAGAAAGGTGAGATAATAACAAAGCCTATCTTAGAAGAAGGAATTATGGTGTGTTTTGAGATTGGGAAACTCATAGTGAGAGATGTTCAAAAACTTAATTTGAACTGGGTGCTCATATTTAGGTGGAATTTGTGTGTGTAAGTTACAGAAATCTCTTTGAAAATTGCAGCATTAGTAACTTGGTGCTGCTTGTAAATAATACATTGTGAAATTCTGTCCATGAGATTAATAATGGTGTGCATACTTCCTTGAGGAAATCTGCTGATTCATTGAAACCTCTATGCCACTGTAGAACACCACTGAACACAACAGAACATCTTTGTAGTAACCTCCTCTTTTAAAGTATAAATCATGCCAAATATTTTCTCCTTTTGATTTTTTTAATAATTGTATGGTGCTATTTTCCAATTTATCATATATTGTATTTTATAACTGCATTTGTGTTTTTAAAGTTAGCAAAATAAAATGGCCAGAAGAAGAACACTAAACTGCAGACACTTTGGTGCAACTTTTGGGAAGAATTTTCAAGGAACATAGCTACTCTCTCAAGTTCAGATAACTCACTTTGATTTTCGGTGCACAGCAAACTTCAGTTTATGTTCATAGCAATAGGAAGAGTAGAGTGTAGATGTAAGAGGAGGATTTTGCTCCTGAAGTATGCAGAATTATTAGAAATGGTGTGAGAGAAGATCCTGTCATGCCATTCTTGGGCCATGTGGACCACCCTGTTTACAGCTTCAGAGAAGATCCACAAGTGGGGAGAAGACTTCTGGCTAAAGCAGTCTGTCCTCTAACCCAGAGTCACTGAAACAGTGATTGTAGCAGGAGAGCTGTACAAAGGCTGTGTCACTACCAGCTTTATCAGAGCCATACATCTCTTACACTTCAATCCTTCCTTTACTTTTGCTCTGCCCCTGCAGACACAGAAGTAAATTATCTTTGATGCATCTTTTGTTCTTTCTTTTTATATTGAGAATAAGGGAAGTTGCTGAAAGTGTTTTCTGCCATGTAAGACATTACAACATTCAGTTTTTAAAGAAATGCTACACTGACCTACTATTTCAAAGCATGAATGACTCTTACATCCAAAGATTGATTATTCCACAAGGTTTTTCATCTTTCCAATGTGAAGGTTTTTTTCTGATGAATATTTAAGTTACTGCATGCCATTTGTGCTTAGATATGTCATCCTAATTTGCTGCAGACGGATTGCATTTTTCACATTCTATGATTATTCCTATCCTATCTGATTTATTCTGCTTTTGCACGTGTCTTGGTCATCTTTCCTGTCTTACACAACTCTTTCTTTCTCTGTATCTTCCTAATGGAAAAAACTATGAGCTGGTCAGTGGTCTTTTAATAAGTCGTAAGTTTTTAAGAACTATTGCTGTTCTCACAAACAGAGAGAAAAATTGCTTTTGATTTTTGTCCCTATGCATGATACCTCTTGACAGATATCCCATGCTATGTTTATTTTTCCTGTGGTTGCATTTCTTCAACTGTTTTTTCAATTTGCATGTTGCTACTCTCAATCTTTTTCTGAATTTAAGCATTCTGTAGACTCATGATTCATTTAGCTGAGGATAAGTTTTCCAGCTCTGGTTGTTGAAATTACCTCAGATCATTTACAGGGGAAGGAAAATTTAATAGTCTGGTTGAGTCAAGTGCCTTGAAACCTTAACTTCCACACTTTTGCTTTAGGGGATACAGACTCTGGATGTCCTGACCATAACTATGTGTTCCTGAAATGACACGCAGATGTTAACCACTCTGGAGTTGGAAATGCAATGATTCCTGAGCAAAATGTTGAATAATTTGTTTGCATGGTTAACCACTAGATTTTCCACTGAAGATTACACACTTGCTGCATATCTTTGTGACTTGCTATGTGTTATATGAGCAATATGGTGGCCTTGGTTTGAAGTGAATGTAGCATTTGGTCAAAATCCTTACTTGAGGAAAAGAATAAAATCTTCATTTATTAGGGAAAGAAATTATAAGTTCTATGAACAAGTGAGCTCTTTGTCTTCCCTGAACTTGACATTAGTTCAGGTAGTCACTAGTTCCTGTTTGGAATTCTGTTGCTTTTTTTTTTTTTTTAATGTTTGTTCTGGAAAAACAATTAGAAACTAAATGCTTCACATTCAAGGATTGACATTTTAAACAAATAATTTACTTCTGCAGTCAATTCACAAAGGTAATATCGAAATTATTCAACTTGGTAGTGGATTTAGTAGCTAGCTGAGTCCTGAAGAGTACCTGAAAGTGCAGAGACAAAAACCACTGTCCTCTGTAGAAAGCAAATTGGTTTGTGTTGTGGAATTATCTGCAAGAGTCGTGTGAAGTGGTTAAGAGATGTCAGTATTGACCTAAGCCTTTGATCTGACTGCAGTTACCAAGAATTTCTTTAATCACTTCCCTGTATTCACAGATAGTTTGAGTGCAGATATTTGTAAATCTTACTCTTCAATTTAAATCCAGGTTAATATTTATTCTGCAAAATGCCACCTACCTAGGGCAAGAAACATTATTTTAAAGTAATGTAAATTATTAATAATCTATTGTTCTTATCAATTGCACTAGAAGGGGAGTAAACAAGCTGTTACTACTCAAGACTGGGAAAGTCTTTAATGGAGATTTTTTTTAAAGATTATATTAACTTTTAGGTTGGTCACATTGGTCAAAAGTTGTCACAAGAAAAATACCCACTCTATCTATATTCATAGCATTGAGAGAAATTTTTTTAGGTCATGTCTACAAAGATAGATTCATTCAGGTTCATCTGAGAGCCCACACAGAGCTGCTGGGACACAGGGCTGTGGGAGCACAACTTGCAGGGCTCTGGCCTTGAGTGTCTTCCCACGCTGCTAACTGAGGAGAGACAGAGGTGCTGGGTCTCTGCCCAGTACAGGTCAGTTTGCACTAATTTATAAGACCCTGCCCCCAAATAATAGAAACTTCATGTGACAAGTTTAAAAAAATCTGAGTATTTGCCAAAATTATTAAAATAAATGTTTTAGGATGCAGAAAACTTGCATAAAGAGTTAAACAAAACTCATACCATACTGAGTCTGATTTTTGTAAACTCTCAAGCAGCTCTGGCTGTAGAGGATTTATTGTTCAGGTTTATTGCTGTTTGAAGGCAGCAGGTACCAATGAACTTGGTGTGGAATTGGTAGATGTGCATTCATTGAGATGTGTGGGCATCCTTAAGTTTGCTGTTGCTTAATCCATAGCTGCTTAGTGGAGCTTTTTACATATACTCCTGATGAAGGTTTGGAGTTGAGCTGTAACATCAGAATATTATCATAGACAGAAAATAGCAGTTTCAAGTGACGAGAGATCATTTGCTATCACTGAAAAATCCCCGCTCTGGCTTACCACTGTTTCTGTAGTTCATCAAAAGGAATTTGAGGTTAGCCTTTTGTGAAAGACTCTTTTGTCCTGATATGATGTGAACTGGAAATACGAGCGATTTAAAATGAGAATCTGAATAGTGTTTGCTGGGGATCTGGTTACCCTCTCCAGTTGATTGCTCACCATACCAAAGTTTTGGGCAGCACTGCTTGGATCCAATGTGCTTTGGAAACTAAATGCAATCTGGTTAGTGCCCCAAGGCTGGAGTCTCAGGGACACTTGAAAGAAAGTTTCATGTCTTAGCACTCTCCCTTGTGCTTGAATCCAGTGTTCAGCTGCCTAAAGCAACTGAGCAGCTGTCTCAAGATTGCACTTCAGGTTAAAAACAATTTCCCAGAATCCTGAGAGATACCATGATAGATATGAGAGCGTGCCCAAAAACACTCCTAGGGATTCTAAAGCCACTGTTGTCTTTTGCTGTAACAGTATGACATACTGCATTAATTATCTGTGTTAAAATAACACACCCTGGGAGTTTTAGCTTCTTAGGGTGTTTTAATCCCTCTGAATTGCGTCTGGAACATGGTCCTGTGTCTTTCTGGTTTGCCCTTGAGCTAGAGAGTCTTTGGCTAAACATGTTCATCTTTTCTCCTGGCAAAATCCTTCAGTAGCTTTCTTAGAGTCCATTAAATGTTCTACCAGCATCTTTCCCTCTTTAACCTGAAATTTTTATATTTATACCCTATATCTTCTCTTTGCTACAAAGGCAAGATTATACTTTTATTTTGTTTTTGTAGTATTCCTGTTGTATAGCCAGAGTCCAGTCATTAATTTTGCTGGTTTCTATTAATATCTTTCCAGGGAAAAGTGTGGTACAGTTCTGGTCAGCAAAGGTACATAAATATTTAGGGTGGTATCCAAGCCTATAGCAGTTGTACCATTCCATACCATGAACCAAACACACAAATTTTATGTACATTTCCCCAAATCATACAGAAAGTATTAGAATGCTTATTTGTCATACTGGTGAATTACAACACTGCTTTATTGATTAGACATTCATGTACTGATTAGGAAAGAATTCAGTGCAGAGATTTCTGTTTTGTCTTACAGTCTGTTATGTACAGACAGACATATGTCTTCAGAACCTGGGATTTGCATGCATTTAGGCCTGATCTTGCTTCCAGAGGGAATTGTGCCAACTCTTATGGTAGCTTGAGGATCAGAACTCTGCACCTGGTCTTGCTATTCAGCCCCAGGGATCAGAACACTTTTTTAGTGAATAACCTCCTGAGGAGCTTCTACTGATCAGCCATTGCAACTTCGTTATGTGGAGAATTAGAACAAGTGAATGGGAAAGGAGAATTATTATTTTCTTTACTGGTTTTAGAATTTTAGTAGGTACCTGAAAGTATAAGATAAAGGATTTGGAATGGAATTTATGATAGTGTTTACCTGCACTAAAAACTGCCATTAAAAAATCCTGTATGACTTCTGATAGACCAAACTGATAGCTCTCTATTCAAAGCAGAAAAGATCTTGTTACTAAACAGATTTCTACTATCTGAGGAAAACATAGTTTTAAGAATTAGTTTAAATGCTGTTAAAAATGCTTTTTTTATTATTGTTATCTTCTCTGACTTGTTAATCTGCTCCAGTTTGATTGGAGCTGTTTCACAGGAGCCAGATGACTCAGGCCATAGTCAGAGTGAAGAAGATTCTCTCTGTACTGCAGTGTTGAGAGGCAAAGAATTCTAGACATGTGTCTTTGTTCAATAGCCTGCATTTGTGTTTTCCTTTAAAGAGTTAGGGATAAACAGTGCTGAGGGAAGAGGGAGGAAAAAAATTGTAAAACTTGGTCAGTGAGACATTTGTGCATAATAACTGGTTATTTCTGTTGTAACAGCTGAAATCAACTAGAATTCTTGTAATATCAAGGCTATGGTTTGAATTTTTGTGGTCTCAGAATTGCCCTTTTGCGGAATTATCTTCTCCAATACCTCAGAACAGAGGCCAGGCTGCCTACAGGATCCATTCCAAGATACATACATTGAGTCATATATTCCCTTGACAGCTGCAGCATTCCTGTGTAGGCATTTGTTGGCTGGCAGATGAAAGCAGGGTGGCAAACTGCTCTGGCATGGGGAATGGTCACTATATGTGCTCACTGGTAATTGGGCTGTTCCTAGCAAAGTGACCCTTTGCATAAGCAGTGTCTTTAATGACCTTGATTTTGGTGGTGTGGCTAGCCTATCATCTCAGCAAGCTTTTCATACACACATGCACATGATTACTCGTCCCTCCATCTAAAAATGCTGGGAAGAATGAGGGCTCCTAGCCAGGGCTTTTGCCTGAAGTTGGCGAGAGTGAGTGCTGTGGTGGTTGTTGTGTGTTCAGATCCCACTTGAACTCACTGCCATTTTACTAAAATTGTTTGCTTATCTTTTTAATGTTTAGCAGTGCTTATGTTGCCATGAAATATTCTTACGTGCATCAGCAGTTCCTTGATGTGTCTTAACATATGTTTTTGTTATGATTTGAAGAGAGTCTCATAAAGTAACAGAAATTGTTTTGCCCAGGAATTAAAGCCATGCAACTTTGTTCTTGGAAAAAAAAGTTGTTTTTTTTTTTTTTAATTCCAAGTGAGAGAAGATACCTAATCAACCTTAATAATATTCTTACCATCTTCATTGTAGGGCTTAGACGAGTTCAGTCGTCATGTTTTCTTCTGCCATTTTCTATCTGTTCTTAAATATAAAAGGGAAAAAGGTTCAGTGAACCAAATACAGTTTTTGTGCAGGTGACACAAATTTCTAGTACATCCTTTGCTAGGTGACATAGTCTGCTTTAAGTCTATGTGTATATTGTCAAATGATGAACACCTGACAATTCAAACTGTGTTGTGTTACAGCTCCACAAAATGTTTGCCTCAAGTGTGTTTATGTTGGTGGAAGTCATATGTGAATGTATGTTCATAAGTTGAACTAAAGTTTTAATAAGCAACAGCAAGTAACTTATTTGCCTAAAAACGGTTCTTTTTCACATTATTGATAATATTCTATCTGAATAGATGAGGATGTCTTGTGGGTTTGTTATTGTGAGAAACACAGTTCAGAGATGTGTTTTCATGGGCTGGAAGTGGTTGCAGGTTGGTGAGGATTTTGGTTTCACCACACCCTCTTCATCAGATAAGACAGCAATAAAGACATGAAAAAAAAAAAAGGGTTGCACTTATTTATGTTAGAGATCATAAAGAAATCGTCATACCTTTTGTATCTTATTTAAAATATGAAATTATCATAGAAAAAGTCTTTTTGGTGCAGATGTAAAAGTGAGAATGAATCTAAACTTGCATTAACATCTATGCTCATTTGTTTTGCTAATTTTTCTTTCTTAATGTCAAGGACTTCATGGGTAATTCTACGTGTAAAAATAAGCCTTCAGAGGACTTTGTTTCATGACTTACTGCAGTGTATGGTTTATCCTTTTCTGCTAGCAAGTGAATCCTTTTTGTCAAAGCTGTAAATAAGCAAACTAAACAAAAAGATTTAAAGCAAATGTACACAGTTGCGAACCCATACAGATGTGCCAAGAGGTCCCTGTGTGAACACAAGAACTCTTGTGAAGAAGGCAATATTGAAATATCTTTCAAAGGAAGAGCTTGTCCAAAATAGCTTTTTGTCTCAATAAATAATGCATATGATTTGTGGAAAAGGCATAGTTTATCTGTTTTGCATATGTTGAAGTAAAGCCTTAGATTATTAACTATTTTAAATCAGTATTGATTTATTAATGTCAGTTAGGTTGCTGCAATTCTTACCAGTTGGGAATCATTATCTTCTCTGATGTGGAGGTCTATAAAGTATCCCAGTTTAGAAAACTGTGCCATCATAGTTACAAGGGGAACAAACTATTTAGAATCTTAGCTATGTGCTGTCTGTAATACTCCAAAGTGCTACTTTTAGGGGTACATATTCTATTAGCCTCTAGACCTGTAGCTGAGTTGCTGATAATTTTGATTCCATTTTCACATCACAGTGTGTGGTGGCATTATTGAATTAGGGTGTAGTGGGATTGATTATGTACCATGTAGTGGATTGGGTTTTTTAATCTGGTCTGGTTTGTAATATCAACTGTAAGAATAAAAATATGTCAACATAATTAAGATAGCATTGTATTGAAGTAGTCAGAATGAGCAGCAAGGGCCAGTACTATGCTGCATTATGCTGTTTAGTTAGCCAGTTTTAGTTTTGACAGTTGTGGAACCCGACTGCTTGTAATGAGTTTTCAGTCAGGAAGTTAACAGTTTGACTTCTGTTCATGCCTCCTGTTATCCTCACAGTTTATCATGGTTCGCAGGTGATGTGTGGGAAGAGTAATGGCCACAGAATTGCAGACAAGCACCTTTACTGTGGCAGTGAATAGACTAAAAAGAAATCCTTTGGAGGAGGAAGTACGATTTGTGTATTTTCAGTTTTGCCACGGTCTTCCTGTGTGTCTCAGAGAGGGGCGCTTAGCCTTCTGCTGTCTGTGTGTTTTAGCCTGTGGCATGGGAACACGTGTTATTTCACAGATTTAGAAGTTAATTCCTCATTGATTCTGTCTAAGAGTAGCCTGTTTTATTTATCAAGGCTTTGGCTTTCAGTCTGCATGTGGGGCACTCAGCCTACAGCTTTGGTTTAGCAAGTTATGCTGAAATCAAATCGTGTACGGTTTCTGTGAGTAATGCGATTTACACCCAGCGTGCGTATCAGAGAAATGGGGACCTTTCCAACCTGGGCAACCTTCGTTAATAAAGATACAGTGACTGCAGTTGACCTCTTGTGAAATGTAGATCCATTTGTGTTTTTATTCTGTGGCCTGAATAGGAGATATAACAGAATGGGCACTGTTCACTGGACGTGGGAATTCTCCCTTGCTCTGACTCATGTAGAGCAGCAGGGAGGGGGGGGGGAAATGGGCTCCACAAACCTGGTATCCAGTTCTGTAATTTAAAAAATCTTTTTGATCTGAACTTTGTACATTTTATATTCCAGAGGGTATTTGGAAGTTTGATAAAAATTCATAGTAGTGCTAGAGAAAGATAAGGCTCACTATTGTACTAAAACAGTATTGTGGTGCCAAGACCATATATTTATGCTTTTCTGTTGCAAGACTAGCGGTGCCCATCAAACTTTGTATAATTTGGTATTTAAAGATAAAAATACCCAGTCGTTGTCTAAGCTTCAATAAAAAATGCTTTAAGCTTAATACTCAACTATATTGCAAACCAGGCCATTAGCATGATGTAGTGCTTCACAGTAATTGGGAGAAATACAGTGTGGTGAAATTACCAATGTGGTGGGGGCCAAGATTTTTTTGGGTAGAATAGAAAAGATCCTGACTCTTTCCCCCGTTATAATCAACTGTTATTTTGCCCATGTGTTTTCTGATGTGTCTTGCAGAGTTTCATGATAGGCTTTCAAAGCTGGATGAAATTTTCTGTTCCAGCATGGTGGTCAGTCAGTTTTTAGCAAGCATAAAAGAAGCAGTGTTTCTAAGTTTTTCTTTGAGCCTGTGAAGTCAGAGTCGCAAGGAATAGAACAAAGCCTCAGAAGATACAACTGGAGCCTTTGGGAGCTAATGGGGAGTTGCAAACTCTTTGTTGATTGCACCTGGCACTTTCTCAAAATCTGCTTCGTAGGGGCCAGACCAATCATTTCCTCAAGCAGATAAGAAGGATGCTTTCTCTCCCTGAGTCAAAGCTCTGTGACTTTGTAAATAAGACAGTAAAAATGTATATTTTAAGGGTACTTTCTAGAGTGATTATAGCTAATATATTGCAAACTTATATCTCAGGAAACCTGAACTTCAGGTCTAGTTAAAATAGTTAAGTTAAAAACAAGTATAGACTTTAAAACCACCTGCAGTCACAACAGCTGTAACAACATGCATTGTGCCTGAATTGCCTGAAAAGAGATTTTAAGCGTTCTAAAATGCTTATTAAATTGAATATTAAATTGGGGGGGGGGGGGGGGGGCGGGGGG
>VZTJ01004020.1:0-18094 GCA_013397795.1 Orthonyx spaldingii | reverse complement strand
GGGGGGGGGGGGGGAGGCAGGCCGGAAAGCCTGCCCCCATTTTCAAGAGCATTCTGGTGTTTTTGAGACCCAATGCAGGAGCTCGGGGGAACTTACCTGTGTTGGTGCTCCACGAGAGATGGAATATAGGGAAATGTGCCCCCTGTGTATCCCAGGTTATTTCAAGGCAGTGAGTCAGGACCATTTTACACAAGTTTCTCAATATGCAGGTTTTTAATTTCTACTGTTGATATGATTTTGTGGATCTTGTTTGATAGACATAATCACAAGTGTCAATCTGTCAGATAAGGCCCAGGAACTAACCACACCTTCTGTTTCTTATCCATCTTCTCTTAATTCTTTATTCTTAGGAATTAATCCAGAAGATGTAAATGTGGAAATTCTGTATAATCTTCATCTTAAAGGCAGTCTTTCTGAGATTTGGACAATGCAGAGCAACTGTGTTAATCTTCCATCAGACAAATGGAAGCGATTCTCTAGAGTAGAATCCAGTTATTGATTGCTCAAATTTAAACTCTATTTTTCAGGAAATTCCAGTGTTTTGAATTCGTGTTTCCACCATGCATTGAAATAAGATTTTTTTAATACAGTTAGACTGTGCAATTGTTTTAATATTTTTTGTATTTAATGCAAACACTTTAACTGTCATGTATTAAACTGTAACTAATACTAAAGCAATGGAGTTGGAATGAAGGGTTCTAACTTTACCCAAACTAAGTATGTATATTTAATGAAAGTGAAATGTTTTACGTGTATTCCCTTAAAAAAAAAGCTCCTTTAAAAATTTTTCCTTAAGAAAATACTGATTCTACAAAGCATTGAAATTCTAATTATTTCTCTGTTTTCTGTAAAACTGTTTACTTTCTTGGCAGTTTTGAATTAACTTTCTCTGTGGGGCATCACTCTAAACACACGAGTGCTATAATACTGATTTTAGTAGGAATGGCTCAGATGACTTCTAGTGCAAAATGTAACTGACCTGAAATTTCTTGATGGGAAATCTAACACAATAGAATAGACTTCAAATTCTCCTATGAGAAATATGCTATTAGCAAAACATCTTAGAGTATAGTGTAGGGAGAAAAAATGGAAGCTTTTTGTTATGTCTGTGATTGAATTCTGTTTTATTTCAACCTGGAATGAAAGCTTTATTCTTCAAGGGCAATAATGGCATGTTTTTTGTAACTCCTTAGTTTTCAACAATAGTGTAAAATATTTAGGTTCACCATTGTGTTAAAACCATGTTTTCCTGACTGCTGTGGCATAATGATTTATTAGTGTTGACACTCCAGGGTTGTTTGTCAAAAGCTCAGCTTTTGCTCCTTCTGGCAGATTACATACAAATTATGTAAATCACTGTAGTGCAGGTTTTAACCTAATTATGTTATACATCTTGAACAATGATAACTTCTGTAAGAGAAAGATGTCTGGCATTTTAGTTGTTAATATATTTTTTCTTCTTTTGGTATTCCACAAAAGAAGCCACATTAAAAAGTGATAGTATGTGTGCAGGTTTTGCTGCTGTGCAGCTTATGCTTTAGCTTATCATGCTAAAATATGTGAAAGCTGATTTTATTTTTTTAGGACTTTAACAATCTGTTTATAAGAATTAGCAGTAAACTGTAACTTCACTTACAGAATTTCATAGAGGACTAGAAAAATGTAATTTTTTTTCCTGTATATAGATACGCACATGTCTATGCGTTTTATAGAATTGGTCAGCTCAAATAAATACTGGATTAACATCAGTGATCAAACTTCTGTGTTCACACACAGAGACACACTTTCCATCTGTAGAGTTACAAACTGAAATGCAGCTCCAGTCAATCCAGACAAAGTTCATATACTGAAGAAATTGGTCTGCGTCGTGGTCCACAGGATGCCCAGCCTAAGGACACCCCTCCTAGCCCAGCCTAAGGACATCCCTCCTAGCCCAGCCCAGCTGCCTTCCCTGCTTGCTGTGTTTGGCACAGCAGAGGGACCAAACCATCCCAGATGAGTCAGGGCTGAGGGGTGGTGGCAGGCCAGGACTGGGAGTTGGCCTTTATCATATCTGAGGTTTGAAGGAAGACATCTGGTTTCAGGACTGTCAGCTCCTAATTTATACACATGCATGCACACTTGAGGTTTATTTAAAGAATAGCCTTCATATCAACTAGGTCCCATTAAACTTCATTTGCTTGTCACCAGGAGCTGAGAAATCTAGCTACATTTTTGAGCTTTGTGATTCTTGCTAGATACTGCTCATTTAATTGAAGATTTTACACTGAGTGTTAGGTAACATGATCTAATAGAAATACAGGCAGTGTGACAGGGTTCATTTGGGCTGTGTGTCCTTGGGTTGTATTGCTCACACTTTATTAGTCTTCAGCAAATGTTCCACTTTCCTTTAGTTTTGGCAAGCTGCTTGGAACACCATTTCCTTCTTTTCATTCTGGTGGAGTCCAATTGTTCTTTGCTTATACTACATTGGCCTTTCCCAGAATTTAGCCTGGAGTTTTTGTACACTGGGGAGTTTCCAGTGTGTTTAGATTATAAAATGATTTCCTAATGTGACTGTGACAGAACCACACTTTCAGATAACACTGTCAAACTAGATTTCAGTGCTGGTTTTCTGTGGTTTTTTGCAATATTTTGCTTTACAGAAATGATGTGAAAAATAATTTTGTCTCTTGAAAGTGATATTTTTCAAATCATCCACCCAAGTAGTTAGGATTGTCCCAAAACATTTTCTTGTTCTGTTTTTCTTTAGGTTTGTGTAAATCAATTGGCGTAAGCAATTTTCTTATCAGCCATCTTGAGCAGCTAAAGGAGGACTGTGTGATTACTCCACACGTTAATCAGGTGAGTGGATAAATGTATTTAAAGTACCTGGGTTTGAGTTTTTACTTTGGTTTTTTTGGTTAGCAACTCCTCCCCACTCCTATGCATGAAAGGCTACACCCAAACTATTGCCACATTCATATGATTTTTTCTTTCATTTCTATTTACGTATTGAAGACCATTCAGGAAGATGACCCAAAGGGTAGGGAAGTCCTTCCTGCTATTTCCCCCACCCAGTTTCTCCCAGGCTACTTGTTTGTGTCTGGGTTTAAGACACAAACAAATGGTCCCTGTGACAGTTTTTTGATGATAAAACAGTTTAGAAATAAAATTCAAGAATCACAGATCATTTAGCATCTTCAGAGTGAACAAGTTTTTGGAAAGCCTGTGTTCAGATACTTCTGTACTTCCTGTAAGCAACACTGAAAGCCTCAGTTAATTACATCTGCATACAAGGGTACCCTTTCCTTTGCTCCCCTCTCATTTCCTATTTCACATAAATTCAGTGAACTCCTCGTTTAGGCAGGTGCTGTGACAGCCTTGGCAAAATGTATTTTGCTGCCCTAGGCAGAGCTAGGACGGCCACCTACGTACGGGCAGTCTGCCAGGACACTCGACAGATGTTCCCTTGTTGCAGGTTTCTGCCTACAGCTGTGCTGGAAGTTCATCCTCCCATTCCTGCCACCTCCTGCCAGGGAAAGTGTGCTTATGCTGACATGGATGTGGGAAATGGAGTGGATGGAGTGCAGGCACATGCTTTTGCCTTTTGTACAGGTGGTCAGGATTTCTGGCAGCTGTTTATGGTTTAATGTCATTAACAGCCATAAAAATGTTGCTGAGAGTGTGACTGTCAGAACTAAACAACTCTGATTTTAGCTGTCCACTAGACTAAAGGTTACTAAAGAACAATTAAGTAATGTTAAATTATCATAAAACCATATAAAATATTTAAATTCAGTTATTAAAAATGAACCATTGAAATATATGTTAAGGTGGGCAGGTTGATGACTGTTTAATAGTTGGTGGCTTTACCAAGGTTCAAGAAATACACATCTACAAAGAATTACTAGAGTTTGACATGAGTTGTTACTGCCTGTTAAATGATAGTAGCTTTTCAGTGTTCTACTAAATCACTGCACAGAAAAAATAGTGATTCTGTTTTGAAATTTCCTCTTAGCCGCAGTGTCAAAATGTTACCAGTCTCACTGTTTCAGTGGCATTCATGGAGATAAGCTGTTTCGTGGTTCTATTTGACAAAACTCTTTTTCTGAGGCTGAAAAAGAGGAGACAAAAAGTTGAGGTGGTGGTGACACTGGGGAGTGGGAGAGGGCCCCTCCTAGTTATTTCTTTGAGGTGCTACTTGACATTGTTCTCAATTTAAAGCAAAAACCAACAATGAATTACCCATATCACTGCAAAGTGCTCCATTTTGAACAGTTTTGTTATAGAATTAATTTATACTTTTCTAGAGTTAAAAGAATCTTATAAACTATACTTCAGGTTATCCTCAAAGGAGTTTTTATTCTGCTTCTTGCTAGGAGAGTTACTGAGTCTGATGGTGAGATTACTTAAGCACCATCAAATAAATAATGAATTTCTAAATTCAGATTGGGACTGGAAATGCTACTGAGTTCTTATTCCACTGCCACAGTTTATAATACAGGGTTTTTTTGCTATATTTATGCATAAAATAGTGTACTCTTGCAATGAACTTATTAAATACAAAACTTTTGCAAATAGTCATTATATACACAGTCTAAATATTGAAGAAACAAATGGAGGAAAACAACTTCCCTTTTAGAATTCAGGGTGTTCTTGCAATTACAACAGTCCTTATCGTGTTAAAATTGAAAGTTTGGGGTTTTTTTCTGTGAAGAGGAGAAAGTAGGAAGGCAGGAGAAGTAAGCAATACTTGTGTTTTACAAACCAGGTTTTAAGTACTGTCTTTCTTCTCAGTTCCTGGAAAAAACCCAATGTTGTCATATCTTTTAAAGAAGTAGGAAAAGCCTGTCTTTTCAGGAATATAGTATTGCTAAGTTATTTATTAATAAGCAAGCCCCTTTTAAAATTTCAATCTACTAGTAAACATACTGGTAAACACTGTAAAATGATGGTACTTTATTCTAGCATCATGCAGAGTGAAGCTTACAACCTAGAAGTTCCAGGTTTATGTGCCAGAGTTTGTAATTGACTTGGCAGTAGGAAGTTTGGACTTATGCTCAAAGAAATCTGTGAAGTCTCTCCAAAGGCTCATAGTCCTGTCACTCATTACGGGGAAAAATACATTTTTAAAATATTTAATAAATATATATGTTTAATATACTAAAGTGATGCACTGAACCCAAATATGAACTGTTCCTCCATGCATTCTGTGTAGGAATGCTCATCAATATTTTTCCAGTCTTGGAGAAGTGCAAATTACTGTGTAATGACCTCAGGGAGACTTAGGTATGTTGTTGATATTGCCATTTATATAAATTTACATTTTGTACAATGTAGAAATATATGTGAGACACTAGAAAAACAACCCCTTTGTACATAAACTCACCTGAACTGTTCCTCTATACAGAAAATATTTATAGGCTTGGATTTCAGTTTCATTAAGAGAAATAATTGTAAGACTCAGCATTCCCATTGAGAAAATTACTGAATTCCAGATGTGCAGAAACTTTATCATGTGAAAAGGACCACAGCAGGGTGGAAAGAGTGAGGCCCCTGTGCACCATCACCTGGGGTATGACTTTCTAGGGCCATGTGTCAGGATTGTTATTAGGCTCAACTTTGCTATGACTGTGAAAAACCAGCGCTGTAGCTGGAGATCCCCTGTGGCTGAGCAGGTAGCAGCTGTGAAGTTCTGTAATGTGAACTGCAAACTGTTCTGTTAAACAGATGCCAGTTCTTCCACGCCAATCAATCAGGGCAGAGCGCCAGAAAATATCAAGATCTTCCTCTACCATCATGTGACAGACAGCCCTCGCCTGAGACAAGTCTGGTGGCAAAAATAGCAAGGGTGGGGCAAGGCAGGAAGTAGGAATTGTTGTTTTGAGGGGAAGCAAATGTTGACCACTCACCTTATGCCTCTTGTAGCTCAAGATCCTAGTCCCTTGCATTCAGATGCTTCTAGAACCTCCCAGACTGTTTTCATTAAAAAAATTAAATTTGAAAGTGCTTTTTTTTTTTTTAATGCATTTGATTATTTTAGTAATATATTTAAGAAGAAAAATACTTGCTTCTACCAACACACCACTGCATGTGTCAAAATTCAATTCACTAAATTTGGGAGTCTCTTGATTCAGTGATAGGCACAAAGTATGATCTTTTCAGGTGGGAAGTAGTTGTTGCTATGTATTCTGCTTATGAAGCAGACAGGGGATATCTCAACATACTGCTCTTGATTTAAAATTTCTGTTGTAACCTGGAGCTGTACTGCCTGGAATCTTACTAGACCAGCAGGTAAATTCCATTTGCAGTTTAATTAGTAATAAATGCTGAATAAGTCACATGATGCCATAGAGGCACTGCAGATTTTTCGGCATTTGATCCTAAATACATCATTCTTTATTTATATTTTCTGAGCTACGTTATTAGCTATATTTAGTGTAAAGAACATCTGCTAAAATTGCTTATTACTCTTGTAATAATCCAGTAATACACCCTGCTTGCTCTTTCTTTTCTCCCCTCATAGTTTTGCATAGATACAATGAGAATATTTCATATTCAGCTCAGGTGCAAACAAGTGAATAACTGTATGACCTAAGCACTGCTCTTACACATATAAATATGAAATACAAAGGGTACTCAAAGGTCAAGAAACATCAAAGGTTGAAGACATGGATGTCTGTTGCTTGAACCTTGTTCCCAAGTCCACCTAGTAATTTAGATCATAGCAGCTTTAGGCTGACTCAGCCCAGCCTTCCAGGGGCACAGTTTTTTCTTAGCTCATATTGAATGACTGCCAGCCTATTGTTCCAGACTATTGTTGTCTGAAAAGACAACATGTACTAGAGATGAGAAACAGGAAATGTTCATTTGTCCTCTTTGTGTCAGAAGAAATTTTCCAGATTCCACGTGTTGAGGTAATTGCTCAGAAGAGTATTTTTCTTCAAAATCCGCAAGAGTTCCATCCCTGGAACAACGGTGATGACGAGTCACAAAAACACATCGCATGATTTTGTATTTTGTAGAAGAAAACACTTTCATCTAAATGCAGAGGAATGTATGCTTCTTACAGTGTATAAACTGTGAAATACTTATTTAAGTAACTTATTAAGGAATATTACAGAATTTCTCTTTTGGCTTTAGCTACATGCCAGAATACGTCTCTCCTCTCAGATCATTACTGTCCAGTAACTTCTTTTTCCTTTTGCACCCAACAACTGTGTCTTTGTAGCTTGTTACTTTTCCTCTTTTAACTGGTTCTTGGCAATTTGTGATCTTCCTTCCTACAAAGGGTCTCCTTCATACTTCATTCCACAGCATGATTGCTTCCCTGCAGAAGCTGATGGTGACACCACACACAGAATACAGGATTTGCCCTGTGCAATCCATGCCAACAGGCTTTGCTTCCAAGGTCAGGTCCTCACCCTAAGCAAATTGTTCTGGTTGGTCGCTTGCAAACCCAGCCCCTGCTCAACCCCTTCCCTGTGCCTGTGCACCTCAAAGATCATTAGAAAGAATCATTAGTAAAGAAACAGGAAAGGACATAGATTTGGGGAAGAGAAAGTAGTCTCAAAGCACCAATAAAAATGACCCAGTGCTGACTTCCACTGTGCATTTGTATATATTTCTTAAAAACAGAGCAATAGTGAAAGTCCAGCTGCGGGTCAGGCAGACAACTGCACCTTGTTTCTGAGGAAAACATAAAATACAGTTAACTGTTGTGCCAGTTACTGGTAAAATACTTGACTAATACCCTTCACTTGTCTTCTAAAACTAATACCTTACATCTGCTTCCCAGGAGCAATGATTTCACTCATGTTCTGTTTTTAAAACAAGAGAAAAATTATTTTAATTTTCATTGATGTTTTCTACGAAATGTACACTCTCAGGGTTTTTACAAAAATTTTATTTCTATTTATCTAAGGTTGAATACCATCCTTTCCAAAGACCTCAAGAGCTGGTTGATTATTGTAGAAGCAGAGATATTGTTTTTGAAGGCTACTGTCCTTTAGCCAAAGGTGAAGCACTCACTCATCCTACTATCATTCAGCTGGCAAAGAAGTATGGCAGAACTCCAGCACAGATTTGCATACGCTGGAGCATACAGGTAATGGAGGGTGGTAATAAAAATGTGTCTCCTTTCTCAGGAAAAAAATGCAAATAGTATAGGGTTTGTGCATCAAACCAGAATTTATACAGAAAGTATTTCTGCTTTCAGTATGTTGATACTGTGTGAACCATTGGCTGTACTGGAAATTTAGAATGTAGTACACAATCATGCCAATATTTCAAATATTAATGATTTTAAGTAATCTGGTTGTAGAGAATAAGAGCCACCCGTAAGAGATGTTTCCAAAGTAAATGTCACAAGCAGTATCCCTCATCATTCCATTTCTGTCATTCAATACAAAGTACTAAGCAGTGAAATAGTGTATTAAGTTGATATAAACCATGTAATATGTGCTGGAAATCAACACAGTGTATATAACTGCACTGGCAAATGGCATAGAGAAATGTCAGTGTCCCCCAGAAAATGAAATTAAAGCCTCGGAAGACGTGAGGAATTCCTCTAATGTTTTGAAGATAGATAATTTTCTTAAAAGTGCAGATTTTAATGATAAGAAGCATTATTCCTTTCAGAATGGGATTGTCACTATTCCAAAGTCAACAAAAGCAGAACGGATAGAGGAAAACTGCAAGGTAAGATTTGGTTATGCACTCAAGTCTGACTAACATCCAAGCAAGAGTTTTTAATATTTTGGTTTGCCTTCCCATTTTGCTTCCCAGTTTTATACTGGGGTAACTCAGTCAAAATTGGCAAATGATAGTACCATAAAATGACCACAATGTAGGAAAAAACTATAACTCACAAATATCAGAAATCAACTGAAGAGCTAATCACTGTGTATAAAGAAAAATCCAAAGATGACCTTTTGTAGTTGATTTTTGTTATTAATAGTTCTATTTATTACTTGTCTGGTTGTAGAACATCCTAATCTGCTTATGGTTACATTCTTTTTGTGATAGGCACATAGGTCAAATGGAAGGAGTTTGGATGCTATGCATAACAGTTTATGAAAGCTTTAAAACTCACTTGGGGATAACTGTCCAAGATGGAGACCTTTCCAAGGAAATCGCAGAGCTGACTCCTCCCCTACCTTCCTCCTTCTACTCAATGTGCAGGAAAGGTCCCAGTCTGAAGGGGCTGGACAAAGAAAAGTGGGAATAAATCAGAATTGGCAGCATGATTCCTCTCCCTCACTGTTTTTTAATTTTCTTTTCATACCAAATAGTTTTAATTCGTTACTTGGTTTGTCTCTCTATTTCTCTAATCTGAAAGTGTTCTTTCTTTGGGGCAGGCAAAACCACAACTTATTGTTATTTCCAGAAATATCACAGGGGTATGAACTGCTTTGGTAAATCAGGAAGAATCTTTGCAAGAAGACAGGAAACTGCTGTGTGCTGTTTTTATCCTTGTGTGTGTGTGTCTGTGTGTCTGTGTGTGTGTATAGGTATAAATCAATATCCATGTAATGAGGATTTCTGCTGGTGGCCGTGCCTGTTTATATAGCTCCTGCCTTGACTGTTTATTGTGACATACACACTGCCTTCTGTGGTACAAGCACAGCTGTTTGTGGTACTGTATTGAGAACCAGATCACAGAACAAAACCAATTTAAAAATCCTTCCTTATAATTTTATTTTCCCCGATGATATTTTAAATCCAGATTAATTTTACTTTCTACAGAGTTTACTCTATGGCACCACCAGTTCATTTCACACAACTGAGGGAATGTGTTATGTCCAAACTTAAAACATTTAACATGGAGAGAGGAAGGAGCTGGCACAGTCATTGAGTGTTGTTTATCACATCTCCCTTCTTTTTCTTTCCCTCATGTTTCTGTGCTGGCCTGAGTCTCTACCACTTGTGGTCAAGCTGGTCCTCATTAAACCCTCAGTATGTAATATATAGGGTTTCTAGTTCTGTGACTGGTCCCTGCTTTAAGCTTAAAAGGCTTGAGAGAACACTGAGATTTGACTACCAGGATCATTCCAGAAAACAGTGGTTGCTGGATAATGCAGGATGGGAGGAGCTCATTTGGCTACAGTTCAGGTTCCACAGAATCCTTTTACTGAGCATGGAGGAGCTCTGACAAAGAGCACAGAAGCACCTTCTGATGATAATGTCTCAAAAGGACACCTGCTAAGAAAGCACTGACACCATAGTTCACATTGCAGGTCTGGCCGCAGGAGAAGTCCGTGGCTGTAAGATCCTGTGTTTGAAGACAGGTGATTGCTTTCAAGTTTGAGTTAGTACTGAGGCACTGTAGCACTGTCTCTGTATTTGGCTGATTTGTGAGAGTTTTGTCAAAGTAGAATGATAGAAAAGATAGACACAGCCTTGGGTTTGCCAGCTTTGTGAATGTCCTGATACCTTATTATAATTCTCTTTGTCTAAAGTTCTGAGAAGGAGAACTGTAACACTCTAAACTGAACATTGGGATGTAAGTGAAATACTGAGCTCATTTTTCCAAAGACATTGCAGTCAGGGTATTCCTATACCTCTAGCAGTGACAAGAGAGAGTGCTGTCAAAAACAGCTTTGATACTACCTTGTCTTGAACCCTTGCCTGAGGTCAGAGTGCTACAAAACCATCTTAACATAGTCTACAAATAAAAGTGAGTCACTAAAGGAGCAAAAGACCCAGTGGAGCCTGTCAGCTTGATGGAGTATTTTTCTGACAAAATATAAGAAGAATTTTCCAAAGGAAGAATATATAAAAATTCGGCCTCACATTTAAATGAATCTTGGTCAGTTAAATACTCAAATATGTATCAGGTTGTTGACTCTCTCTGTGTTCATGATGTTAACTATATATGCATTCCCACAGGTGTTTGATTTTACAATAGCAGAAGATGATGTTGAAATTCTGAATGGAATGCATGATGGGAGACATGTTTCCTGGGATCCAACTTTCATTGTGTGAATCAAGGTTTGAGCTTTTTTTGCTTTCTCAGGGATCAGTGAGTCACACCATGTAATTTAAATTGAGAGAAGGTTACAATAAGAATATAATCACGATAGTGATGTCTGCTAATAGTGATCACTGATTTAGAATCCTTAACATTGGCAACAGAAAAAAGATATTTTTGAGGGTAGCACTTTTGTACAACCTTCAAAGAGATTTTTTATTTCCATCTCAAATGCTGTTCCTTAGTTCATTGAAGTCCGTGCAAAGACTCCTATTTATACCATGGACCCTGCATCAGGCTGTTTAATTCAGAGTGCATGAGGAGATGCTCCTTGAAAAATGCAGATCAAAAATGTTGCCTGTTATTGTACAATATAGGTGTTGGGGATGAAGTAATTTTTCAAGTACTTGGTTAGAGAGATACAGTATATGAAGTAGAAAAAGCTGGATGAAAAAAACCTGTTAGTGCCATTACCATAACAGTATTTATGTTGTACACTACACTGCAAATCTCCATCAAAAATATAATCTCATTGTAATACACAATATCTGAGCATCACCAAAAAAAGTTTTATGCATATCATAGCATTCCTGTTGATTTGACTCAGAGAGTTCTATGCATATTACTTACTAGCCTGTAGATAAAGTAGAAATCCTTCCAGACAAGTCCATATACAAATAAACTATTTGCAGGGCCAACAGGTGAGCAGCGAGCTCCAAGAGCCAAAGAGACATCTTTGTTATCACTTACTGGAAATTGGGGTGAGTTTTGTGTAGCTTTTTGTGAGCATTAGTTTAGCTTTCATTTTGGGTTTGTTCAGGAAATCTCATTAAGAGACTATGCTGTTCCTCAGATTTTCTTATAAATTAGGTATCTATATAGAGAGATAAATACAGATATATGTAGCTCACAGATCTGTTTTGAGAAATACACCCGCAGAATCTATTGGCTTAGCATTCAACTTCCAGTTGCATTGGTTTGATATTTTAGGAGTTCCTGTGTCTAGAAAGGTATGGAAAATCTGATTATGATTTATATTGTGTGTGGACTTCCTGAGGCAGTTTTCCCAGTGCTGTTCTGCTTTAGTCATACTGTGGAACAAAGCCCCTTAGCTTTTTATCAAGAAGTGACTTACAGCAATCATACATTCTAGCCTGCATTGTTTGTCCTTCAAGTGTAGAGCTTCTATGCAGCTTGGCTAAAATCCAGACAAATTTTTTTTTTTTGATAACAGCTCCTCAGAATTATTGTCTAGTTTTTCTGGTAAACTTTTCCACAAAAATTTGTCTAGATTTGTCTCTAGAATCATTTTTATGAAAAACAAGATATTGTATGAAATGCTGTTCACTAACACCTGCACAGTGTGGCGTTCTGAGGAATATACACAATCTCCACAGCAAGGTTATCTTCTAGTTTCAAGCATGGCCTGCAGTCTGGGGGGCTCCAGTACCTGGGAGTGCCACACGGGTGTCTAAGAACAGCTCTGTACCTGGCTCAGCTGTTGTGATGAGGGGTTCAATAGTTCCAAACAGTAAGGCTCATTTATAAAACTAATGTAATTTTTAGGCTTTTTTTAGCTTTTGCAGTAAACTGTAGCAATGACTAAGTGAAAGGTGAAGAGATTGTCCAGAAATAAACCTTTCTACCAGTGGCTATCAGCTAATTGTGCTTTTGAAAAGTCACTTTCTAGAACAGTACCTTAGCAATATGAAAAAAAAAAGTCAAACTGTGCTTTTGAGGGACTCCTTGCTTCACAGTGTATCTGAATTCATAAAACAAAGACTAGAAGTGAGTCATGTGCCTAGTATTCCCTAAATATGGCTTTTGGCAGTGATGACTGCCTAAGAATTTACAAAACACAAGTTGGAGTTTCACCTCTAGTTCTCACTAAAGAAACAGACATCACATCAACATACTTCTTCCAACATAAATGATGTGTCAAAGGAACCAAATCTCTTCATGTAGGTTAGCAAATTCTAGCTCCAGTATTACCAGAACTGGGTCAGTGAGGATTAGCTATGTGACTAGAGCTCCATGCTGGTTAGAACACTTCTGGGGCTTTTGCACTTGATTCTGACTGACCAACTCCCTGTTCTGAGGTAATTAGAATGCAACCAGATTTTCTTACTAATTCCCCACATAGGTGACCTTAGGCTACTGTGAGAATGGCTTTGAATTCATTAATGTGTTTCAGTGTTCCTTCTGTCAAAGAGATTTTACAATGTTTTTGGTGTGTGCAGCTGCTTTTGTGAGGAAGGCAAGCCACCACTTTTTCAATCTAGGTCATGGTATCTAAGCAGTTCAAAGAGTAATGAGAGGAATAATCAGAAATAGTATTACTAGAAAAGCATTCTTCTTAAGGAGTAGCTGTGGCAAGTTACAGTTTTAATCTGGTACTTTTCTAATTACATTCAGGCCGAATTGATGTTGGTTCAGGACTTTTTTCTGTGGTGGGTTTTTTTTTCATTATTTTGTAATCTTTCCTAGTGTTTCTGTTGCTGCCAATTAGTGGCTTTAGAACTACAGAAGAGTTTAATTTTAGCTATGTACAAAGTGAAATGTAATTTGAGACAATATAAGCTTTTTAAGTGCTGGGACTCAGCTGACCCAAGCTATCTTTCTCCAAGGTGTGATGAGCAGTTTTGCACATTGTGCCTCACTAATAGCTATTGTTTTCTGCTAGAAGCTATAATTGCCTGAGAGACTGAAACCCTGTTATCTCCTGTGGCCTTGGGATATATCGCTGAAGCCTCTTCCTTTGAATGTGGTATTCACAAGTTTTATACCCTGTTTGTTAATTTAGAATAATTGAGCAAGTCCTCTTTTACTTTGGTGAAGTTGCAGAAAGACAGACAGACATGGTGGATTCATATTTTATGTTCCTATCTACAACTACATTGGCATTACTCTGGCAGTAATAGTTTTCTTCTTAAGCAGAGGTTGCTGAAGAGTAAGTCCACATCACCTCATCTAAATGAACCTTTCTAAAGTACTGCTAACATTGATCAAAGAAGTAAGACAGCTAATAAGAAACTGGCAAGTGAAGATTTAGGAGTAGCAGGGAGGAGTGATTTATGGTAACAGTAGCAGAACATAGAAGATATAAGGATATAAAAGTGCTGGACATACAAAACCAGGGAGTTTATTTCCATTTTTTATTTCTTCTTTGGTCAGTTAGCCTAGAGATGCTAATTTTTTAAGATTTTGTTTTGTTTTAAACTCAGAATTTATCCCTCAAATGAATTCTTGGAATTACATGCATATTACATGCATATTCTTCCCCAGGGTTGAAATTCCTCCTCTTGTTCTTATTTCTGTAAAGCAAGCTTCCCCTAGAGAGAAAACATTTTCACCTTTCTACAGTGACCCTTTTTAAGATACATCAATGCATCCATTTCACCTGTGTAAGCCATCATCTTGCCAATAGGATCAGGGAATACACCAGAAAACTGAAGGCACTTTTTCTTCCCTATCATTATGTCATTTATGACTGATTGGGAGATTCCTTTTCAGTTGAGATAAACCACTACTTAAAATAATATTCAATTTATCAGTGCTGTCTACCTAAGTGCAGTCAGCTGCCTTTGTGGCAGCTCTGTGACTCCTAATGGAAGGAAACTCTCTTGAAACAAATAAGGAAAAGAAAAATATAAACTAAAAGTCAGTGGAAAGGGTGAGGCCATTTTCTGTGCAGCCAAGTAGCTTCCTGCCTGACTCTGAGTAGCTCTCTCTCTTATTTTTCTTGCGACTTTCTGGTTTTCATCTCTTATATTACTGGAGATGAAGGCACCTAAGAATGTTTCATTGGAAAATAATGGAAATGGGTTTTTAACATGCGTATTCAAGAATTTTTTTTTAAATCAGGCTGCAGAAGTGTGTCTGTCACAGCTGTCCCCCCAGCATGACTTCCAAGGCATTATTTTCTGACCAGTATGTGTAAAAAAGAAACTGTAATACTGCTAAGTTCACAAAACTACTAGGCCAAGCCAACTGCATAATATTCACACCTCTTTTTGCCCTGTGGTTAACCCATGCTTTTGAAAATGAGGGTAAAGGTGGTGTAGCTCTTGCTGCTACTGATTGAATCCAAGGCAGTTAACTCTTTCCACATTGCCACACCCCTTCCAAAGCTTTGAAGCTCACTCCTCACTATTGTGCATTGGGTAAAAATAACAGATAAGCCAGCCTTCTGATAATTTTTTGTGTTGCTGTGTTGGGAGACTTTTCCTGTACCTATTTTTTTTTTAACTTTTTGCAGCCTCCAGTAAGATACCTACACACTTGAAAGAAAATGTTGAGCATTTGCAGTGGTGTATTTCCCAGTGTTGTACCTTGTACCCCCTGTAAGGCACTGTAGGTGTGGCCGAAGTTGTGGGATGTGCTTCCCAAAGGAGCAGGGCTCAGACTGATTGTAGCAGATCTCAATTGCTGTGCCCAAGAGGAATGTTTGTGATCCTAATAGTGGCTTGGCCAGTGCCCTTTGAGAAACATTCTGTAGTTGCTTTACTAATAGGAAGTTCAAGAGTATATTAGCAGTTTTATCATCCTGTTGATGATTGCTCCATATATTAAAATGTGTTACAGTTTTGGGTACAATGATATCCATGCAAACTATTGTGTGTCACTTTCTCAGCTACTTCAATTCTTTCCCTTCAACCTTGAGCTTTTCCTAATAGTACATTCAGCTTAGTGGTCTAAAAATAAAGTACAGATTCTTACAAAAATGAATATAGTCAACTTTTTACAATTGCCTTTTAAAACAAAAAAGGCCATTTAATTAATGTTATTTATCAATATCAATAACTTCAGACCATCTAAGTTCTGGAATACTAATACTGAACAAGTACATGTGCTTTAGTCTTTGCAATGTTCTCGTGACTTTTTTTTTCTCCAAACCAGGTTTTTGATTCTAATCTGAGGAAAGAAGATACGGAATTTTTGAACACTGTGAATATCAACAGAAGATTAATTCATCTAACCTACTCCCTGTGGAAAGAATAATTATAATACAGATTGTTCTAAACTGGAAAAGTGATGCAACTGAAACATTAATTAATTTTAAACTGAACAATAAATCTGAATTGTTCTCTAGGTACTCAGTATCACTCAGGAATCAATATAAGTGGTTTATATTTACTCATACATTAACAAATTAATAAAATAATTTAATTTACTCTTTGTAGCTTTCTTACAGATACAGAAATACTTTCAGCGTCTTCTCTGCTCTCTTAGAACTTTCTGGTTTAATCTTCCAGTATGGGTTGAATTATCTCACAATATTAAAATTCTTTTCTGCCTGTATGTACTTCATTTAAGGTGTCATTTGAACCCATTTGAACTAATTAGTTAGGGGTTTTTTTATGGTCTTACAGTTTTGAAAAGTATTAATTACTTGAAGGCACATAAGAGCATGCTACAATGCATGTAAATCTTGACAAATGATACAAAATATGGAATTTTTGTTCAGGGACTGCAGCAGAATAATTAATCAAACTTTTATATTTCTTCTAGTCATGAGATTTTTGGGGGATTCTGCAGGCAACTCTTGATATTTTCTTGGTGACCAAACCTCTGGTTTCTGTACTCTGTACCACTACTCTGGTACTGTTTCACAGATCTCCTGTCATGACCCACCACTTCAGAGAGGAATGGCTCCCTTTGTGATCTGAGTTGCATCAGAATGAATAAAAGTCGTTTTTGCTTATATGGACAAAGACTTCTGAAAGTGTAAAAGAATGACGTGTTGGAGAAAAATCCTTTGCTAATCTCTCTTGCAGGGATTGTCACTATCTTTTCAAGATGAATAGTGTTCAGACACTCCTCTGATGCAATTGTGAGTTGTCCAGCAGCACTGGGAGAGCTCGGTCTGGTGGTGTCAGAGGCCACCAGTCTTTTGGTATGCAGGCGTTGGGTGGACCCCAGCTTACAGCTTCTTTTGTGACAAGATCAAAGCATTTTTCTTTGGAAATTGCTCTGTGACTCGTCAGGTTTCTGCAATCCCCACCACACTAAGTTCTCACTGGAAGTTCCACAAGAACTTTGGCTGTCATACATAGTCAATATTATTGTGCTGTTGTTCTTGACATTCCCTAAAACATGAGTTTCTGCTCATCCTAAAAATACCTAAGAGCAGATACATACTCAGGATCCCTGTGAAAAGTATCTCTAGCCTCTTTATTCTAGTAGACATGTTGCAGAACGTTTTGTTAACCAGTTTACCCAGGTGAGGCGTCTGTTATGTGTCAGTTTGGTGTCCTGATGTGTGCAGCCTTCCTGCTGCCATTTGACTGAGACCTGCATTCTGGTTATTTCTGAAATGCATGAATAACACTGTGTTGTTCTTTCTCCTTGTTCTGACCATAGGCAGTTCCAGAGTTGAGTTCTCAAAGGAGCTATATATACACACTGGATTTCTGTAGCAGAAGTACAAGCTTCCTTATCAGTGGACCAGGCAGTTGGAGAGGTACTGAGAAAAAGAGCTCTCATTCTGTTGGTGGCTTGTTCTCTGGGTGAGGCTGGAGTATAACCCTGGTGTAAACCCCCTTGCTAAACACTTACCAGCAACTACAGTTTTGATATCATTGGCTGGACCAACCTGAGTTTACCTGTGTTTGTGTTTCAGTCCGTGTAAGCAGGTTAGAGCCTGTGCAGTTGAGCCATGTTAACCTATCTTCTCTGAGGGTTTAGACAGCCTTCAGTGCAAATCCAGCTGATCTGGCTTCATTTGCTTGTGAAGAGTGAAGCTAGACTTCAGTTTCCTTGCTGCTGAGATGTCAAGAAGGCTGTAAATGTGTGTGGTCATCTAAGTTTAATGATGCTTTTTGTGATACAAATACCCAACTTTTTGGAGTGGAACTGAAGTTGCCTGCATATTTTGCCCCGTGCTGCACCTGGGTTGGGGCAACTCCTTGTATCACTGCAGGCTGAGAGAGACAGAGATGAAGAAGGACTTGGGGGTGCTAGTAGATGAGAGGCTGGACATGACCTGGCAATGTGAGCTTGCAGCCCAGAAAGCCAATTGTGTCCTGGGCTGCACCATAAGCAGTGTGGGCAGCAGGTCAAGGCAGGGGATTCTGCCCCTCTGCTGTGGTGAGACCCCACCTAACACTGTCCTGGAGGGTGGTGTGGGGCGGGTGGAAC
>VZTJ01004018.1:706278-761683 GCA_013397795.1 Orthonyx spaldingii | reverse complement strand
CCAAACTGCCAATCACAACCTGACAAAGAGACAGTCTTGAAGAAGGCAGAAATTTTAGCAGGTTTTAGGTTAGAAACAATTTTTAAATTAATTATTCCCAAGAAGTGGCACAACTGGATTCTGAATGACTGCATCTGGATCTGATTGCATCGGTAAGTCTTACAGAGGAAGTAAACTGAAAAGGGAAGACTGGAAGTTAGGGCTGTGCAACAGGTGACAGACGCATACATTATTGGGGTAGCTCACTCCTTTGGACAGCCTCCAATATACTCACAGTTTTGAGTCAGGAGGAAATTGTGCATATCAAATAGCTGGGCAAGAGTATGTAACAGAGTGGAATATTTAT
This sequence comes from Orthonyx spaldingii, assembly GCA_013397795.1. Classification (NCBI taxonomy): domain Eukaryota; kingdom Metazoa; phylum Chordata; class Aves; order Passeriformes; family Orthonychidae; genus Orthonyx; species Orthonyx spaldingii. The sequence goes on along the minus strand of VZTJ01004018.1, from coordinate 761,337 downwards.
TTTAATAAATGGCCATATTCTAACATCTTTGCAATGCTGGATTATTTTAATTTTCCCTAAAAGTAGATCCTGATGAAATCCAATGAAATCTCAGATCTTCTAGACTCTTTAGCCAGCCAAGAGGCAGTCAGGCACTGACTTGCCTTGGCAAACAAAATCACGGAGCAGCTGATGGCTGGGGTTTAAAGAACCTTGCATTGTATTACTAGGAAAAACTAGTAGAATTCAGGCAGGGCAAAATAATTCTATCACTGAAAAGACTAATTGGAAGAACCATATTGATAAAGGTCTGGTTATCTGTAGATTTTTGAGAGATTCAGGCATTAAGTGAGGTTCAGAATGATGCATCTATTAGTATTGAATTGAAATTACTATGTTTAATATTTTGACTGGAATTTAAAAAAAAAAACAAACACCATAAGCATTTTCAATGTCATCTGTGAAGTAACTTTTCATGGGAAGTATCGTTTCTTGGGACATTGAAAAATAGCCAAAAACTGTTGCATAAAATGGGCATACATTGTCATAGAGATAAATTAGATGAACTGCATGGTACAACAGGCATTTTTCCACCTCTGTCTCCATTCATCTTTAGCTACAGAGACATATCATACTGGTGTAACAATCCAGTGATTTTGTAGACTTGATCTTTTGACACAGACACATAAATATATATCCACAGATTCCTCTCTTTCTCTCGGCCATTGTACCTTAGATTTTTATACAGGTCACAGCATGTGCTGCTGTTCTCTTCCCAGCTGGGGAGATGATCGGTGACTTCCAGGTCAAATAAATTCAGCGGGGTCCAGCAGCAAAAATAACTTACTGACGCAAATCCGTGCACATTTATTCAGCTGCCATTGATCCCGTGATTAGGCTCAGTCCCATTGCTTGTACTGCCCTTTCCAGATATGTGCCTGCCAGGATAAGACATGGGCACTGAAGCAACACAGCTGTATGATGTCACATTTCTCCCCCTTTTCTTAGTCTTTCACTTCTACTGCTCAGATCCCAGACGTAAAGTCTTGGGTTTTCCCTCAGTGGTACCCAGAGAAGCAAAGAAGACATTACCAAGGAATCACACAGGTTTTTTCACTCTCCAAGGGAGCCAGCGGAGCCAGAGGTGTATGTTTCCTTCCCTTTGCATGTTGCAGACTAAGGACGACTTGCAAAAGAGAAGGTTTACCTCATGTGTATTTATTAAAGATCAGGTTTGCACAGCATGAGCTATAATTTATGCATTTTCATGGCAGTATTACTTTTACTGACTGTGAAGCTTTGACACAATGGAACACCTTGCCATACTTGTCATCTGCACAAGCTGCTTCACAGTGTATCTTTAGCAAGTGACACCTTAGTGGCTTGTAGGACAAGGCATTTGTGGATGATTGTTGCTTCAAGGGCAGCTTCCAGGTAGGCAGTAAAGGGAGCCATGACACATACTGGTTGTGAAGAACAGTATCCCTGTCCCCTGCCACCCATCCAGACCACAGTACACTCATGCATCTGCTCATACAAGCCAACCCATACCTTGTTTTCCCTGATGTGAGTGNGATTGTTGCTTCAAGGGCAGCTTCCAGGTAGGCAGTAAAGGGAGCCATGACACATACTGGTTGTGAAGAACAGTATCCCTGTCCCCTGCCACCCATCCAGACCAAAGTACACTCATGCATCATTGCACTGAAATCATCCCATAACTCACTGTTGTTTACAGCACTGGTGCATCTTTCCAGCCCCTGCCAGGGAAGGAAAGCTCACTGGACTTGCCACAGTTTGTTAATGGCACAAAGAGTTTGATTTGTTCCAAGCACGAGGGCATATGCAGTACAGCCAAGACAAGCTGCAAAATTCTTCTGTTTTTATCCATGACCTGTCATCACCTGCCTTCTAGCCAAGACGTGGTTTGGAAGAATCAGTGGGTAAACAGCATGTGGAACAAATTATATTGGGAAAGAGCAGAAATCTGAAGCAGTGCTGCACGCCATCCTGGCTCTTGTGCAGGGATCTTCTTGCTGGTCTCTGCGGGCAGTTGGGAAACAAGCAATGTTTCTTTTATTAGCATTACCCTGTGCTCTTCTGTTTTATCTCTAAACTGTACCTGCTAGTAAGAAGTGATGATTTTAACATACACAGCATGAAATCAGGTTTTGCAGGGGCAATAAAAATTTACCTCTCAGAAGGAAAACTCTAAGCCCATGCCAGATCTCCTTTAGTTTGTTTTCTGTTTGTTGCCATGTGGTTATATGCAACCTGTGTATGTAACAGTTGCATGTAACACAGTAGGGATCAAACTGTCACAGACAAGTTTTAAAATCAAATCTTTTTTCTTCTGAATGGTTCAATTTCTGTATTTTATTTTATGAGTGTCAAGAGTGGTTTTTTTAACTTTGACAATTAAGACAGAGTTGTTTTCTTACCTTCTTTTCTAGTTCCTGTGAGCCAGAGAAAAGAGCTGTCTTTGATTTCCAACAACGTAGAACATTTTGGTTCAGAATTATAGCAATAGAATTTAAACTAACAGTTTTGTTAAATGCTATACATTAAGATCATAACCTAGTCTGTAAAATCCACTTTAAAACTCACTTAAGCTAGTTAAACTGCTCATCAGTGGCAGTATGACAGGAAAGAGGAAAAGACTAAAATCACCTGTGCCTGATTTCCCTTGCCCCTGTGTACCAGTCATGAAGTTTCTCATCCCCACCTCACTATCAGGTAACACTTCCTTCTGGCTGCCAGACACATCACAGCAGGGAAAGGGTCCCGGCTTTCCCCCTGTGCCCCACTGCACATCGGGGAGGGAACTCTGCTGAGGTAGGTTATCAGGGATTAACTTGATGCCAGGCTGGGTGGGAGGGATGGGATGGAGAACCTGTGTAGGCCAGGATGAGGGTCTTGGAGAGAGGTGCACAGCTCCATGCAGAATGTGTCGCTCAGGAGAACAGGGCTGCTGGGCAGGAGGTGTAGTCCTAGGCAGGCATCCAAAGGGCTGCATGTGGGGATCAAGGGAAGGATGCCTGGTGCAAAAGGGAAGAAGGGGAATAGGAAGAGAGCTCTTCCCCACCATTGCTCAGGTGCTGTGCTTCCTGATTCTTATTTTCTGCATGACTATTGAGGTGAAATCCTGAATGTTTTTCTGCAGAGAAGAGATAGGAGCTCTCTGTGCCTGGCTATCAGTTCCCCCCACCATGAGCTTGCACTGTCCTCAACATGTGCTCGTTTACACAGGAAGTCAATTAAATTGCTCAGGAAAGGTGAAAATGTTCAGCTAAGATGAAGTGCTGGTCTTTCTCAAGATTCAGCTTCTTCTTTGCCTGGTTAGAATCGCAGTGGGAGAGTGACTTTCTCAGCCATGCTCAGTGGTGTATCTGCAATTGTTTCTTAACCTCTGTCTACGTCCAAGGCCATGAAACCAACTAATATTAGATCCCTGGGGAGAGCTTGCTCTATGTAGCAGTCCTTTTAACCTTTTAATGTTCTTCCAATTTAAACAGTTTGTGGCAAGACCCAGACTTAAATTGCAGAACACAGATGTCACAAATTGCTTTTCAATATGCTCTGGTGATGCCTGGAGTTGCTGACAAGACCTGAAAGGTTAAGTTTTAAAAGAAGGTTTTAGTTTGGGCAAGCTTTAAACTGCTTTCCCCTAGTTCAGCAACTGGTCTTACATGAGTGATGAACTGATGAGTACAAAGGAAAAAGGAAAGTGCTTTCCCAAAGAATAGGTTCATGGCCTGTGGAACTCTTTGCAAAAGATAAAAGTAAATGTTATAAAGATACAGACAAATCTGAAGAATATAGGAAGCCTCCTTTTATGGCAATTTTCAAAGATAAATTAGGAGAAAATGTGAAGCAGGGCAGTTGGCAGATGCAGATTACTGCTGTATCCCTCTTAAGCAGTCCATGGAGGTAACTGCCAGATTTGGGCATCTGGGTAACGCGAATGCTCCCTCCAGTTGGTTGTCACAATTCCTGTCTCCTGAGGGACTTTTGATGACTCAGGCAGGAGAGGAGCCTTCAGAATGCCATCTGGAAAAGGCACTGCTCCTGCAGCACTACCATCACCAAAACCAACAAACCAAGGACACATTTAGGAAAATATGTGCCTCTTTGGTGCTCAGCAGCAGAGCAGCAGAGAATGCAATGGAAAAATCCTCCCTCCTGTATTGTGGCACATGCCTTGCAAGTATTGACACAAATATTCTCTATCAAATCCTCCAAGTTTTAATGCAAGGCAGAAATGTGCCAAAAATGCTTGGAGGCAATTACATCTTTTTTGCTTATTATTTTCTTTATAAGTGTGTTCATCTTGGTGTTAATGCCTGTGATTGGTTATTCCAGTTGTATTCCTTTTTTAATTACGGGAATGTCTGTATTTTATTTTACAAAGAATGTTTTTTTTCTTTCTTCCTCACCCTATTTCCTCTTTCCACTCAAATTTCTGGAGATGCATGGGGTTAGTGGTCTGTTGTTAATGACTAGAAGGTTCTACTGTGCTTATTAAATTGGATATTTGATTTTTGTATCAATATTGATACTTGATATAAATTTGGTAGGCATGCTTCTAGGGCAGATATCTAGTTATTTGCCATTTTTTTCCCAAAAAGCACAAATCTTGTTGATTTCTACACCATCAATTGCAGACCAGTCCAGGCGAGGAACACCTTGCTGGCAGGTCTGTATGTGAAGACATAAGTTCTTCCTTGTCAGCTGCTGCTGGTTCACTGAAGCTGTGTTTGTGCCACCAGACCCCAGCTTGTCCTAGACACAATGGAGAAGTGAGGATGGAGGACACGACTACCAGCCTGCCGCCTCCTGGTATTGGCATGGCCTCTGCCACCTTGGGAGAAACAGCATCACAGCACGTGTGACTCAAGAATTTGGGGCCTTCTGAAGGGATTATACTTAATAATTTTGGGTCATGCAGATCTGGGACTCAGAGAAGGACACAAAGTTATACTTCTGTCCATGGCCAGAAGAAAGAGGCAAAACCACAGACACACATTCCCCCAGTCTCCAGAGGGAAGATTTGGCTGCCTATCTTCTCATCTTTTGTAATGGGACCCTGCTCACCTTGTACTTTCCCACATGAGCCCCTAAGGCAGGAGGAGGACACAATGACACCTGCACCCTGCACAGCAACTCACACCTGCACCCAGGCACTGTCACCTCAGGGGCCTGAAAGCACTGCAAACTTGAAAGCATGCAGTTCAGATATGGGGTTCAGAGCAGAGGGAAAGTTGGGGATAAAAGGAGATGAACTGAGAACACCTTAACATTTGAGTAGGCTGCCAAGCAGGGGAAGGGAGCTGCAGGCTAGCAAAGGGATCTGGGAGACAAAGTGCGTAAATGCATTGGCACAAGTAAGACAGATCTCCTTATCCCTGACAAAACCAGAACTCTATCCTGACTGGATACAGTTCTGTACCTTCTTCCTGACTGATGCTCAGAGGCTGTGCGTTTATTTGTCTTTTAAATTCAAAATCTCTAGGATAAACACCAGGTAGCACACAACACAGTTCATCATCACTTCTCCTGTGAGCAGATTTCTTAATTGTCTCGAGTGATGACTGTATATTGCACTAACGCTCCTAGTCCCCACGAGACCTCACGCTTGCCTGGCTTTCCTGCAGGGGTTTGCTCAGAGCAGATGGTTTTGGTCTCAAAGGCTGCATTTTTTTCTAGCACGAGGAACAGTTATGGCCCAGCAGCTGAAAGTCCCCAAGGCAGGTGTGGGACTGTCTCTGGAAAGAGCCTTCTGGCAGGAGTGGGAATGGATCATAGCTAGGGCTGCTGCCTAGCAAGAGAGCAGAGGCCCCACAAGACGAACAAAGAACAGCAGGCTGAGCACAACCCATTCCCACAATAACACATGTGAACCTTCAGCTTATTTTAAGCAATATTTTGCAATAACAAAAAAATCTTGATGAGTTCTCACTCCATCTGAGCACTTCACCTCCCTATCTTTCACAGCAGCACTAGCTAATCAGGCAATTTTTATGTGTAACAATGAACAATCCTTTCCCTGAATGATTTTTTGTGCTCCTGGTGCACTTTGCTTTGTTATATTGGACAGCACTCAGAGAGACAATTATACACACTCTGCAAATGAGGAAGATGAGATACAAAAAAGTTATGTGACTAGGTCAAGACACAATCATATTCACAGAAATAGGTAAGAAAATCCTGACAGCTGTATATGGTCGCTTGTTCTTTTTTCATGACACCAACAGTATCTCATTTCCTAGCACACTGAATGGGGTAGGGACATTTATTACTGGTCTAGTTTATTTTCTGTACTTGTTTCTTATAAAATGAGCACTTCTTATAAAATGAGATCCACCAGTCTTGAGAAGGCACTGTGTAAATAATTATTTAACCTATTATCAATGGTTATGGTCATGTGGGCACATACATATTTGTACATGTGACATGAACTCTGCATATGGAAACCACTTTGTGAGCATACAAAGCAGCCGCTTTTGAAGTGTCATATTTTAAGTCATTTTTTTTAAAAAAGCAAATGTCAAAGGAATGCCTCCTCAAGCCCCTAAAGAATTCAAGTACACATATTTTGACTAATCTCTTGCCAAAGTTTGCTTTTAATTGGCTTTTTTTATATTTAACTACCATATATAAGTGCAAAAATACAAGTTAAACCACTAAAATCCCCCTATTTTACTTCACACTCGTAATAAGTAACAGTAAAATTGTCAAATGCATATCTTTTTTAACAAATTTGGAAGCCCTCTGTCTTGAGCAGAGATAGTTACATTTTTGCATTGAGGCTTTTCTGCAATAAAGCTATTTCCTCAAAACCCTCCTATTCTTAGACTGGGGGAAAATCTTAGTGAGACTCTCTTAAAAATAGTAACAATATGTACTCAGTAAAGCAGCAGGGGTGACCACAATGGTTTCCAACAAAAAGATCCGGCTTGTGTGAGGCAAAGCATTTCCACCACCATTTTGGAGATAATGTTTTGGGAATGAGTTTGACCTTTGAATTACACAAACTCCAAACTTGAGATGCCTTTGGGTGCTTGCCATTATGATGTTCCTGAGACTCGTTTCAGGAATGCCAAACACACCTCATCCTCATTGGCACACTGGGAATTAAGGATGCTTTCTGAAGGCTGGGCTGGCAACATCTCAAAAATCAGTTGCCTGCTAATGGGTTGCCACAGCTGATCAATTGGGTCCTGAATTTTTAAAGTCCTTTCAATTATGAAGCTGTTGCCCACCTGATCCTGTCACTGCCTACAACATGCCCTGCCACTAACTTTAATGGCCTTTGGAGTGACCAAGGGAGGGTGTCCTGGACCTTAATACAAGCCTGCCCTCAAGGATGGAAAGGATAGAAAGGCACAGCCTGTCTGTGAGCACATTAGAGGTTTAACACTTTGGTGGCCTGAAGGCAAAGGTTGCTATGGAAGGCTCCATCCCATGGCTCTGTTGTAAAGGATATATGGACTGGAGGGCAGCAGGATGCCTATGAGGGTTAAACCAGTATCCTGAGAAACAAGAAAGTACAAAACTGTGAGACAGGTGCTTTAAAGAGGAGAGATACATGGCACCCAAATCTACCCAAGTTGACAGCCACCAAAGATGCTGTGAAGTTGCTCGTTTCTGACTCCTCCACAGCCCCACATTCTTTCTGTTCAGTGGTCACAGTGAAAGCCTTACACAAACATGGGCTTTGAACTCGTTGTGATGAGCAGTGCTCAGCAGCCACATGCAGTTGTCCTGGCAGGAAGAGGGAAACCCCAAAGTCAGAGGTAGCAGTTGGCACCATGGCCGTAAGTGGGTGGAGAGTGACACATGCAGATGGCAGGGAGTGGCCTCGGTGGCATGATTGCCTTGGAGTGGTGGCTTAGTCTGCTGCCTGACACACAGATATAAAAATAGGCATCCTTTCCTCAGGGCCTCGTTAGCAGAGGACTAAAATCTGCTCCAAGCACCAGTGCATTAACTTTTTTTCCCAAGGCTTTAAAGGTTTGTTAGTTGTCATGTTATATTATATAAGAATAGTCCTCTAGCAACAGGACAGAAACATCATGGGTAACAGGTAAACAAGCTTGCCTGCTCCATCCTCCCCATCCTTTCTGGACAGATGAGTGTGTCTTTAAACCTGTCTCACTCTTACAATGCAAGCAATAGTCTGTGGGAAGAGAAAGTTTATCTTCTTGCTCTGTAGTCCCCTCACTGAAATTAGCGGAAATTAGTTTGAGCCATGGAGTCTGACAAAGTTTGCAGCAGTTCCTTTCCATTACTTCCGAGGTGCAGATTCCCAGAGTGTAACACAGCACTGTGAATGGTGGAGCAGAACCTCATCAAGGTGGGGGTCCTCAGAGGAACTACTGGCAGCCATGCTGTCCAGATGTTCCCTGCCAGCTGTGAATTAATGTGACATCTCACCATTTCTAGCTCTTATCTTTCATCCACAGTCTTGTGATAGCTGATAATTTAATGAGAGTATAGCTGTGGAAACAAAAGGTTACCAGTTGAGGGCTACTTTTTAGTTGCTTCTTTTTTTTTTTCAACAAACACATTTCTGATTTTCACAAGAAAACAAACAAACAAACAAACCCCAAACAAAAATGGCACTTGAAAATAATGCAACCTTTCGTCTGGTTTTGTGGATTTTAAAGCCTGTCTGACTGGGGGAAGGAATGGCAGTTGTAGGATCAGGAGGAATGCAGCTAGACAGAAAAACCACTCAGACTTCCTGGGAGAACTTCAGGGATTTTGAGAAATAAGTCCATTGCACATTAATTGTCCTCACACAGTGGTTTTATTTACTACTACAGCTATGTTTGTTGATCCAGTGCCTACCTTGCCTGACTAACTGCTTCATCTCAACATAGCAAATGTGGGTTTGTGGAGTTGTAGCAGCAGATGGATACTATTGTTTCAGTAAATCTTTATTACAGCGTTTGTCTTTATTAGGAAGGGACGCTGAAGGAATCCAGAAAGCCAGAGACTTTGCAGCATACTCGTGGAATAAGTGCATCACAAATTTGACTGAAGCTGGTGGGTTACCCACTGTAGCCGCTGCAGTGGCCTGTCTGCAGAGGTTTCTCACAGGCAGATGTTTGTGCTGCTGAGCTGCTGGACATCTTTGTTGCATCAGGAGGGATGAAGACGAAGTGGTGCAGAGCAGACAGGTTGCCCAAAGTATCTGCTCTGTTTGATTCAGACCTTTGACATTAGATCAAAACCAGTTTTCTTAGCAGTGATTTTTTTATGACAGTCTGGCTGGAGGTATTTATTCATTGCCTTGCATTCACTATACATTTCTTCAAGAGCTATACAAAAAAGGCATCAGTGAATAGATAAAGACATATAGATAGAAAAATGAGAACTGATTCTAATTGCTATAGTATATTTTTTTCACTCTTCAGACTTCTTAAAAAATGGATTTTGAAAAAAAAAAACCAAGAGAAATAAATCAAACAGTGAAAGGGAATTGAAATCTCATAGTGGAAGTGAACAGCATCAGCCTTAGCTCAAACAAAATGCACCATAATAACAGCCAGAGAGTCAGAGAAGACAAAGCTGGACTGTTCCCCTCTTTGTACCCAAGTTCATTCCAGATCCAAGACTCCAGCTCCTCAGTAACTGGTGCAGTGCACCCCTAGGACCATCAGTACAGGAGATGGCATCATTTGTACAACAATAAAAACCTTGTGGCTTGGAAACCCCATTTCCAGAAAGACAAAGACAATTTCTGAGTGGGCTGTGTATCATTCTAATTCCAGTTAAGATGTGTATGGGGTGTGAATTTTCCCTTTCAATAGAAAAGCTGAAGTAATCATGGCTAAGACTAAAACACTGATAGTCCCACTACAAGGCAGTCGTGGTCTGTAGACACACTGGGATATCTCCAGCTAGACCGTTGTAAATTGGCACATCCATGAAGCAGACAGCTACAAGGCTGGATCCCAAATGCAGGATAAGCTGTTGGGAGCTCCCCTGGTCAATAGAGATGTGAGCACCTTTGTGGCATGTGCGTCCCCACTCTGAGTGGGCCGCAGTTCAGCATGTCCCAGCCACTCATAGGGAAGAGCAAGCTCCCTGTGGCTGCACAAGCTGCACTTGCCATGTGTGATGGACTGCTGGAAGGCAATTTCAGAGCATCAGAAGTTGTTCAGAGGCCAAACACTGTTTCTAAGTCAGTTTCCTGCTTATAAGCAGGTCACACAGATTCCACCTCAGCATGCCCTCCCTCTAAGAACCTGGGAGGCTCATTTCAGAGAGATTGATGATGGCTTTTTCAAGTGGCTGAACTTGCCTTACTCTGTCCTCGAGCTGACCACGACCCTTTATTTTGTTGGAACTGAGGCAGGTTCTTTCCTCCACCTCTCCTTGCTGAGAACAACCTCAAGGTGTGCAACAGTACCACAGTCAGGCTGTGTTCGTCATTTCCTAATGCAGCTGACACTGTGATACATTTTCTGTCAGGTGAAATTTAGAGGCACATTAACCTGCTTGACGGGAACAGTGAGTCACAAACAGCTCCTGAGGAGAAATGTTCTCAGTGTCGAAAATATTTCAGGATTTTTTAGGCTGCAGTTTGATACACTTATGGATTATATTCACAGTCTCACAGATATTCTCCTCCCAAAAAAACCATAAAAATACATAACCTTCCTAGAAATACAACTGATTTTCTTGCCTGAATTTTCTAGACATTTCTGTTGTCTTTAAACAACCAGGCTTGAAACACTCTTTTCATGCCCACTACTTCTCTAGTACTTTCAGAATGGTTTGGTCTACATCAGAAGGACTGGGAGTGGCCAGTACATCTGCTCCAGAGTCAAATCAAGAGGTAAGAAGAAATTACCTTTATCTGGCTGTACTTGCATATGACTGTGTGTCCTGCAGAGTTTCGAGTGCTGCTGGCAGTGGGTTTGGATATGGTGCCACCCATAGCTGTGGAGGGGCCTGGCTTGGCAGCTTTGCTCTTTGCAACTTGGCAGAGCAAGGGGGCAGAGGACACAGGATGCCCTGGGGTCCTGGCTGTGGCACAGTGCAGGGATTCCTGCCAAGGTCTGGCTCTTTCCCAGCTGGTGCGCTAGTGAGACATCACCACTCAGCTGATTTCTGACAGGCTTCTCTGGAGACAGGCCACTTCCATCAAGCCCTGAGAGGAGCCTGGTGATCTGAACATACCAGGCAGCATGGGAAGAGCAATTGGTACGGGTTATCTCCAGTCATTTGCTTTAGAGGAGTCATTCCTAGCTGGTGGTGATGGCTACTGTCAGGGATGTTTGAAATCAGAGTCAATAGAGCCACTGGTATCTTTAACTTGAAAGTGACTGTAGTTGGAAAGAAATCTTTCTTCAAAATCTCATGTTTTCTGGCTCAGTTTCATCTTCTAGCCAGTAGTGTAGCCAAGTCACATTAATCACTTCTTTCCTTCTCTTGCTCTCTCTCATTCTATGTACTTGTATGGCTCGTCACACATCTAAATACCCCTCCCTCAAAAGAATTTAAGAGTAAAAATAACTATCTCCTTTCCCAGGCTGGCGGATGCCTCCAGTTTATAGTTTTCTAAAAGAATGCTGCATAATTTTTATCCCAAAAGAGTTCTCTTCTTTGACATGTGTATGTGATGAGAAAGTTGCATCAAACAACAGTTGAAGGTAAAGAAAATAGGGAGAAATCCTGGGACCTGGGTCTGGTCCCAGACATTGAACAGGAATGTGATCTCTGTTATGTTTGTGTAATCTTTAAATACACCACAAAATATACTAAGGAAATAAATATTTACCTGCAGTAGTGCACCTATTTAATTCAAGTGCAGGATGTTTTGGAATGCTGTAGGCTGCTATGAAGACGTAAAATGCTATGCATATGCTAAATAGTAGTAATAGTAGTAGTAATATTAAAGCTGAGTTCAATAATATAGTAAAGATGCTGCAGAGCAATTAAAAATAAATAATTTCTTCTAATTTTTGGGTGGAACAAGCACAGAATGATTAATGCTTCCTATAAAGAATTAGCAAACCATTAACTGCTGTAGGGAGATAAGTATTTATTTCTTGGCAAAAAACCCTTTTATAGATAGCCCCGTTCATTAGACACTTCCAATTAAATTGAACAACGTGTTTCTTTTTACAGATTCTTTGCTGCTTGTTACTGATGCTAACAATTTCTATGAAAAGAATTGTCAATCCTAAGTACTTGAAAGTAGTGCCACTATAAAGGAAGGTATTTGTCTGTAACGCCTGGTAAGGTCTTGAACAGAAAGATCAGGAGACATTTGCAACTACACTTTCAATGTAAGGAAGTGCACTTTGATCAATTTACACCACCACTTTTCTATCTTTACAGTCATTTCTGCCTTGTCACCTCGGCTTCTTGGGAAGTGAAGCAGGAGTTGATGATGATCTCATGTATGATCCCATGTATCCCAAATGAAAATCTTGCATTGGCATTAGAAGTATATACAGGGTGGGAGTAGGGTGGGGGGTGTACACATGACACAATGAAAAGTTAGTCTGTGTAGCCAGTATTTTGTACTAGCAATGACACATTCTTCAGAGGAAGGTGCAAAGGACTGTACAGTGGGTGTTTAAAACAGTATCTCCAGAGTGGCTGAAGAGACAGACCTCTAGCTTAGATTTTCAGATGCTCCTGGATGCATAACTCCACTGACTACAGCAAATGATGAGAAGTTAACAGCACAATTAACAAATGCTTTTGATCACCTGTGTACAAAAAGAGCAAAAAAACCTTAGAGTACTTGTTTAGAGTAAAACTAAACTCTGGACTATTATGTCTTATTTTATCTATAATAGAAACCCTGTTTAGCAAATTGTGCTTTTGTGTATATGCCCATTTGCTAAGAGAAAGCATACAGCATACGGAAGAAGAATTTTCCTTAGGTTTCTCTGATATGCAGATGCCTGCTTAGTGGCAACATACACTGTTTCTAAGGTGGCCAAATCTCCAGATGATTCAAATTTGAAGGATGCAACTGAGCTGACTGATGTGTATAAGAGTGCATCTGAAATCAAAGAGCTCATCCTGGAGAGCTTTGCCATGTATTCCTTTCAGGGAAGGCTGGGAGGAACCCGCATTATTCTCTGGGAGTGCACAGCAAGCTCACTAAAATTGAATTAAACCTCTGAAAGCAATCGTTAGCCTGTTATATCTAAGTGGGTGAACTCTGTGTGAGGTTACATACAGAAAGAAGTTATTTTGCATTAGCAAAGCAGATCAGATTTTCATATTTTACTCTTCGTTGTGACCTTGGTTAGGCATGAAATGACAGCAGGTGAGAACTCATTGGGTCTGGCTCCTTAGGGAAAAATGAAAGAAGTGTGTGATAAAACTCTTGCTTCTATCTTTATGTGGGAGAAGACCCTCACAACCTGCACTCCTCCCACATTGTGGCTGTGGGCCAAAGCTCTCTTAACCCCTTCACTTGTTTGGATCACTTTTAAAATCAACATAGCACAAGATATTTTCAGAGTAGACTTGAGCCTTAGTTAATGTTGGTTTAGAGTCCTTGATAAAATGAGGTTTTGTTATTTGCTACTGAATTGGCTTGATGCAATAAATAACAGGACTTTATCCAAGAGTAAGGTATAGTCTGGAAACTCTCCTTGGGACTTCTCTACATAAGAGCATTAGCATTTCAGTCCCAGGAGGTGGATCTACAGTCTTTTGTGGAGCTGTTGACCTGAAGAAGTTAGGGTAAAGCAGAGCGGGTCCGAAGTACGAGAACAGCTAGAGTGGCATGGAATTATTAGTATACCTATTCCTCAGCATCAGCATTTACTAAGACTCTTATTACCATGCATCTCTCAGAGAATTTTGCCCCTCTGCCAGCTCCAACCATTCTCTGCAAAACCCAGGCTCTCTAAGAGGACCCTGGCAGTCAGTTCAGGCACCAGGTCTTGTGGTGGGACTTTACTCCATACTGAACCATTGGCAAATACCTATTTTCATATATTTTCATGTTACAAGTATCCCATGCATCTGATCCCGTACCAGCAATTAAGCCAAACTTGTCACTGAGGTCAGAAATCATTTTGCTTCAGCATGAATACATTTAACATTTCTATGTATAAGTATTCCTTAATGCATTCTTACTTGACTCCATACAATTAAGCTTGCTAGTTAATAAAAACTGACTCCCCTAAACCTTATACTTCCTTAATTTAGGAATGCTCTGGTGTCTTTAAGCAATGGGGGACTTGGCTGACATCCAGTGTCTCTCATTTTGGTGAACTTTTATAAAACACACTATATAAACTGAAGTTGACTGAAATGCAGAAGAAAAAAAAAGGAAAAAAAAGACATCACAAACAAAACAATTTCTTCTCTCCAAAGAAATAATTCACACTAGGAATTATTCCAGCAAAACTAAATCAGTTTGAATTCATACCTTTGTTTATGCCACTGTAAGTTTTCCATGTAGACAACCCCATACAGGGAAGTTACATATTACATTATAATGAGGTTGCAATGTGTTAATCCCCTTGGACTGAAGCAATTATCACCTGATGGCTAGGTGTTAAATGCTGCATTACAAGGGGATTATTTTCTCTTTTGTTCTGACTGAAGCCTGGTCTACCCACAAATTCACACTGGTTAAACTGATTCAGGAGGGAGCTTGCGTTTTGCTGCCTCTGAATCGGTTATGTATTACATTAATAAAACTGGACTCAATGACAATTCCCGTGATATGCTGTAATTCAATGTGATAAAATGATTATTTCTGTGCTACCTGTCCACTTACCATTATTCTCTAGGGTCCATTATTTGATTTTATTCAAAGCACCTTTTATTTCATGGCTGGACATTTACTCTTCCACAGCCTACTTTTGAACCTTGCATTGTAGCACAGCTAAATAACATAAATGAGGTGAATTTGGGACTTTTCAGTCCCTGAAATGACACTCAGCAAGTGCTGGTGCCACAAAAAGTAGGTCAACGATTGGCCTTTTTTTTTTTTTCCTTTACCACTCAGTGCAATAAAATAGTGCCAGTGGACAGCTGACTGTCAAAGGTGCAGTCTTTTGAACAAGCTATAAACATCTAGATTCCACATCAGTCTTCACAGCAGTAATGAAAGGTTGTTGCCTTGAGTGTCCTGGGTGAGTTCCAGTTATATTATTACAGTTTACATGTCTCAGTTTTCTTACAACTTACTTGTACGAAGCACTGATCACAAACTTTCTGCGCAGACATGCATCCCGTTAAGAGGCACCTGTCTACCACTTCAGAGCAGATTGTGGTTTAGCGATGGTGAGTGAGCTGTACCTGTGCACACACTGCACACCAACACACATCACTCCTCACCTGCAGGCTCAGGTGAACACAGAAGAGGAGAGAAACACCCACTCTAGTGTGTGCTTCAGATCTTGTATCCTGAGCTAGCCCTTTGCTGTTCACTTCAAAGCTGAAAGATGTGACTTGGCATGAACCATTGCTGCCCATTCTGCTGGGTGTGTTCACAACGCTGCTGGGCACAGCCCAGACCCACTGCTCTTGAATACATCTCCTCCTACCTTTCTCTCCACACTTCCACAAAGTTGCATGACAGGTATTTTTTCTGTAGCCAGGCAATTCATGACTGTATACAGTTGTATTGGACTTGCCCAACATTTTGAGAACATAGTGTTATTTGGATTAAAGACACCATATACCAGCAATGTTCCCATCCTTTGTTAGTTGTAATGTATCCAAAGACTCCTTGAAGGCCAATTATACTGTGCCTATTGTTTCAAGAACTTGGAAAAATGTATGTGAAGTATCTCAAATAAAAATAGAATTTTTGTGGCTCTGCAAATGCTCTTCATGAGTCTAAGTTCTGCAGACACTGTCAAGAAGAAAGTTAATGTCAGAAATGGTGGTAAAACCATCTTGAAACCCACTTCTGTTTCTCACTAGTAAACTTAGACCCACACTTAGTGCAATCAGTGTAAGACCAGCACTTTTAAAAACAATATCTGACTCCAAATAAGTCGGTAATAATAAGTAATAAGTCAGTGTTTACCTCACAGAAACCTACTGGTTTCGTGGTGCTTACAACCCAGGGATGTTACAAGTGCTGTTTTTGTCCATTGGATAAAGAAAATAGCAAGATTCACCAAGACTTTCTGATACTGCTGTTTTATGTGGTGACACAAACCAAAAGGTCAGCCCAATTTAGGCAGAAGATTAAGATGCATTTGCAGTTGTTTTGTACCATAGGAGTACGGCAAGCTTCTGACACTGGCTGGGCTGTCATCCTGAGCCATGGCACTACAAAATCAAGCACATGTGATCCCTAAACAAGCTCCAATACATCATAGTAAGTATTTATCTGTGGTAGGTGTCTGTGAGCATGCAGCAACAAGACAGCCTTGGCCCCTGGCAGAGTCCCCTGCTGCTGCTTCTGTGGAAAAGGTGGGAAGGAAGGAAAGGATTGGACAGCACTGAAAAGAGAAGGGTTGCTCAGTTACTCAGCTAACTTTGTAAACTCCCCCACTCCAATTCTTGTGATGGAAGTCCTTCAGTCTCTCTCTCTTTGGAGGGCACAAATAATCCATATTCTGCCTCTAGGGAGAAACCTGAGCCACCTCTGGCACAGGGAGAAGAGCAAAGGAAAACAGCTTATCTAAAGTAGCTGAAGTTAGTGAAGATGTGTGGCAACATAAAACCAAAAACCAGCAATCCATCTGGATATTTCCTTCACCTGCACACTTCACTACCACTATTATTTAATTAGGAGCTGACCCTTTGCAGGTTTCTCACTTACAAAATAAGAAGGAACTACTACTATTTTTTCCACAAATGTCTTGTTACTTGAGTCTCATCTGGTCTAAATCTAGTGGGAAACCAAAACTGGAAGTGTCAGCACTGCTGAAGGATTTTTTCTTCTGCTGATTAATGAGGGCAAATGAAACCCTGATGAGGTCCCTGCCTTTCATCTCACAATAAAGCCCAGAGTCCTATATATCATGTGTGGATTCCCTGAATTCCTGCCCACTTGTGCCGCTTTAATGAGGAATTCATTCATGAGGGTCATCTTTGGCAACCAAGCACTTACCAAAATTCTTAACTACAAGAGATGGGAAAGAAGGAAGAGGATGGAGTAGGAAAGTCATAGAACCAGCTGTGAATGAGGCAGGATAGAACAGCATCTCTAAGTGCACTAGTTCAGGCCTTTCCTGGTTTCCCTTCTGCCTTCTCTACCTGTGCCACCACCCAAGGAAACTGGGCTGCTGCTGGTGCTCCTGCCAGGTAGAGAAGGTAAGAGTATAAGAAGCAGTGACTATAGTTGAGGCAGGATTTTAATAAGGCCAGTCATTGTCCTCATCCTGCCTATTTTTCCCACGGCAGAAGGAGTAATAAGACTGGTTTTGTAGATCCCTTCTTGCCTGGGAAACCTTTGGCCAGTGTTGACTCTGGTCCCTCCTTATCTTCCCCTCTTTCCTCATGCCTTAAAGCTGTTCCTTGGCTGACTGGTGAACATTTCCAGAGCCATTTCTGCTGCTGTGGGATATAACTAAATGCTTTTTCCTCTGGTTAAGAGCAAGGCAGATAATTAGCATACTCCTTTGCTAACAGTCCCTTCAGATGGCTGGAATTCCTGGTCAAAGATTGATAAATTCATGGCAGTCTGTACGTGACACAATCTCCACAAAAGTCATCCTTTCCAAATGATTTTGTATGTCTGGAACGTGGCACTCATGCTCTGATTTGCAGGGACAGTCTTTTAACTTCAGTTCTTGTAAACTTCATGCACACTTGTGAGCCTCTGACGCTACTCATCAGGACATCATGCCTGAAATTGGGACTGAACAGCTAACACCGCCCCAAAGGAAGGAGTTGGCATTTATGGAAATGTGACTGTAAGTGTGCAATGAACCTTACTGCAGGCATATGAGAGCATTGCTGCAGAAATCCTTGAATTCAGGGGTGCTGTCTCTGCAATGAAAAAACAGACACTGAGGAGTAGGAGTAGGAACCGATCATCAGCTCATACTGAAAGGTATTTGAACCTCCTGAGTTTATTTATTGTGCAGGGAAGCCTTGTCCTTGCCCTTTTTCCTTCAAAACTTGTAACGATTAAGTGTTTTGTGACTGTGAACTTTCATCTTTTCAGGGTCATAAACTCCCTGTGCTGTTGCAACATTATTGAAAGAAGCAGTTTTCCTTGCTCGTGTCACCTCTTTTGCACTTAGGTCTGGGTGAGGTGACTTGTAGTTGGAAAGCAAGGTAAATGATACAGCACTAAAACAAGGAGATTACGTTTAACCATTGAGGTAGAAAATGATCTGTTTTCAGACTGAAAATGCTTTTTTTTCTTCAGTATTGACTGTTACAAAACAAGGCATGCTGTGGGAGATACCATATTGCAATTCATATAAATGTCTCATCATAGTGATGAAATTTCCTTCAGTCAGACAGCAAAGAAGGATGAAATCCTCAGTGGCAGGTGCCCCAAATATAAATTGAATGAACAACTGGTTTGCATTAAATTTCAAAGGCCTATCACATTGCAGTAAGCCTGAATTCAGATCTTTTTTCTCATTATTGTTCCTCCTGAAGTATCACCCAGATCTACATCTAGAGCCCTGTTGCATAAGACAGCCGCCGGTCAGAAGGATGTAGGTATTCTCTAAGGATCCCATTTCTCAAGGTTATCAACTCTTCTGAAGTTCTCACAGGAGCCACAGACTTTCTCGTTTTTGCCAGAGGAACTGGGAGCTCTGTTGTAGCCACCAGTCCTTATCTTCTCAGGCTCTGGTTCAACAGTGCCTCTTCTGCACCATTGAACAGCAGGTGGATCTGCCTTAGGATTAAAAGCAGAGAAGCCCAGAGAATGAACGAGAAAATGGCAAGAGTTATGGCATTGTTATCACCTTCTCTGGAATTCACAAGGCTCAGGTGTGCTCTCCTTCAGACTGGCCTGTAGGGTTTTTTTTGTGCCTGTTTCCCAAGAGGTCTTTCTTTCCTGGTGAGCCCTGAGAAAGCAGCTGCTGGAGGGGATCAGCACAGCATCTGTGATCCTGATCTGCCTTGTCTTCCAGAAAAGGCTCTCTTGGGAAGCAGGATGGTGATACCAGAACTCTTGCTCTTTAGGTCACAAAACTTTGGTTGAGGAATATATGTCATATGTCACTTGATTCTGGGTAAATTCAACTATTAGATGAAATTTAAGGGAAAAGTATTTGCACCAATGCAATAGAACACAAACAGATAAAGTAATAAAAGTCCCGCTTTTTAAATAATATTTACTGCTAAAAGTCCTTTGTGGATCTCAGCCATTTCTCTTTTTATTTTTTCTTAGGTTAGGTGCCAGAATCTCCTTTTACTGACATAAGGTGGAGTTTCTTTGTCAGAGAGAGCTGTCACCACCACTGTCTTCTGTCACTCCCTATTCACCCAAGGAAGGGAAGGGTAGACAGCAAAAACTAAAACTGTTGTGCTAGCCCGTCCCAAGCTCAGCTATCCCAGTTTTCACACAGCTTACTTAAGAAAACTGTCTTCTAAACATCTGTGATTAGTTTCTGGACACCACATGTCATCATATAAAATGAGTTACCTTACCTCTGTCCTCCCTCTTTCTCAAGATCCTTCATTAACATTTTTGATCTACATCTTAATTAACAAAATCCTAGCTCAGGAATACTTGTCTTTGTTACTGTCTTCTGCAGACAAACAAACCACTGTGCCTGTGTGATTCTTCTCACTAGACTTATAACTGTTGTTTTTTTGGTGACTATCTTATAAAAAAAAATGCAGATCGTGTTGAGCAATACCAAACACTACTCTCTACATTTTTCAGAGACACTTTTGATAGATGCTATCACAGCTACTATGCGAAAAGCCATCTTAGCTTATGCCACATGCAGGAAAGAAGCAGCCATTTCACTGTCTGCAAATGGATTTTTAAACAAGATGTTACATCTGACATTGCATTAATGCAAGAACTGATTAGTATGTGAATAAGAGTCACTAACAAGATGGCAGAAATTAAAATCTATTCATACTTTTTAAAGAGTGAGATGTGTAGGCACTGCACTCCTCCATTCTGTGCTCTGACACCTTCTCTCTTTCTCTTGAATAATCTAATAATAACTGAAATTTCCACTCCAAAAAGCCCTCTGCATTAATCATTTGGTCTGTCAAGATCTCAGCTCAATTGTTGTCACTCTGCATCTCTGCAACAAGGAAATTACATTAAAAGTTACTTCAAAGTGATGTCAGAGTGCAAGAGTTGAATGGAGAAGCGGTAGCTGGGCTTCACTCTGCATCAGCAAAGCGTCCTCTCCAGGAGAGTGCTGAGCTGGTATGCAGTACTGTTTCCAAGGAAAAAAAAAATTAATGCTATCAATTTGCTTCACGTTTTGCCTTGTCTGGAAAATTATTGAGTCATTAATCTTAGCAATGTCATGGTGTTGTCATTCACTGAATTCAATTAAGCAGGAGCACACCATTAGAAATCTGTGTATTCTTCACATGCAGTAATGGCCTTCTTGACCGTAATGAGTGGAGCTCCCCGTGTTGAATTGGGGGGAATTTAAAGGAAAGGAGCTAATGAAGATGAATAGGGTAAACTGCTTCAGAATACAGCATCTTGTGCACACCTAACCCTGACAGTCCTGGGGCAAATTCTTCTTATACAGGCAGCGGCATTAAATGGAAATGCAAGTTCCCAAGCTTCCTTTCAGGGCCCGTAGCTCTTGTTCTTTTCCTTTCTCTAATTCCTTTTTTGACTGAGCTAGTGCACAGTTTCTGGACCAAGAGTTTAGCGGCTTTCATGCTCCAGGGTATCCTGCTGGCTTCCTCAGAAAGTTGTGCTGTGACACAACTTTGTGCCCTTGTGTCACAACAACCACTGCTGAAACAGCACAGTATTGCAATGCAGAGAAGGGTTCACCAAAGGAGTGGAACACTGATTCTCTGAAACAAAACTAGCAAGTCTGAGGAGAAATTGGAAAAAACAACATATGTCAACAGGTTAATTGAGCTGAAGCTAATTTACACTGCATGAGCAAGCAGAAGTTTCTGTGATGCCAGACAAGAGTTGGATTAACATGGGAATATCAATGAAACTGCACTACATTAGATCAATAGATCATCAGGGAAAAATAAATTAATCTGATCATGTCTAAGGGAACTGCCAGAACAAAAAGGAGGAATAGGAAACTTGGTTTTGTCCAGCAGGTTGAAATTATGTCACTGGCAATATTACAAAAGGTGGCATGCAGACTTTAATGAAGGGAAAGTATTGCTGCTGACCATTAGGAAATGCTTGGGGGCAATCTTGGTGTTACTTCTATTTCACACAAGAGCACGGTGCCAGGAATCTCAGGCTACCATTGATGGATCTTGGGACACCTTCTGACACAGACTGCAGGTTATTAGTGATAAAAAATGTTTGTTTGATTCCCTAAGGACATATAGGTGCAAGATAACAGGGCTATACATGAGGTAATTAGTCTTGCCTGTCAGCAGAACTAATCAGCTACAGCAATGGTGGTAGCATAATGACAATAGGGCTTCTGGCTTCGGAGTTGACAGGGATGGGTGTCTGTGATCCACCTGTCATTCTGCTGCTCTCATGCTATCTGACACACCGAACTCAGCCTTAAACCCAACCTTTAGGCTTGGACGTGCTACATGCAAATTGTGTGCCGGATACCACGAGGCACTTTCTGAGCTGTTTCCTAAAATTACCAATATGAACCAGGATCACCCCATGAATTGGCTGTACTTCTGTAGTGTCTTGGGGCTGTGTAGACTCACTGGTAGGCAGTGTAGATGCACATGCTGAAAGAGGCTTCTGATGTTGACTTGGAAGACTTTCCTTCAAAAGAAACAGAAGTGGAGGAAGGGACAGAGCACACAGATACACACACAGAGCATACCACGAACATGTATGCATGGGACACAGCCAATTACTACAAAACAATTCTACTCAAGGTGTGATGTTAATCCACCTAAACTATGGGTTGCAGAGTGTGTTAAATCCTCTGGTGAGTAGACTCTTTCAGACGTGTATTATGTTTTTAGTGCAGCATCCTGTTTAGAGAATGACTTTATTCCCAGAGGAGGGCATCTGCATAGGAGTCGAAAGCACTTGAACTTCTGTTTATTAACTTTGTACCATTAACTGACTTGTTTTCACTATACTGAATGCACCTGTGAAGGACCAAAGGTTGCATCACTGCACCTCTAATCTTTGCAAATAAGACCCACCTTTGCAAATAAGACCCACCGGTCCAAAGAGATGAGGGTAAATTACTGCTCACACTTGTGCTGCTGTGAGCAAGAGGTATAACTTCAGAGTTGCAAAGGCAGTGGTGTTGTTGCCACTGAAACTGCCTTGGTCCTCTGTTGGAAAAGGAATGCCAAGACTTGAGGAGTTTTGCTCTATTCCTGATCAGGTGTAGTCACTGGAGGGGTATTCAAGAATCAAAGTATGCATCTTCATCTCAGGTGATTTCCTGGCCTCCCAGGTGAGACACAGCTTCTTTCAGGGAGCAGCTTAGCTTCTGGTCTAGCCCTGTGCAGTAACTTAGTGCATGCTTTATGTATTTAAAGTGTTTCAACAGGCTTTCTTAAGGTTTTGGGCACTGATTATTGTTCATACAGTAAGCAGTTGACATGGGTTAACACCTTACAATTCCCCATCATTTGATTAATGACTCTTTTTAAGAGATAATTCCTTCATCAGAAGAGAATAAGTCACAACACGAAGTGTAGGGATATTAAAAGAACAGGTGATGACAATCTGGTGAGGATAAAAATGGTCTTTATTCTCACAGTTGTGTCATAATTTTGAGTAGGTTTTTCAAGTATTTGGAAATACTGAGTCCTGTGTATTGATGGTTTTATCACCTTACACAATTTTTTTTGCATTCTGCTCTTCTTCTATCATTGATAAAATGACTCTGACTACAACAACTAGAAGGAAAAAAAGCAACAAATGGACATATCTTAAAAATGAACATTTTCAGTTTACATGTTTATGCCTAGCGCTTCTGATAGGTTCTCAGTTTGCAGCACATTTTTGCTATTTTGCAAAATTTCTGACAGTGTTTACTATTACTGAACTAGCCTTTGGGTTCTCACAGTGTACAGCAGGAAACAGCTTTTATCTGTGTGTGTGTGTAACCATTTTAGTTCATTAGCTAGTTTAGTTTGACTATGAAGGTGTTTAATTTTTCTGTTAAGGTGTTAATGAGGAGCTGCCTCTGTCCGCTCTGGGTCCTCTGCTGTCTTTCAGATGAGGAAGCCATCGGTCTGTGCTAAGCAGAGGGTGTCATCCCAGCCCAGTGTGCCACAAACAGGCTCATCCCACACTGCCTTTGTCATGAGAAGTGGCCGGTGTGATGCCTGCTGCCACCATCTCCCTGCAGGATCCCATCTGAGGTGAGGAGAAGAGAGATAGAACGGGCAAGCTGAGATGGGGAGGAGGAGGAGTAGGAGGGAGGAGCTAGCACCGGGCAGAGAGGGAGTTGTCAAGCAGAACTGGAGCACAGCTGTAAAGGGGAGGGACGGCCCTGCAGATGAGGTGGGGGCACTGGGAAGGACTGAGATCTGTCAGGACCTGGGGAGAGGGGAGACTGGGAATGTAGAAGGGGAGCAGCCTGGGCAAAGGCACTAGCATAAGGAGAAACCCGGGGAGAAGGAATTGAGATGGATGGGAGGGAAAGTGGATTTGGTAGAGGTGGGAAGACTGGGGAAGAGAAATAATACTCATCTGCTGCAGAAATCAGCAGTTGCAGGATGAGCTAGGTGTTGAACAGGAAATTAAAGTTTAAAGCAACTGATCATTGTTCTAAATGATCCAATTCTACCCTTATAATCATCAAAGAGATCCTGTGCTATGTTTGATGTGCTACTTAAAACAAATCTGCTATTAGTGATCACTGATCCTGTATTTCTTTTCCTATTTTTTTCTGCCTGACTTGAGATGCTGTAGCTCTTGCAGCTGCAGAGGTTGACAATGGACAATGCTACTGGGTGTGTTTCATGCTCTACATTGTCAAATATGCCCAAATCATCACACCCTCATCGCTTCTACTAGGTACTGCAATCAGTGCTACCTTTTGACCTTATCCTTTCTATGCCTCAGCTGTGAAACAGGATCAGACAGATCCCACCCCTCGCAGCACTGCTGTGGTGCAGAGTCACGCACAAACTCAGGTGTGAATGAGCCCGCAGGGAGGCCAGTGGCCCGTGGGACACGCCACAGGGCCGGCTGGAAGCAGTGTCAGAGGATGCTGCATTGTCTTGGCCACAGAGCAAAGGAAGAGAGGTGTTACAGGGCTCACCAGGAAGGCTGTAATGGGAAAAGCAGCTTGGTATTGTTGGACCAACTTCCAAGAAGGGTTCAAAGACTGTAGTGCTTATCTGGCAGACAGACAGACCAGGAACACACAGCTCCCTGAGAAGGTTTTGTATCGTGAGCAGAAAAGTAGATTTCATTTGCAGAAGGCTGCACTGGAAACAGAAATTATTGAATACCTGCCCATCAAGGGAGCACAATCCACCATGTACGGCCACTGCAATAGGTTCTAAGATAAGACATATGGTCAAGGTGATCTCAGACATGGTGCATTCCCAATGACCTAATATTTGAGCATATCATTTGATAACCTTAATAACACTTTTCAGTGCTGCTTTTCCCTGTAATGACTGGGAAATTTTTAGCACTTGACTAGGACAAAAGCAGAATATATTCAGCCTCACTCAGCAGGACTCTTGAAAATACAAAGACTTCAGACAAACAATGCCTGTATTGAACTCAATTAGTCATTTATCACCTTTGGGATGGAATGAGATTAAAAGTACCAGTATTGTTGAATTCCATGTTAAATGATCTAATCTTCTAAAGAAATTCTTCTTATTAATGACACTGCAACAGGCTTTAAGGTGAAAAGAGTCCTGATGGAAAATGGAGTCTGAAGCTGACATCTTTGGGGACAAAGCAAAAACCAATCTGAAGCATTGTCTTACAGAAAAGCAGACATTTCTCTCCAGATCCCTTTCTCCTGTGACCTTTGGTATCTGTATTAGAGACCAAATTTCTTCAGAAAGTTGCAACTGTCTCACAGTAGAAAGAAAGGGACTGGTAGGTGGGAAACCTCTGCTATGCATCTAAGGTAATGTTGTAAATCAGGACAATTTCAGAAAAAAAGGAATTGATTAGATCAAAGAATTTGGGATCTTCTTCAGACATTTTGTCTCTGTAGTGCACAGGATGGTGAGCTAACTTGTCTTTGGCATCTGTATGTATGATTCCTACTAAGGGCAGAAAAAGGAAAAGAGTAGTCAATGTGGCAGCACTATAACTGTCTTTCAACATATTTATTGTAGGCAACAAAAACCAAAAACCCACGATAAAAACAAAGTCAAGTTGAAGAAAAATTGCCTGGTGTGCTTAGGCCACATACTAAACAAAACAAAGCCTGGCAGTGAGGTAAAAAAGCCAGTCATCTTAACCTGATATGTGGACAGGGAGAAAAAACAGTCTGCCACTGTACATCCTGCAAGAGGGGTGCCACCCCTCTATCAAGCAGCTTCCCAGAAGCCAAAGGGGAGCATGGCAAGGCATGTATAAGAAGCTCCCAGATTTGCAGGTGAGTGGAGTTATTTCTGAAGGCCTCTCTGGAACATGTAGCTGTTGTAGTTGTGCATTTGCCACCACATTCCTTTTCTCCCATTCTAAGGGCTTCAGTTTCAGCCAGTCATAAAATGAGAACAAACCAGCATAGCTTTTTTTTTTTCTTTTTGGAACCATTGTCCTGAGTTCAGCTGATATAGGGTTCATTTTCTTCCTAGTAGCTGATACAGTGCTATTATTCAGTATGAGAATAATGTTGATAATACACTGATGTTTTTAGTAGTTGCTCAGTAGTGCTACACTAAATCAAAGACTTCTCAGTTTCCCATGCTCTGCCAGGGAGCAGGTGCACCAGAAGCTGGGAGGAAGCATAGCCAGGACAGCTGACCCAAACTGGCCAAAGGGATATTTCATACCATAGAACATCATACCCAGTAAATAAACTGTGGGGGAGTTGGCCGGGAGGGGCCCATCACTGCTTGGGGACAGGCTGGGCATCAGTCTGTGGGTAGTAAGCAATTGTATTGTGCATAATTAGCCAGTCTTGGGTTTTGTTCCTCTCCTTTTGTTGTCTACTTTTAAATTACTATTATTATTAATCTAATTTAATTTCATTTTATTTCAATTATTAAACTATTCTTATCTCGTTTATCCTTTTCTTTCTGATTCTTCTCCCCATCCTACCAGGCTGGGGGTAGGGGAGTGAGCAGACGGCTGTACGGTACTTAGTTGCCAGCTGAGGTTAAACCACACAACTGTTTATACCTATAATTTGTGAAAAACAGGGAAAACCAGGGATGCCACTGTGTAAAACAAAGCAGCCAAAACACTCCTTTCAACTTTGGAAAAAAAATAAATATCATGACATTTAGTGAAGGGGCAACACAGTCGCAATAATGAAGTACTTCTTTTTAAGGCAGTGATTGAAAACCACCAGTTCACAAATGAAATAGGTGGGACCAAGCACATTAGGCACACAAAGATAGTAACACTAACTGAGGTTGTGTTCCTAGGAGGAAGAGTGTGACTAATAGAGATGGCATGCCATTTTTTTTCAAACAATAGCAAATTGTTAAAAGACCTATAAGTGGAGTAACATAGCACATGAGTGATCCCATCTCTTGTTTCCTGGCAAATTGAATTAAGTTTAACAGATATGAAAGCCTGCAAGCAGATACATGATCTTCCTCTACAGTTATGTAAGCAGATTTTGACTTTGCAGTAACCTGTGCACTTCAGCAGAGAGTAAGCAAAACTCAGCTCTGATTCCAGTTGCAAAGAGAGGGAAAAAACTGCAAATTGGATGAGAAATAATGGAATGGTTTGGGTTGGAAAGGATTTTAAAAAAATCTAGTTCCAACACCCCTGCCATGGGCAAGGACACCTTCCAGTAGCCTAATTCACTCAGAGACCTATCCAGCCTGGTCTCGAATACTTCCAGGGATTGGCCATCCACAGCTTTTCTGGGCAGCCTATTCCTGTGCCTCATCAGCCTCACGGTAAAGAATTTCTTCCTAATATCCAATCTAAACCTACTCTCTTTCAGTTTAAAGCCATTCCTCTTGTCCTGTCACTACACGCCCTTGTAAAAAGTCCCTCTCCATCCTTCTTGCAAGTCCAGTTGAGGTATTGTGAAGCCACAATAAGATCACCCCAGATGCTTCTCTACTTCAGGTTGAACAACCCCAAACCCACAATTGGAGAGGTGCTCCAGCCCTCTGATCCTCTTCCTGGCCCTCCTCTGGAGTCACTCCAACAGGTCAAAGTCCTTCTTTTCAGGGATATCAAAGCTGGACACAGTACTCCAAGTGGGTTCCCACAAGAGCAGAGTAGAAAGGGAGAGTCGCCTCCTTCTCTGCTGGTCATGCCACTTTTGATGCAGCTCAGCCTTCTGGGCCACAAGTGTGATTTTATTGGGTTATGTTGAGCTTCTCATCTATCAACATCCCCAAGTTCTTCTCATCAGGGCTGCTCTCAATCCATTCTCCATCCAGCCTGTATTTGTGCTTGAGATTGCCCTGGCCCAGGTGCAGAACCTTGTACTTGGCCTTGTTGAACTTTCATGAGGTTTTCACAGGCCCACTTCTCAAGCCTTTTGTGGTCTCTATGGATGACATGCCTTCCCTCCACCGTGTTGACCCCACCACACAGCCTGGTGTCATCAGGAAACTGCTGAGGGAGCACTCTATCCCATCTGCTCCATGATCTCGCCTGGCACAGAGGTGAGACTGACCTGCCTGTAGTTTCCTTTTTAAAGGGGTTACATTTTTCCTTTTCCGGGGGAAATGTTTTCCTTATTAGCCCCCTTTGAAACACAGAAGCCTAGGGACAGATTCTGAGCTGTTACCAAAGAAGATGATTCCACTGGCTCCAGCTGAACTCTCAGTTTTCTAAAGGTTGCAGATTTGGCTGGGAGTTTTGCAGCCCATGCATTCCTTTCAAACTGTCCTTGAAGCTCCAAATAAAAGCAAAAGCAGCAGCCATACAGCTCTTCCCCTGCCTTTATATGTGTTCTCTATTAGTATGTGCAAAGTACAAATAGTGGAAATCAAAGAAATAAATTTAATTTTTCAAAAGTCAGTGGGAATCTGCTGGTGGCTTGTGTGAGATCTCATGTCAGGAAGTTTCACCATCTCCAAAGATGGGGCACAGGAGATTATTTTCTTTTTGAGGGGAATATTTTTAGTGAGGCTGAGTCAGAATGTGACCTGCTCTTAGAAAAAAAACGAGATGGAAAAGCAGAAAGATGCTTGTGTATTAGTTACTAACACATTTGGTTTTCCTGTTAAAGGTGTATGGCTGCCCAGACCGGCACTTGCATTTGAACAGTACCTGCAAGGTATATCCAGGAGTTGGCCTTTTGGAGATCAAACCACCATCAGTGTCCCAGTCTGCCACCACCTTTCAATAAACTGCCAGAAAAGCTCTGTGTGTCCTGAAGATAAATTTTCCCTCTGCAGATTCTTCAGGAAAACTTCTCCTGTTTATGCTGTCATTCAAAGGCATCAAGCTAGAAAGACCTAGGCTTCCTCCATAAATTATCAGCACAATTTAAATTTCTTTCTTAGAAAAACAAAACCAAGAGTCTGTTTCAATCTTAACTGCTTCTCACTCACGTATCTGTATTCAGTGCACTGGCTCTGAACTCGTAAACAGCTATTCCACAGAGTCATATCAGAGAGAGATTTGAATATTTCAATTTTTTTCCTCAGCTAACTTCTAATAAAATATCCTAAAGTCATGGGCTATAGAACTTCTGATTAATGTGTACAGAATAGGTTGCCTCAGTGCCATAAAGAAACCAAAATCAATTACTGAGCAACTAAATTAACACTTCAGCTCTTAGATAAATATGTAAATGCAATTCTTGATTAACACTGGAACTTCAACGTCTTTCCCCAATGGCCATAACAACCACTAACACCTGCAATGCTGCTGTACCTCACTGCTGTAGTGACCATCTGTGACCTGGCTGGGGCAAGATTCACAGCAGAAAATAAGTCACAACTGACAAATAAACAAAGGCTTTCTCCCTCCTTAACAGCCCTGGAGAGGAGAAAGGAAACTGGTGACAGGCTTGCTGCTGTCATGACTGAGCATAATGTAAATACCCTGACAGGCAGAATCTGAGATTTTGACAGATGTAATACAGCTGCAAAGCCAGTAATAACTGAGTGTTAAACCCCCATAGAGAGGGCACAGCCCATCTCTGCTGGCATTCTCCTTATCCTCTCTCCCCCATCCTGCCTTTGTAAGATCTTCTTTGTGGTTTTTAGCTTCTTCTTCCACCTCCTTTCCCCTTTCTTCCTTTTGTGCTTTCCCCCCATCCCCCTCTCCCTCTTGGGAGCCGGCAGTTTGGGCCCTGTGATTCTTCACGGTTCACTGGGTTTGCTTTGCAAGGCTTCATTCCTCCACATCAAACAAAGATTGTAAGGAGGAGAGCAGAGGCTATAGAAAGGCAGTAACATCAGGCGTGTTGTAGACAGCACTGAAATGTGTTTGTAACCTTGCCAGATGGATGGACAGCCCCTGCACAGCAGGGACTCTTGAAAGCAGATTCAAAATCATACATACCAGAGGGTGGGGAGGGGTACAGAGAGGCAGGATGTTGAATTTCCATACATTTCCATGAGCTTGCTGTCATTTCTGCCTAGTATGTCACTGCAGCATATTACAAGGCTTTCCTGCAATAGTCCTGCCTATTAAAAGGGTATCCTGACCTAGTTGCTTCATTTCCCCACCAAAAGTCAAACACATATTGTAGAAAGATCGTAAGTGCTGCCTGGAGCTGGTGGGAAACATTCCCTGTCACGGTTTGCTTGTTCGTACTTGTTGAGTTGCTGTTCTAAGCCATGCAAAACAATTAAACAACTATAAACAGGGATATCCCGGTCACTCTTTGAGCTTATTGAGGATTTGATTCAACACCATCCAGATACAAAGGAATATATTGTAAACAGGCAGCTGCTTGTCACGCTGGCAAGGTGTACATGTGCTACAGTCTGTATAGCTCCAGTGCCTGTGGCCCCAGCCCTGCCTGGATACCTACAGGGCCAAATGCCATCGAGGTCGATGGGGAAGGGTGTGGACGAGGGAGTTCCCATTCTAAGCACAACTGAACAGGTGGCATCATTACAAATAGCAAATAAGAGCATTCAGCATTGTTTGTAAAAGGGGCTTTCAGCAATGTCCGGTCCTTGGTACTTCTCTTCTGTCAGAGCCCCACAGATGAAGCAGCCTCACAGATACCTCCTCACAAATTTGGTCTATCTTGGACATGGTGGGCAACACAAGCCCAGCCCTCCATCCCACCACCACACCACCACCATCAGCTTTGTTCGATTGAAAACCAAACGGAAACCTCTGCCCATGGAACCTTGAGGATGGGGATTTCAAAGCAGGTTTTACTCTAAGCATGCATTTTTCAGTGTTTCAAAATGTGCAGTAGTGACTGAATCCCGAGTGGACAGGTGGACTACTTTTCAGCCTGCACTGAAGGCTGAGCAATGCTCTGCCTGCCCCAGCAGCTGAGGCTTGTAAGGAACAATCAGAAATCTCCTCTCCAGTCTGCCGATTCCGTGATACCAATCCCCACAGCGAAGGCTGCTCTCCTCTCTCCTGAGAAGCCAATGTCAGCAACACTTCCTCACACCTCAGCAACTCACAGTTCCTTTACTGGCCTTTCAGGACGGTGCTTAGGGAACAAGTTTTTCTAATTTGCCTCCCTCAGAACAATATAAGGTGTGTCCTAAATCATATCCTCCAACCTTGGACTCCACGAGTTCTTATGTCAACTGAACCTTCCTGAGTTGTGATGTGAAGAGGGAGATGGTTTAACTGGTTAGCTGAACTGCTTCCAGTACCCAGAAATGCTCAGACAGATTGTCAGCCACCAAATGCTGCCCTTAACTGGAGAGATGCACTGGGAGAATTCAATTTCTCAATGTTTGTGCCCAAGAAGGGCAAGACTTTTTGGAGGAATTCCTGTCTTAGAGGTTTTCACCAGTTTTTTAGTATCCAAAAATAGCATAATATTATGTCTATCTAGTATTCATTTTAATAGCAAGTCTAGTTCAATGCACTTATCTACTTACAAAAGTGTACTGGTTTCTGCTGGGGTAGGGTTAATTTTCTTCCTAGTGGCGAGTATGGGGCTGTGTTTTGGATTTGTGCTGAGCACAGGCTTGATAAAACAGTGATGTTTTTATTATTGCTGGGCAGGGCTTACAGAGAGCCAAAGCCTTTTCTGCTTTTGCACTACCACATTGGTGAGGAAGTTGGGGGTGCATGGGAGGCTGGGAGGAGACACAGCCAGGACAGGTCACCCCAACTGACCAAACGGATGGTCCAGATCATATGACATCACACCCAGTATATAAAGGGGGGGAAGAATGAGAAAGGGAGGGACGTTTGGACTGATGATGTTTGTCTCCTCAAGTAACCGCTACATGTGATGGGGCCCAGCTCTCCTGAGGATGGCTGAACACCTTGCTTATGGGAAGCAGTGAATTAATTCCTTGTTTGCATTTCTTGTGTGCATGGCTTTTGCTTTTCCTATTAAGCTGTCTTAATCTCAACCCAGCAGTTTTTTAGCTTTTACCCTTTCTATTCTCTCCCTTATCTCACTGGTGGAGGAGCAAGTGAGCAGCTGTGTGGGGCTTGATGGTAGGCTGAGGTTAAAACACAACAAAAAGCTAAACTACTTTTGAGATAACTTTTCCTATATTTTGTCTTGTGCCAGTGACAACTTTGAGTGTGTGAGTGTGTTTGAGTTTAGCCAAAGTCAGCCAATTCTTTAGTGGGAAAAAATTAATCTTGTTCCTTCTTATTCCACATTCCTGCTCCTACTGCCACTTCGTGCTCCAGCAGCTGAAGGCCATAAAATTTTCACCGAATTCACAGAATCCTCAAAAATTTACAGGATGAGCCTGAAGACAACAGGTCTTGTGGCTTGAGAGGGGTCAGCCCACTTTTCCGTACCACAGACTCCGGCGTGCTCTGGCACGTAGCAAACTGCTTAGCTGCTGCACCACTTCAAGGAGTTTAAAATAGGACCTTCCCTCAGAAGCAAAGGCAGCGGCTGAGAATGAGCAAGAGAATCAGAATGAGCCTGGGTTTGCTTTTACACATAATGGCTTTCCATTGCTTTTCTAAAGGCATTTCTTGTCTCTGTGGCACTCTGTAAAACAAGGAGTATTGGGCCCCGCTGATGACTTCAGATGCTGATGAAACATTTGTGACCGAATGTTAAAGCTGTTGTTTAATCACTTTACTCACAGTCAGATTCCTCCTTTTGCTTATAGAAATTTCTGCAGTCTGGTATGTGTTTTCAGGCAAGATCAAGCTGTTTTCCAGCAAAAAGGTCTTTTCAAATCTGCAGTCATGTCTTATTTGAACTCCAGCTGGGCTCCTTTCTGAGTGCAACTTGTCATGGTCTACAACACATCTCTTTCTGTAGCTGTTGTTTTACCATTCGCATTTGAAGCTGACTCTGAACTCCTGCCATTCTCTGCCTGCATCACCTCCTGGTAGGAAGTGATGGGAAATGGGGGCCACCACCATGCCATGCTTGGTTTGTTGCAATGCAAAAAATACATAAGGATGCTATGTTACATTACTTTGTCTTATGTTATGCTATGCTGTGCTGTGTTATGTTACATTATGTTATAAGCAGAACGCTGCAGCCATCTGTGCAGAGCTACAGCCAGAAATTGTATGATGCCATGCATGATAGACAGCTGGTTCACCCAAATATCTGGTGAATACTTGACAGTCTGCTAGGACTAGTTACTGTCTAACCACTCTTTCCTACCCCATTCATTGGTTTAATGCCAGTAATAAATTAACATTTCTGGGAATTGAAATTTTTGAGACATTTTACTTCACAGCTCCACATTGTCTGATTTTGCAAGCTAAATGACCAGTGTAGGATCTCTAAATCTACAGTCATGAGTGTGACATCCTAATCTTTTTTTCTGGGTTGTATATAGGTTTGATTTTTTTTTTAATTTTTTGTTGGTTTTTTTCCCCCTTGTCACTTCAAGTAAGAAAAGTCAATCAAAAAATCTGCCTAGTAAAGGTTAAGAATCTTTCAATGATAGTTTAAATGATCTTTTTTGTTCTTCCTAATTTCTAAATAATAATAATAATAATAATTTTTAAAACCCCTTCCCCTTCCTCCAGTGAGTATCAAGTGTAGAAGTAAATTTTCATTGATGCCTACAATAAATGCTGTCTAGGAAAGGTCAGTTCTTTCTGACTAGGAAATGACAGTTCCTCCCAGGATGGCTCGCATGTGATGGCGTTAGAGTGTTCAGAGTAAGTGAAAGCAGTCAGGATAGCCCAGTTACATCCCCAAATGTAATGTAGCACTGCCAACAGACAATCTAGTGTATAGGGCTGTGCACAGCCCATTTTCACTGCATGCAGACATAGTTTATGGAAAACTATTTGATCCATTATCTACTATTGCCTTGTTTGGCTGTATTCACAAAGGGGAATAAAACAGAAAATAAAACTCTGCATACAAAGAAGCTAGATATTGATGCAGTAACAGGATGTGTAGGATGACTGCTAATAGCAGGTAATTTCAGAGCTCACAGATAGCATAATCTGTTAATTTACATATGGCTACTACCCAGCAATAGTGGTAAGTGTGGATGATAGAAAAGAGTATAAGAGGAAAAAAAAAATCTGCAAAGTTTACATTAAGTTTGACCAAAGGGACCCAGAAGAGCAGGTCACAGCCAGGTCAGGCAGCAAAAGAGGCTGCCCAGCACGTCGCCACTGCTGTCTGCCACTGCCTGCACTGATCTCCTCAGATGGGGTGATGATGCAGGGAGCAACATCTCCTGCCATCCACTGGCAAATCCACATCTCTTAGGGGAGGACTTTTTTTCAACCCCAAATTTCAGTTAATCCTGCTTGAAAAAAAATCATGGAGTCTACCAATTTGTTCTGATTAGTTATGCATACAGACAAACTGGTCACTGCAGAGGGAAACTAAATGGGTTCCAAAGCCCTAGATTTGGAAGATCTCAGCTCCTACTGAAATCACTGGGATGTAGGCACTTATTTCTTCTTGGAGGTGATAAACTAAAGTGTGTCCATCATCTCCCACACTTAAAAGAATTCCAAAACAGAAACAGGGTTGTAAAGCTTAATTTCCAAAAGCAGCAGTGCACCCTGTCAAAAAACTCGTGTTATATTTCATTTGGTGGCTGCTCTAGAAATACTCTCAGCAGCTGTTGCAGCATCTTGGTTGGGATTCCTCTCACCTAACTTTAGTCTTCCCAAGTGAGGCCTCCAATCTGAATTTGATCCCTTGGCCTCCCCCGCAGCCAGGCGGCTCCTCCAGATGGTGATTCAGAACTCAAAAAATTTAGTAAGGGGAATTTCTGTGGCTTTGTAGTTGAATCTGTTTCAAACAATCAACTGGTTTATAAAATCCTGCTCTGAGAAAACACCCTTTACCCATTAATAATCACTGCATTTTGTTACATGGAGCATGAGACACACAGCAACCTTGATGTAAAATAAAACAATTGTATTTACCATTTGAGATTTCAACTGCTCAGGAACTGCGAACCAGCAGGGAGCTGGCTAGAGATGGTCTCCAAGAGAAGGGTGCTGAGCTCCTAGGCATTCCCAGGGACCCAAGAACAGAAAATAACTAATGCTATGGCCTCATTTTTGTCTCCAAGAATTAGGGGGAGCAGGGCGGGATGCTTTTATTTCAACAGCATTATTATTTTTTAATTGAGGGTAACAAAACCTGTAGTATCACATTAGCTAGAGCTGGACTGTTTGGCATTACAGTAAAAAGGCCTTTCCTGGGCACAGGGGAGAAAAGAGGATGGAGGGAATTGTTCTCTGGAGCCCATGGCGCCCTCCCAGCACTGCAGAAGCAGTTCTGGGACAGCTTATCAGAGCCAAGATAGCTCCCAGGGAGACTAAAGAAATGCAGCCACTTCCCCTAGGAGAACTGGTGAAGTCCTCTGTGCCACAGCTTTGTCACATTAGCAAGCTCTGCTTAAAAGCAGCTTATCCCTCCAGGTAAAATACAGAGCTCCCAAAACATCGAATTCCTTCGACTCTGGGTAAAAAGCAGTGTCTAGAACATGCAAAATTGAATTCTTTGTTGTGCAGAGACATTGAAAAAAAAAAAACAGGATTAAGACAAGTACTGAGACTTTTAGTAGTGTGGTAGACTAAGCTATTAACCTGGGCTGCTACTGTTGTCACTGTGTATGGGGATGGGATATTTCTGCTCATTCAGGCCACCTGAAGGAGGTAACTTAATTTACCAGTGCGGTAGTTAAAGCTGTAATTAATCCTCTGACTTGCAACTGTGGTGAATGCTCATCAGCTGTCTCTAGTGATAAGGTGCTTCTGTATGAGGCTACGCAGTAAGGGCAGTCCTGCTGGGAAATGAGGTGGGTCCTGGTTAACTTTGGGTACTTGCTGTAGATGCCGAGAGATGCAAATGTAGTTTTTTGGATTGAGCTTCATAGATCTCTGCAAAAAATTACTGGTGAGTGTTTATTTCTACCTGCTAAACCCTTATGCAGCAGCTTGGCTACAATTAGCAGAACAGAGCATGGTAAAAGCCAGCTGCTGAAAGTGTTTGTGTCCTTTCTAATTGTGTCTGAGCATTCCTTTAGCTGCTTGAGTGGCAAAGTCCTTTGAAAAGTGTTATTTTCAGATGAGGCAGTTGTAGCTTTGCATGTTGAGTCTCTGGTGCTCTGATATTTAAGTTTATAGTAGAGTTAAATTTGAGAAATCTTTTTCTAGTCAGACTTTTCTTGACAATTGAGATCTGGGCACCCATCCCTTTTGCTTGGAGGGACTGGTCCTAGCTATGCTGAAATAAGTCTGTTGGAAGAGCTGTTCTTGCTTTGGCCTGAGGTGACTTCTCCTTCCCCCTCTGAAAAGGGAATTGCTCCTTTTGAACTGTTTTTTAATCTTAGCTTTTAGATCTCTTTCATGTGAAGAGGCTGTTCTCCTGGGACATGGTATTTCCCTTTCCTCAAACCCCAGCTCCTACAGCCTCTCCAGCTGGTGCTGTTTCCAGAAACCAGCTTTGTCTCTGTGGGTGAAGAGGGGTCTCAATCTGTTTCTCAGTGAAAATGCTCCTTCATTCTTGGGGGTCTGCCTGTGTAAATCATGTGAGCCCCAGTGTGTTGGCCCAAGGCCATGCGGCAGAGGGGTATTTCCAAAAAGACTTTAATTTGGGGAAGGGGAGGCACGGAGCTGCTGGGGTGTGACCACTATCACAGCTGTACTGTGCATGTCTCAGCTTTGTGCTGTGGCTTCTACTCTGTTGGCAATTGAATTGAAATCAAAACATAACTATATTGCTCTGATGCTCTGGCTGCTAAATAGCAGCATTGTGAATAAATCAGTGTTACTTCACAGAATCGCTTTAATGTGGCAGAATTGCAGCAATCAGGGTATAAAGTTAGATTTAAGAGTGTCTGGTAAAGAACCTGATTGTCATTCAAAGGAAAACTGCTTTTGTTCACTCTTTCTGCAAGTGGGGGTAAGCACCATCCAGAGGAATTAGCAGTGCTTGATGGACAGGATAACTCCTCATTCCTGCTCTGCCCCTGATTTTCACCCTGATGTCTTTATCAAGACAATTTTGCTTCATGCCATTTTTTTCTAGTTTTAAGAACATTATTTCTTTGTTAATTAGTTCTGTGTGAGACTACTGAGTTCACTATATAAAGAGCTACGTGGGCAATAAAGCACCTTGCCCTACTCAGTGCCAAACCAGCCATGTTAAAGGACAGGAAATGGAATTGCTCCGTAGCCAAAACTGCAGGATTATAGTTGGAAGGATGCAGTGGGATTTAAACAGTCCCTCAAGATAACCATGTCTTGTCTTCTACAATGATAAATGGTGCCCCAATTCAGTATTGCTGCTATTGATGTTTCCTCTATTTTGATCTTGGGTGCATCCCACTGTCTTTGCTGTTGTTCCCATAACACATCTTCACCATCTGCTGCAGCCTTTAACCAGACCATGCTCCTCTCTGCTCCAAGCCTTGAACAAAAGAATTAACCTACCCAGAGTCTACCCCCCTTTACCAGAGAAGGGGTAAGGAGAAAAAGGGATTGGTCTATCTTAAAAATAAAAACCACACAAGAGGTTGTTGTTACTGGTTGGCTTGTGAGGGAAATGTGTACTACAGGTGTGTCAGGTTGGGGTGGCCAGAGAGGGATGCTGCTCTCCTGGCTTCTAGAAGTGATAATGGGCAACAGGTGAGCATTTGGTGGTGAAGCCTAATCCTCAAGCGGCTGCATAGCAAAGTTTCTGGCTTCAAACTACCCCAGCCATGTACATGGTCACCAGGAAGGTTGATCAGAGGGGCACCTGAATTTGGTTTTAAATGCCAGATTATCTTCTAAGCATTCTGCTTAAGACGCTAGTTTTTCAAGAAGGTTGAGTGTCTGTGATGTTAATGTAATTAAATTTGAATTCCAAAGGTTTTGAAATCTCTGGAAACTTTTACTGTAAGGCCATGGATCTGTGACTTTTTTTTTTTTTCCCCTCCCTTTATTAAACCCATAATTTTTTTTTCTCTACAATTTGAAAAGGGCACAAAGACTTTCCATATCTTTCCAAGCATGAATTGGCAGCGTGAAAGAAGCCAAGGCTCAGTCATGATATTGTGGGCTTTCACATTTTAATGTAAAATGTAGTAATGGTCCTAGTAAATGGTCCTGTGAACAAATAACAAAAATACAATTTGCTTTTTCAACCTCTTTCAAGATGGCAGAAAAAACAAACCTCAACTTGCCCATTTGAAAATGTTTTTTCTCTGCTGTGCATATGCTAATTAGGATTTTGCATATTCTATCAAGAGTCATTCTAGTTTTATGCAAAACTGCCTTTAATTTCTCTAAAGTCACATTAGTATTGCCAGTCAAAAATAAGGTCTGTGTCTAGATATGCCCCCTCAAAAATCATACAATGACACTTTTTTATTGTTTTAAGATACAAATAATAGATATGAGACAATTTGATTTATACATTCATTAACAGACATAGATGAACTAACACTTGGTTTAATTTTTGGTGGTTCCTTAGTTGCATCTATGGAAGTTGTATAAAAGAACCTTTCTGTGTCAGCATGTGCAAATTTATTTCAGTTTTGTGACGGAAAGTATTGTCTGTAGTTTGAGATCTTGCTGTGTTATGTTGGCACTAATCTGATTCAGTCTAGATCAGGCAAAATTAATCTATTGTTTCTAATCTGTAAGACAAATCTGTTGCCACTTATAGCTGCCTGTGTGACAACTTCAGTGTAAAAGGTCTTTATGCTTCACAGCCTGGGTAAAGACACTGAGAATAGATTTATTTTTTTATTTATTTATTTTTTTTCCCTCATTCTTGAACTAAGGAATTAAATCTGTTCTTGGGATCTGGCTATCCATAACACTAAGGTATTTCTTTCTCTGCCCAAAGTTATTAACCTGTTTGTACTGGAGCATCACATGCTTTGAAATATGCTCTGTTGTCTTCAGTACTATTCCTAAGAAAAAAGACAAAGGTCTAAGGCAAAAGTGGCAATTACTGGAGTGCGGTATGGGACTGTGTACAGAACTGCTTGCACCAGGATATTCCTGACATTCCTCTCAAGTGAGTAAAGAAGGGGGATGGAGAGAGTACACAGGGAAGTAAAGTTCTGCCTTATGAGACTTCCTGTACAACTACAAAGCAGTATGACAAATAGTTTCCAGAGATCTTCTAGGTCAGCAATTTTGGAACTCTTTTCAAAACACCTTGGCTATAATAGCTGTACAACTTGGGTGCCTGCCTTTGCTGGTTCAAAAGCTCCTGCCTATCAATACAACCATTTCCCTATGCAGAGCTGCCAAACTGGTTTTGTCTTGCCTGTGGAGATCACCTTACAAGGCCAGGCATGAGCTGGAGGAATCCCTGAATTTGTAGGGTGTGATAAGCAAGATGAATACATTTAGACTGAAACACAGTGGGAATAACAGGCTGGGACACTTTTCTTACCTGGCTTTGGTGTAAGTTATTTCCTCAGAAGATGCAAGGTATTTTGCATATGTCTGGTGATCTCTCACATTTTACTTGTAAAGGATGTCCTGCATAATAATCTGGCGTTATCTGTCAACACCACTGAAAGCTCTTTGGTTTTTGTTTTAGCAGTTTCCGTGGCTCTGAGTTATTTGCAAAAAGTACTCTGTGAACTTCCCTATCCCAACTCCATAGCAGAGGTCAGGCTCCAGGCAGGTTTGCCATCCTGCAAAGAATTTCGTGTTGTCCCAAACTCCTGCAAATATCATCAGTTGAGGTAACAGTGACCTGGAGACCCACAAGATTATTAAGGATATAAAACACAACTAAAGCCTCTCTGATTTGGGGAGATCTTGAATTTGAACCTGATCCTTCAAGGAAGGTGTGACACTTGGGATGATCATGTGCAGGGCCAGGAGTTGAACTCAGTGATCTTTGTGGGTTCCTTCCGACTCCACGTATTCTGTGTAATTGCTTGTCTGCTAGCTATGGTGAAAAACACAGGTGGTTTCTTAATTGTTGGGGGGGTCTGTTACTTTGTTTTGCTTTCCTTTCCTTGTGTAAGAAGACTAATAAAGCACGATTTCCTCACTAGGGGTACAAAAGGAAGGTTTATTTTAATAGGATAGGAAAAATATTTCCTGCACAGCTCTAAACGGCAATATTCTGTAAGTTTTGACAGTATTTCAGGTAAGGAATGTCTCTGGGAAGATGGGAAACTTCCAGGAAAAAAATATCCCCCTAAAAACATCTGTTTGCAGTATTTTCTGGCTCTTGCTCAAGCACAGAATTAGTCAAAGATGGCCCCACATTTACATCCACCCTCTGCTCTTGCACAATCCAAGGGGAGGCAGAAGGTGCACAGGAAGGGAAGGCTTTGTTGTTCATGTTTGTGGTTAGTCAGGCCTGAAAGGCGGCTCAGCCTCGATCCGGGCTGAACTTTGTTTTGGCTAATGGCTCTTATTCTGTCAACACCGATTCCCCATCCAAGTTCATCAAAGCAATTTGTAGGAGCCCGCACCTAGGTGCTCTTGTCAGTGGGGAAGGGGAAATTCATCAGTTCCCTCAAAGATAACTTTGCTCTTGCTACTGGGTGAGAGCAGCAAGTACCAGCAGGGCAGAAAGCTTTAAGGAAGGGCAGGGAATAACAGGGACCAGCAGGGATAACCTGGCAATTGGAGCATGTCTTTGCCACTGTCCCAGCCTCCTCTGTAGCCTCTCAATGTGCTGTTGTGCTGTTTGCTGCTCCTGCACTTCCTGGGGGCAGCCGGCTGCAGCACAGGCTGGGGCAGGGTATGATCTGTCTCCTGCTGAATTGCTCCAGTCAGAAAGGGAACAGTCCTGGAGAAGTCTGTGCATACAGGTTGGTTCCAGCAGACACCGGTGTTCAATAAACCTGCAAACAAATCCTGTGCTCAGTGCTTAGCTGTTGGGGATCCTACTTCCTAGAAAGCCTGTTGCTTACAGTATTACTCCAAGGAAATGGTGGATTTGTTGCTGGGTTTGGTTTTTCCCCCGCACTTGGAGCTTAGCCTTGCTAGCTTTCCCCCACATAGCAATTCCTAGTGCATAGCAAAGATGGGTAAGGAACACAGCATGTGTCAGTAAAAAGAGAAGCTGTATCCTTTGCTGAACCAAGCTGAAGCATTAGATGATAGATGAAAGTCATTAAAACTTGGCCAATTCGTATCTGTATTACCAGTGAAATTTTAAATGCTATCTGCTGCCTCTCTGTTCAAATTCTCAGATGCACACGCCTTGTAAATGGCAGTACTACTGGTGATGTACATTTTAGTCTTGATTTTTGGTTGTTATACATTTATTGTTGATCACCATGAGCTGCTCTGCAGTCATAACAGCACAAACATCTGCACAGAGTCACCTCTTGGCCTGCTGGTTCTGTCAAAGGAGGATGAAGCCTCTCTCCTTCTTACCTTTCAGAGTTTTCTACCTTTTTCTACTGTGAAGTACTTGGGTGAGAATGAAACCCAAAGTTGTGCTAGGTTGTGCTGGAGAAACAGCCAGGAAAAGCAAGTGTGTGGAGGAAGCATTTAGAAAGCAGAGTGGTTTTTAACTGTGGGATCTGAAATGCCTCATATGCTAAAGGGGCAGTATAATTCTCTATTTATAACAGAGGAATTCTCTGTATATAATAGAGGAAAACTCATGAGAGCTATCCCAGACCCTTTGCTTAATGTTTGGGATTTCCTGTCCAGGATTGTTCATTTATTTCAGGCTTAAGTAAATGAAAAAAAACATAAGCTCTACTGGGGTCCTGTAACCACAGCCTTGAGCAAATTGTGGTGCTCCAGGGCAGCAATTCCTATTGGTGAAAATTGAACCTTGGGCAAAAGCAGAGGGAAGGGCATGTCCTGCCTCAGCAGCTAGGGGGTGGCATGCTGAGCTCTGGGCCCAAACTCAGCTGAGAATGGGACCACAACAAAGAGATCCCAGCAGGTGATTTATCAGGGTGAGCTAGTGTAATGTCTCAGAGCACCCGCAGCTTTGGTGTGAGGTCAGGTTTTGGAGGCAGCTCCTCCTGCCCATGGGTTTGGCCTCATAGCCCCAGTCTCTAGAGGGCTGCATGCCATCACTTTTGGCAAGTGAGCAGTCCAGTTTTATTTT
Source organism: Orthonyx spaldingii (assembly GCA_013397795.1). Classification (NCBI taxonomy): domain Eukaryota; kingdom Metazoa; phylum Chordata; class Aves; order Passeriformes; family Orthonychidae; genus Orthonyx; species Orthonyx spaldingii. Next base: position 719,581 of record VZTJ01004018.1, on the reverse strand, counting down.
TTTGCTCCTTTTCCCTGTCCTTCACTGGTTACTTTCCTGCCTTCAAGGCTCTGCAGCCACCTCCCAGTGATGATGGTGCATTGGTGCACAGAACAGTGTCCCGCACCCTGGAAAGGGAAATCTCATCTCTCTGGCACACAGTGCTGGATGAGTTAAATCCTAACCGATGTATGCTTGTAGGGTGTGCTTGGGTGTTCCTCTGAACTGGTGGCAAAGGAAACCGAACAGGAGGTGCTAACAAAGGAGGAAGGGCCTGTCTGCAGCAGGAAGCTTTGAGAAGTAGAATTGAAGGGATGAAAAGTTGTTGACTTGCTGTAGCTCACATCAGTCTCTGGCAGTTCTGTGTTTATAAATCTTGCATCCTCTTCCTGTTTACATCATGTTCTTCTGAGCTTTGCACCTTGCACGTGAAAGAATCTTCAAGGTTGACACCCTTTCTGAAGCAGATGCTTTAAGCTATGAATTCTTTTAAAAGAAAAAAAAAATCTTCACACAACACTACTCTTGATTTCAAAACCATTGTTTCNTCTTCACACAACACTACTCTTGATGGGTTTCTGGTGAGCAATTTCAAAACCATTGTTTTTTAATCACTTTTAGCTGTTGCTCTGTGGTGGTGAAAACATAGTACAATGAAATTATTTACGTGCTACCTTGGGTTTGAAATGGTAGACAAAAGTATAAAAGTTCAAAATAACAGCATTCCAAAGTAGGGACTTAACCATATGATCTCCTTAGAGAGATGCAAAGCTATGGCTTTTGAAGGGACGTGGGTCCTTTGAAGTTCTGTACCTAGCTTTCCTTGTAGGAAGAGCCAAGTTCAATTTCTCATCTGGACAATGTATGGAATTTAACATAGAGGTCTTGCGTCAACTTTGGGATTGAAGATCCATCTTGTACACAGTTGTGAAAGATTTTGAAAGCCCGCAGTCATAGGTGCTGTGACAACTGGCGGAAAGTACACCATGAACTTGTGAGGAACGGCAGCAGATGCTGAGCACACGGTCTGCGTGCAGCAAGGGGGCTGCAACACACCAAGGGAAATTAATTTGTTGCAGATGCTCTGTGACTGAGCCAACGAAGGAGGGGCAAGAGGGCCATATTGCCTCTGACCTGTGTGCTAAAAATGCTCATTTTTTGCTTGCTCACCAGCTGCATTTTTGGTGTATGTTTGGGACAGATGAGAGCTCTCACTTGAAACCTACTACTGTTCTGTATGGTAAAGAATTGGATATCCCTGGCATCCTTTCTGCTTGCCCTTCTCTATCTGCCCCTGATGTCTGTAAAAGTAAGACAGACTGTGCAGTGTTTGAGAGCTGAATATAGCAGCTAAATAAGGGAGAAGCTTACCAGAGTCCCTAAAGCTGTATAGCAAGCACATACTTTGCTAATCTTAGATGGGCTTTTATGTCAGCATTTCAAAAAGAGCTCTGAAAGATCCCTTTTCACCATAACTACAATAACAGAGAAAATACAGGAGACAACTCTTGAGCTGACTTTTGAGATCTAACAAAAGCCTGTAATTGAAGTTCTTCTCTAGGTGCCTCAAGGAAATGCAACAATACCTGGGAAATCAAACTGAAAGGACTCAAAGACAGATTGAAAGGTTGAAGGCACTTGCAGGATTTTGCCATCACTAATTCATTGAGTATCTTCTATGAAATAGTTCTTAAAAATGAAGATGTTTCCAGTGTAACACTGGATTGTCAAAAGCAGGACCTTGCACTCCTCTTGACTCTGCTTGTTGCCAGGCCCTCTGGGGCATGGCTCTTCCTGGGACTGCCAAGCCTTTTCCTGCTTTGCGGTCATTTTGTTCAACACTTCACGGTTGACACCCTGAGCCTCAATCCAAGCTGCTGCTAAATGGAACAAACTTGACTCAAAGTATGTATGTAAGCACCTGACCTGAAGGATCCTCATCTTCACAGGTCATAGTACTTGCAGCTTCCCTAGAAACCAGTGAGAAGCCCGAGCACTCCTCTCCTTGGGAAACCAGTAGAGCCTCCTTGGCTTCTGTAAGACAAACAGAAGGAGGCAATGTAGGAGAAACACAGCTATTGTAGTCCTATTGGGATAGAATCTCAAACGCTAGTGAGATGCAGCTCTTCAGAGAAGTCTAATCTCAGGTTTTTACTGCTGTTTGGGAGGGAGCAGCGTTTTTTCTATTCTCTTCTATCTGTGGAGTCCCACAAATAAAAGATAAGCAAAGTCTTTATTCCAGTGCCCTGGTTATGCTGTTACATTTGGCAGCCACAGGTGCAGACACCAAGGAGATGACATGGAGGACAATAACAGTCCTGCTTTTTCACTTGAATACTATTATCTGAGTAAGTTCTGATTTGTGGATTTCTGTTGTTTTCCATGCACAATTTGGGAGGTGATAGCAGCCCAGAGTATCAATGTACACTCTGGGTTTCTGTGTCTGTAAATGCTGCCTGCTTCAATGGGCTGTCAGGCAGAAATGTTAAGCTCATTATCATGGGAAACGACACTCTTTTGGCTTAAACTGAGCTATATGGTAGTCCTAACCTAGCTACCTGGAGAAAGCAAATATTTTTCAGGTGTTGGAAGACAGCAAATGGAGGTGAGTCTTGAACTTGGAAAGGAGTAGCTCTTCAGAGACCATGCATTTTCTGTTCAGTTAGCTCTGAATGGCCAGAGGACAGATAACTAATGAGCCAGTACTCAGATGTGGTCCTTGCTGATAATGCAGCATCAGCTGTTCGGGACCCGGCTGCTCAGGGAAGTCGGGCAGGCTGTTTGGTTTCTGTCCCAAATGCATGTGTTCTCATCAGGAAGAAAAATCAGAACAGATACTAATTGGCATGGCAGAGGCCACCTGCATGTGAGGGGAGGGTGAGCAGGCCCTGAGCACATGGGCTGGGAGAGGACTGGCCCTGAGCAGGGAATGCTGTCTCTGCTGCTGACTGAGCTGAAAGCAGAGGACAAGTCAGGCTGACACTGATTTTGCTTGAATGGCCATTGAGGCTTGCTGGGGGGATATGATTCATCATCTGAGAGGTAAAGCCCTGACTCCAGACTGGGGATGCTAGTAGAGACTGGGAAGGGATAAACTCTCACCAGCTGGGAGCACATCATAGAATCATGAAATGTCCTGAATTGGAACGGACCCACAAATCCAACTCTTGGCCCTGCACGGGACAACCATGACATGGTTTTTGAAGCTAAGACCTTTCTGCCTGCAGAAAAGGTCATCTGTTCAGAAAAAGTTTCATTCTTGTCCAGCATGCCTTGAGCCCTGTTTTGAGCTGAGGTTTTAGGGCTACTGGCCTCTGTGCAACAGGGCTGCTGCTCTGGTTCAGATGCCAGTGCAGCTCCCCCACATCTGAGCTATGAGTCTGTGCTAAAAGAATAAACTGCATCTGATACCGTGGTAGATAATAAGGCCAGTTGTTACTGGCTTCATACTTGTTTTTCAGGTGAAGTGCACTGGAATTGAGGCCTCCATTACCTGGAGAGGAAGGTGGGAATGATGCCTGCATTTGCATCTACTGGAGTATGGGAAGAGCTTTATAGCTGAGCAGTTTACCTATTACCAGTGAACACATGGCATTTCTTCCGCATGGGCAACTGTGCCTCTTCTCCTAAAATACACCTGGGAAAATAAGTGAATCATTTCTCATCAGGCTACAAGAATTTTGAAACTCCTCTCCAGGGTTCCTTCTACACTGTTCTGCATGCTTCTTAATTTCCTGTAACAGTCCTAATCTGCTTCCCATAGGTACCCATGGGAGCCTTGTTATCGACCTCAGCTGGAAAAAGGATTGTTTCTCTCTCTCATTACAACTGCTATTAACTGACATAGTTCTTGTCTGTCTCCATCACAAGGGCCATTAATGTAATAGGTCAGAGAAACTGAGCTCTGCTTCTGCCCCTCAAAGGTGTCCCAGCAGTGTCGAGATGGAGTGTATTGTCTGTGTGAGAGGGAGTTGCTCTAGCTCCCCATCCACTGTGGAGTGCTGAGACCTTGGTCTGTCAGAAGGGGCATCCTTTGCCAGCATTTACACCCCCACATGACGTCTGAGAGAATGATAGGGGTGACAGGCTGCCCTGATGGCTGCTTTTTAATTGCCTATTCCTGAAGCAGCCTCTGGGCTGAACCGGCACTCGGTAGCTTGTTACCTGCGTGGCCTCCACAGGCTTCCTGCAGAGCTGCTGGTTAAAAGAGATGCTGAATTGGCCTCGGAGCTTGCCTTGCTCCTCTGCATTCCCAGAGTAACTAGGCACCAGAGCTAGGGTGAGCTGCCAATTTAATCAGTGCTCTTCCTTCCGCAGTAGCATCACAGAGCACTGTGATCTTCCTCTCCAGCACTGGGAATATCCAAACATAAGACCAGGCCTCAACTGGAGGAACTAGAAGCAGATTTTGTGGAGAAAATGCAAGGAGAGTGGAGTCCCATGAGTGTTCTAGGGGCAGGTCACAGGTCTGACAAGAAAGATTCTGGGTTAGGTGTGGCACCCAAAAACCCTACCTAAAACCCTGCCTAAGTTTTAGCTACCTAAACTAGATGCATGAAAGGCCAGAGGCAGGTGTAGAACAGGCTTGTCCAGGTGTTGCACTGGCCACTGGAATGTGTCTCAGATCATGGTGTCTTCCAGAGAGATCCCTTCCTCGTTGAGAAGCAGCCCCTTTCCTCGCTGACTGTAGAAGAGGAGGGTGATGCTCATTCCTCTGCGCTTGTCCTCTCATGTTTGCAGTGGCTTGGGCCAGCCTTTGCAGAAGGCGTTTGGGATGGGAGGACAGGGCCAAGGGTTGGTCTTTCTGTCCTGTGCAGCCTGCTGGCATGGGCTAGCGAACACCTGTGTTACACTAGCAGTCCCAATGTCCTGCCTTGGACAGTCAGCCTGAGACCAGCACAGTATCTGTGCTAAATCTGGGACAGATCTGCAGTTAAAATCTGACTGATGTCACAGATCTCATTGCCTGATGTCTGTCCTAACTGTTTCCTTGTGGTCATAGAGACTAAAAGGGATGTGGAAGAAGAGATAAGAATAATAAGCTTCTGTGGTAGGCAACATAGTCTTCAGTCGTGAGAGATCAAAAGCATTAAATTTCAGTCTGGAAAAAGGAAGACTTGGTGACATGCTGTTGGGGAGAAAAGAAAATCAGAAAATGAGATTAGAGAAGTACTCATAGTTCTGCACACAGCCAAGTATGCAGAGCTTGCTAAGAGCCATAGAGATCTGTAATTACATTTGTATGGATTATACTAATCCATGAATTTGTAGCCCATGGGACCCGGCCATTTTGGGCTAGAGAAATACAGAATTATCAGGTAGTGCTTCATGATGTGCTAGTACATGTCTTGTGGCTTTTTTTCTTAACCCCAGGATGACCTTTCTAGTAAGATGCTGCTGCCCTCCCACAATCTGGGTTCTGGTTGACAGTGGTAATTTGTCTTTTTGGGAGTGTAGCTTCAATTGTACATTTAGGGGACAGGAAAACTTTACCACCCTTTGAACTTGCTTTAAGGCACAGCATAATCAAGGATTTATTTAACTATATTCCAGGAATTTACTCATGTGTTCTTATTTTCTTACTGTGGTGTTGGTCATGCAGATGCAAGCAACCTTAAAAGAAATCACTGATCCCTCTTTACATTGCTCACCTTTGGGATTAAGCTCACACCAGCTTCATCTGTTTGACTTTTAACATTCCTTATTCTGTCTTAACACTGTGATTTCAGGGTCCCAGTCCCCACAGGGGATGGCTCAGCTCAGGCTGCTCACTGGCATTTCACTGTTTGAATCCCAGCTCTCCCTCTTGGCTTTGGTAATTGCTCAGATATCTCCAACAGTAACAATTTATTTGAGACTTTTTTTTAACTTGCTAATGTCTCTGCTGGGACAGAGGGAACACTTTCATAAGCTCATTGGAGAGTAATATTCTCTAAAGAGGCTGTTGAGAAGTGTGACTAGTACAAATCCATCTGCAACAAGGGGGTTGTGGCTAAGTTGTAACACCTTACACATTATTAAATGGACTGAAAGATAAATTTGAAAATCATCAACATCAAGGGATCAGGGCATGGGTTAAAGTAACTGACCCTTTCACTAAGCTGCTGAGCATCCTTCATGCCTCCCAAAACTGAGAATGCTGAGGAGAGGTTGTGAAGTGAACATCTCACACATCTGGTACTGAACATTTTAGGCTTAATGGAGAACAGCAGTGGAACAACCTCAGCTGATAACACCAGCTCAATATTTGACTGGACTGTGTTTTTTGTTACAGAGTTTGCATTACTGATGTTGTCTGCAGCCCACTAGTAAAGGTCACATTTCTGCAACCATTATTTGTTGGACCTTGGATCTAGTCAAAGTGTTTTCTTTAAAGATGTATAAAACCAAACAAGGCAGATGAATTGTGCCAGGGATCTTGTGCCTGAAGAGTCTTTCTGAACAATCATGAGTTTCTAGGAATTCACACTGGGGGAAAAACCACATAAAATGCATCTTCCATTTACTGGGGGCAGGGAAATAGCAACATAGTAATGGAGCTCACAAGTGGGCAGCAGGGCTCACAAGTGCCATTTGGGAAGTGTTAAAACAGCAGTAAATGAATTTCTGAACTTCAGTGTGCTTGTGAACTGCTAACCTGATGTGACTGCTTCCTGGCATGTAAAGCACTTATAAAAAATGCTTCAGAATGTGATGCTGCCATCTGCTATGAGATGGTGGCATCTTCATAGTGGCCTATAACAGGGTTTCTCTCAGCAGACTTCATGTGTTTCTCTGTAAAACATGGATGGTTTCAGTACCCCTCTGAGTACCCTGCCCAGACTCTTATTTCAGACCAAAATCCAGGAGCTGATCCAGAACATGGCCAGTCTTTGTCCCAGACACTAGTGGCTGTAAGTTGCCATTAATTTTCGTGGCACTGGGATTCAGTACCTCTAGTGAGAGGTATGGGAGGAGGGAAGAGACAGCTGTACCTAGACTGGTTCATATGGCAGACAGCCCTGACCTGCTTGACTTAACACAACCATGGTTGGACCTAGTTCAGAGTATGTGGACTGATGGGTGTTAGAGAGGGATAGCAGTCTTTCCCTTGCTCCAAAATAGTCAGTATTCCTTATCCTGGCAAAGTTTAGAAATAAAAATAAAATTAATTTTTAAAAAATAGAACATTCTCTTTGTCTTAGTTACATAATTGCATCTGCTCTGGGCAGAAGATACTGTTTGTTCCTCAATATTATTTACCTGCTGCTTGTCATAGAGTGGAGAGGTACTAAAACTTCACTAGAAAACTCCAAGCTGGAAATAGAGAGGAGGGTAATATGGCCTTGAGGGTGGGGGATGGGGGAAGGTGAGGAGAAATACCATATTGTGTAGAGCATTTGAGATTTAAAACTCAGTCACATTTGCAGAGTAAGCTGATATCTGTGGTTCAAAATAGCATGTGAAATGCTGCTTTGCCAGCACTCCTGGGGATGTTCATCCTGTTCCCTGGTTCAGTGGGGCTCAACAGAACTGTAATTCCTTGTCTGCAGACTATTTGGAACCACCAGCTGTGACATGGCTATGGTGAAAATAGGCTCCTAGAATCACAGAGCTACTTTAAAACTGGCTAAGCATCATCTGATACAGATATGGATGTTCCAGAGCTTTCATGCAAAACACGACTGATATGTTAAAATATGATTTGGCTCAACAGGATATTAGAGATTCACTGGTGGAGTGAGTTCTGAGGCAGATGTGGACTTCTTCCCTGGTCCTACTGTGTCCCTTTGCATCTGCTGATGCAGAGCATCCTGTCACTTTGTGCACAGCTGCTCTTTGGCATCATGGAGCAGTGCGGTGCAGTGAGGCTGCCCAGCCACACTCAGAAGTTTCCCTGGCATGAGAACTGCAGCATTTATGTCAAGAAAGTGTAGACCTACTTTTACCAGCTAATTACTGTGTCAGAATCACTTAATTCAGCCCATGTCATGATGAAAACAGGGTGTTTTATGTGCAGCTAGGAATTAGTGGTATCAAATGGCTGAGAGGTAGAGAAGGAGGAAATGGCCCTGTGGATTGTATATTGTACCCTCCAAAGAGGGAATTGCAGTCTGCCAACCAGTCCTGATGATCTTGCCCTTATCTAAAAAATGTCTTCCCTGACTGCTGCGTGAAATGTGGTACATCTGTCTATGAACTGATACTAATCACTTCATTCACTTCTCTTGGTTTTGGTGGGTCATTGGTGAGACAATCCCTCCCTCCCCCTCTCAGTGTGAAGTTGATGAGACACAATGGTGGGAATGGCAAACTCCTACCCCTGCCCCTAATTGGGTGGCATGGAGGGTTTCTCTGCTGCCTTGGACTTGCTTCTTGGCAAGTTTATGCTACTCATTTCATCAGCTAGGAGAGAGGATAAGCAGGGACTGAAAAAGGTGCCTCCAATGTGGGGTGCAGAATAGAAATGAGCAGTAGGCGGAGCAGACCCTTTGAGCAGGAGGTCCCTGTGCAGAGCAGGCAAATGGTGGGGAACCATTGTTCTCTCCACACTTGGACACAGGTAATTATCTTGGTCAATGAACCTGGGAGAAGGTTTCAGCTGGGGGGAAAATGTTCACAGCATTGTTTTGGATGAAAGATGAAATTAGAAAAAAATCTAAGGTATAATTTTTCTCAGTGAATCCAATTGTGTCATTTCTGCTACCTTGAAATGCTGAAGTCCCTGAGCTGAAGGATCCAGGCTTTTACTTTACTGGTGCAATGCCTACCTTCTGGTGTAGAGTTTCTGTCTCAAATGTCATCATTCCTGTTATTTTATGAGCACAAAAGAGATGAACTAAGAGAGGACCATCTTATACCAGTTTCAAAGGGTAAAGACACATGAGGATCCTGAGCAGAGTTTAGATGCTGTAGGACGTGGCTGCAGACACTGGAACTCTATCTTGTTGTCACCTTAGGTCAAGCTTCCCTTGCGCATCTCAGCTGTTACTCCAAAAGTAAATTGTAAATTGTTGTTTGGGCTTAAACCTTATGTTTGGGTCAGTGTCACTTGTAAAGATGCAATTCAAAAGTGAAATGGACTTACTGGTTGCTGTTACAAGAATCCTGTGTCAGTATCTGTCTAATCTTAGGTTTCTCTAGCATTTTAATAGCAGTACGTTGGAGCCGTGTCAGTGGTGTTTCTCTTGCCTGCATTTTTTTCCTGGTATCACTTTGTGACTCTCCTTGGAGAACTCCACATGATCCTGCACACTTTAATGCTCCCTCCAGCAAAACCTCTTAAAGGATTACTTTGACTTGTGATTAGAAGTGGCAGAGAACACTTGGCAGATCTGAAACTCGACAAACTAGTGCAGTTTGCTTTCTGGGATGTTTTTTCCCCTTCTTATCACAGAATAGTTGGGGTTGAAGGTGACTTTTGGAGATCTTCTAGTCACCCCACTCCCTCCCCGACCCTCCAGATTCAACTATCGCTTATGTTTTAAAGTTGTCAGATTGCAAATGATGCCTGGAAGGGCAGGTGGGGCTTCGTTCAAGACCCAGTGTTATCCTAGGAGACGGTGGGAATGCTTATATTAAAGTGCAGGAGAAGCTCTCCTTTCAACAACTGTTCATATAAATGCTTGTACTGTGTTCTTTGCTAGAGAAGGTCTATATCTGCTAGGGGAAACCTGAAGAAGGACGCAAGGTCTTCAGAGGGCATCAGAAGGTGGAAAGGGCAGCTGAAAATCAGTATCAGGCCCCTTGGAGGAGTAGTTGAGGCTGGAGGAAGGAGAGCTGCTTGCTGGATTCATCCATGTGAGGGGCTCCTGCTGAAACTCATTTCTTTCCAGATGCAGAGCAACACTGTTCTTCCATGTGGGGTGTAGTAAAAGTTGTGACATCCTACTTTTACCCCCAAATTGCATGGGAGAAGTTGTTCCATCTCTTGGTGATTCTTGATGTAACTTCTTGGCCACTTGCTAGGAGTTACTGGGGCAACTTACTCAATCTAGGTGAGAATTAAGCTGCATTCAGTGGCCAAAGGATATTTACAAGAGCAAATGTTTGAAATCTTGTCACCAGGTCATAAGGAAAGGCTTGACCTCTAGTGGGTGCTGACTTTTGTGGTCACACAGATTCTGCCTTTTCCTATGCCAAATGCTTCATGGAGGATGTCTCACAAGCTTTATTTCCTCTACATCTATCCAGGGTTATCCACAGCCCTGCCTAACTGCAGAGGACCATGATGCCTTTTCAATTACCCCAAGCCTCACTGAAGCACCGTAGGTGTTTTCAAAATCAACCTGGTGTCCAAAGTCAGAGATATACATGAAAAAAAAGGGTCTGAACATCCTGTGACATATACACAGTGCTTCCTTGCCTAGGGGGTTCCCACAGACTGACCAGGAGACCTGACTGTTGACTGGTGAGTTCACCAAAACCAGAGAGGCATGAGAGTTTTGTCCCAGCATTAGTGAAGCAAGACTCACCAGAAAACTCACCTTGGACAGCCCTGACAGCATCCAATGTTTTTATTATAAGGCCATTGGTAAAATTTACTTGAGACTCAGACTTACATTCTCAAAATCACTGATGTGCTTAAAAGCCCTGAGGGACCAGGACCTCTGCCCTTTCATCTACATTCAGCACTGGGCAGCACTGCTAATTGCTAATTTGGGGATAGTTTGGAGTCACCTATCAGGCATGAGAGGTTCATCTATCCTCTTTCTCCAAAGCCTTTAACAATCACTAACTGAGCTATACAGTAATCACCCAGGACTGATGTGTTAACTCCAGCTGAGACTGGTACAGTGCTGAAAGCCTGTGTTCACACAGCTCAGTTTGGTAGGATCAGATGGAGATCCGGGCTGTCCTTGACTTTTGAATTTGCTTTTGTTGTATCTCTGGGCAGATGAGTTTGCTTTGCCCCTGCAAAGATGGAAAGGAAGGTGTGTGAATGTACCACTGCAGCTGATAATCAATCCCCTGTGAGATCCTGAGCTTCCTAGTTCAGGCTGTGTGGTGCTGACAGGGTCCTATAGCTCTTCCTGTGATTCTGTGATGAGATTAACTCTGGGAGAGCTGCTGGGGCAAGCTGCTGCCTGCCCACAATGTACGTTTTGCCTCCTACTTCAACCAGTGGAACGAAACTTTCTTGTCTACCTGGTGGTGTTCTGCCAGTGCTTTTTGCAGTGATGAGGAGAAGATCAGTAGACACTTTGGGTATGGGGTTAGAGACAAACAGCTCTGCTCTTTGCCTGGCTGGCCTCAACCTCTCAAGAAGCAGATGTGTATGAGGCTTGGCTGAAAACAGCTTTCTTTGACCTGAGCCCTGGGGATCCTCAATCCCTGACGAGCATGCCGGCCTCCCCTGAGCACTGGGCTTTCTGCAGGCTTTGACCCAAAGAAGTGAGGGAAAAGCATCTGGCCTCTGTTTATTCTCTTGGATGGAGGATGCGTGTGAGGAGGGGGGTGTGCCCATGCACATGTGCAGAGTTTCAAGGGTGAGCTCTGCCACCACCACTCATGTCCCAGAGCTGATGTGCCAGCCCATGGGAGAGGCAGGATGCTGTGCAGGGAGATCAAAGAGGAAAGCTGAAATGAAAAGATGACTACCAGCAGTGGGGAAAAAGACTTGAATTCCAGCATGAAGTTTGCTCCTTTCTTTCAAATCAGTGCACCACTTAGGACATGCATAAACCATATGTTAAAGGTGTTAGAGGGATGAATGCGGAGCACATGTGTTTGCCTGAGCCTTTACCTTGGGGTGGACTGACTGGAGAAAAAGATAAGCACACTGGGAGCTCCTGACCATGAGACGTCAGATACTTTGCTTAGGTTTCTGTAGAGGACTGTCTGTGCACAGGAATTGGGAATATTCTACTGATTCAACTCCTAGAGCTAAATAACACCTTCCACAACCCAGTGACCATTAACAGTCCAAGGTGAAACTTGAAGCTTATTAATATCTCTTGCAAAAGATAAGCAGACTCTGTTATCAATTTATGGGGAAAGTGAATAAAGAAATCCCTAAATGACTGTTCTGCTGACCTCAATATATCTTCTGGGAAGAACTTTCTAAAGCCCAAGAACTAACGCTGCAGAACAGGAGACATTAACCAGGTGATTTATTTCTCTTTCAGAACACAACATTGCTCACTGTTTTTTGTTTGGTTTTTTCCCCTTTTTTTCTCCGCTGTTGTAGACCCAAGCAGTATTACATTTCTAATTCAGGATAATAAAAAACCCCACACATAGAAGGAAATAAAGCTGGTGATGCCTTATTGTTACCATGTCATAACTAGGGAGCATTATTGTGCTAGAAGAACTGCTCTGTGTTGCTGCCTTCAGTTCACTAGAGAGAAGTTCCATGGACAGTTGGGTGTTTGGTACAGCTATAGCATTCAAGGAATTTGGGGTACTTGATGAGAAGACAGAGAAGAAACATTTCCCATCAGGATTAATGGAGAGAGACTGGCTTCACTTGATACAGTTCATTATAGAAAATTAGCAATGACAAATCACATATGGCTGCGAGAGGCAGGCTGTTCTTTTCACCTTTTCCTTCTCATTTAACAAAATCAAGCAGCACTACATTGATCAGCACTATCAGCCAAGACAAGCAGTGCCTGATGGCTTGGTGCTGGCTGGGTTTTTTTTGGTTTTCCCTTCTTGCAGGGGATGATGAGCAGTGCTGGCAAGTGGCTGTGGTGTCTCAGGTTGGAGTGCTGTCCGAGTGCTGTGGCACTGCCTCTGCTCCCTGCCCACCAAGTCTGGTGGCCTGTCCTCCCTGGTACTGCACCATGGCACGTGTCCCTAGCTCCCTAGCCCATTTAACCTGCCTGCACCTGGGAGGGAAGAAATTTGGCTCATAACCCTAGGCTTCTCCCTAGTCAGGCTATGAAGCATTTTGTAATAGCTTCAGTCTTTGCTTCCAGGAAAGATTTACAAGAAGGCCTTCCCCAGCATTTGGTTTCACTTGCCCTTTGAGCTAAGGTCAAGATCAGAGAGTAGGTTTCCCCAGCTTGCTGAAACCCAGCTGCTCTGTCCTCCAACTCCACCTCTGAGCTAAGCAACAGTTTATGAAAGCATTTCTTCTTTCTGTGCCTCTTTTTATTTTTAGTTTTTTTAAAGCTAGTAAGGAAAATGCATATATTTAAGGTAAAGCACTGTGCCTATTCCTCAGTTCAATAGGTATCATGCAGGCTGCATAAACTTGAATTGTGGTTTTTTTCTGAGTCAAGTGCATTACATCTGGGATGCAGAAGGGCTTTAGTCACAACTTCAGGGGAAAAAAAATCTCAATAGACAATTACTCTCCCTGCTAAAAATGTCTCTTTTTTTTTTGCCTTTTTTTTTT
>VZTJ01004018.1:523660-705959 GCA_013397795.1 Orthonyx spaldingii | reverse complement strand
TTTTTTCCTTTTTTTAGTGATTTCTGCTAGATGAAACAGCCAGTAGGCATTGCAAATCTTTCTGCATGTAAATACTAAAGGACATGAGTGGGTCACATTTTAGGCTTTAGTTGGCAAGCTATCTGTGCTGAACTTTGCTGGTCTTTCTTACAACTTAAATTAGTTCACCCTAGTCTCCAAAGATGTTCTTGTACCTCTTTTCCTGAAACCTTGTTTGCTTTTACTTTGTGGGGGCATAGCAGAGTTGTCAGTTCTCATAAAGTCTTTCCAGTGTTGTGTACAGATGCATGTTCTTGCTCTTCAGTGTTGCCCATCTAAATGAGGAAAATAGCCTGGTCAACTAGTCAGCTACTGCTCTGGGAGCTCATGTTATTGACATTAAAGGAGTAAACTGTGATGCAGTCCTGAAGGAGTTCTACCTGTAGAGCTGTGCCTGGCTCCCTGCTGCTGCTCCTGAGGCTTGCCCTGGAGCTGCTACTACAGGGAAGCCTGAGAGTGGGCACAAAACTCTAGGTTTTGGGATTGAGCTGATGGACAAAATCTTAAGCCTACTTGACAAGAAAACAGAGAGGTCTTCCCTTTGGTGTTTCAAAGTCTCATTGACAGAGAAGTAATAAATTCGAGGTCAGTTTCTTCTGGTGAATTGGACCGTCACTGTGGAAACGTCTCTTAATTTTCCATTTCTCCAGTGAGATCTATCATGAGTCTCCTACTGTGACTGACTAGTTTAATATTCTCTTTCTCTTGCCACTCAGTATTCATGTAGGGCTGCTTATTATTATAAACTATTTGTTCAACTTTGCAGGTGCTTACAAGAACAAATAATCTAGTGTTGTATTGACATTGTGTGCGTTTGACAATGCCCCAACACCCCATTCCCAAAGACACTGTTCCTCCAGATAAGGATAGAGGGAAAGTGTGACTGAATACCATGCATGTGCAGAACTCAGACATTTCCTTACTCACTCAACTCCAGATGTTCTTTTCCCAGGCCTCGCCTCATATCCAAGTCTTCCTTAGAAATTCGAGAGAAATGCTTTACTGTGGCTGCGGGCTTGGCTGCTTTTCAGGTTCAGGCAGAATCTCCTTTATTCACAGGCCCTTTTTTCTTTTTATTTTTTAATACTTCTCCAGTAACTTGTATTATCGTCTTTAGCAGTGCAGAAAAATATCCAATATTTTAGAGCTTCTTTGTAGCATGTTAATCTCTGAGACTAAAAAAAAATCTCTCGGTCTCACTCTCATTTTTAATAGGATAGTAAACTAAGAGGATACATGAGGATTATTCTAATCTCACCCTGGAGCTCTCTCCAGCACTACTGCCTATCTGGGACCCATTATTGAACTGCCTTCTCCAGTGCTCTAGAAAACAGGCACTTATCTTGATTTAACAAGTAATGATAGTAAAAGCCTGAGCTGTCATGCTTTAGAAAGAATGGATTAGCTAATTGATTGTGAAAAGAAATATTAGGCTGGAGCTGAACAACCTTTGGAGTGCTCTTGTTTCCTTGCCTCTGTCTTTAGTCCCTTGAGAGTATGTTTGTACTCTGGGGGGGTGTGTGTGTGTGTATACTCACCACAATCAACTACTCCTCCTACAAAGCACATGCAAGGGACTGCTTAAGGTGAGCTGTTTTTCGTTGTCTTGCAGCTCTCCTGGAGCATTGTTTGTGCTTTGGAAGAGCAAGGGAGCTGGGGGTGTTTAACCTGCAGAAAAGGAGGCTCGGGGAGACCTTATGACTCTCTAAAACTGCCTGAAAAGAGGTTGTAGCCAGGTGGGTGTTGGTGTCTTCTCCCAGGCAACAAGTGACAAGACAAGAGGAAATGCCCTCAAGATGCACTCCAAGTGTCAGGGGAGGTTAAAGTTGGATATTAGGAAAAAATTCTTCACTGAAAGGGCTGTCAAGCATTGGATCAGGTTGCCCAGGGAGGTGGTGGTGTCACCAGTGCTAGAGGTATTTAAAAGATATGTAGATGTGGCACTTAGGGATGTGGTTTAGTGGTGGACTTGCTTGGCAGTGTTGGGTGAATGATTTGGCTCAGTCTTAAGGCATTGCTGTGGCAGAAGATGAACACACAAAGCTTTATTTGCCTATATAGTCTTCAAACCTTTTGGATCTGGGTTCTTGGCTAGGGACAGCACGTGACCTGGGCAGGAAAGGACCTTCTTCGTGGAGATGTTCATTGTTTGCAGGTGGTGGGAGACCAGTCCACCCAGAAGTGAGAATTCTAGCAAAGATGTATGGAACTGGTCCTTGGGACACCATACACACTCTCCTACCTCTCATCATGGCAATGAATGTGTATAAGAGCATAACTTTGACCTCAGATATTGCTGCAGCCAACGCACCATCACACTTCCCTTCCTTCAACCCTTATCCACGGGCAAGGAACTGAGGGAGGGCAGGCAGGAATCACTTGCACACCAAGACTGAGTTAAGCTGGGACCCAAGTGCAGGTTTTACCTGTCTGTACAGTTCACTGTGTGATACTTATTTCTCCCTCTCACACTGAAAACAGCTACAAGTTGCTGTCAGATTCCAGTCTTGAATATGTCTTTAGACTGTTTCCAAAAGGCATAACAGACTCCCCCAAGCAGAGGAATTACTGCTGTCAAGAGGACAATAATAGTCACACACATGGTTTCTTTCTCCTTTTCTCTCCTCCACTCCCCACGATGAAATTTCTAAAATGTTGTACACCGCACAGAATGCAAACAGACATTGAGTTAGTTAAGAACATACTTCTCTTTATTTGAAAGTTTTCTATTCACAGATAAAAGGCAGTCGATACATTGCATAGTATACCTTTTTTTTAAAGTATGCTTATTATCACGTGTCTGAGAAAAGGGATGGTTACTGGCTCTAACTTCCCACAACAAACAGTAAAGTTAATGGAACAATAAATTAAAGGAGTAGTAGTAGTCCACGTTACACATAAAACAGATGTTAACAGATACAAATATAACATGAATTATGACTGATTCAGTTTCCCTTCTCCTTAGAAATTCAGTGTCTTATTAGAGTGGTTGCCTAAGTTGAGTTTTTATTACAATGCAGTGGTGCTCTGAAGCTTTGAAACACAAAAGCCACACAATTCTTTTAATTGAATGGGAATGTCATCAAGAAACCTTGCTAGTGGGAATGAGGGTGCTGTTCTCCTGTCCCTGCGATGGGCGGGTCGTATTCCTGTTGTTGAGCCCTTGCTGCTGCAAGGAGGCAGACTTGGAGTTGATGCTTCAGCTGTAGCTGATCCTGGCTCTAAGGCACTTCTAGGGCCTAACAGCCATTTACATTGCAGGCACTAAGTATTCAAAGGACAAAACTCCACAGTGTGGGAGAGTGGGGTGTCATGCAACCTTAGTTAAGTGTACTGCCCATCATCTCTGGGACTGTCCTTATGATCCTGTACAAATGCTCATTGCTGAAAACACAGTACCTGGCCCCTCTGTGGTATTGAACCCCATGAACCTTCTATGATCCTTAAAAAAACAGTTTTAAGAGATGTAACTTGTCAGTGTGTCCTCTTTCCTGTTTACCTGAACTAATGTGGTTTTCCATGAGTGCTTTCTGGCAGGCAGGTTTTCTTGTGGAGCTGTCCTGTGATTTGGCTGGATGGTGGGGTGGCACCCGCACTTGTCTCCTGCCCTGAGCTGGAGGCCAACACCTTGTTCATCCATTCAGGAGAGCTCCAGAAAGTGCCAGAGCTATGGTGGGGAGGTAGGTATTGAACAGGGACGTGGAAACTTGTCAAGCAGAACAGTGAGAGATCTCCATTTGGGAACCAAGCAGCAGAGTCCATGCAAGCTGGAGCTCCAACAGTCTTTACCACAACGTGGATGCTGGCCCATAGATTACTCAAGGAGAAAAGTCAACCATGTTCTGAATTACAGGGTTGTAATTCAACCCTGAGGACCTGATCACTACAGAAACCACCTGAGCTCTGCTGCCCTGGTTTGACAACCGTGTGCTCCTGGAGGCAATTACAATCCCATGGTATGTCTGAGCTGCCTGGAACTTTTTTTCCTTGCTCCCTATGTACTTAACACTGAGGTAGAAGTTTCAACTAGCATTAAAACACACAAGAAAATGAACACAATCTTAGTGGGAAAGTAGTCCAATGACCTTCAAAATTTACAAAAACACAACGTGGCTATAAAATGAATAACTGAAGCAAAAGAGTAAGTCTAAAAATGTCAGAAAAACAGTATCAAAAAAGTACAGTACTGAGTTGCAAGGCATTTTCTATTGTATTTGTAAAAATTCAGAGGGTTTTTTTTTCTTTTTTTTTTAATTTCCCTGTGCAACAAATGGCAGAAACAGAATTTTTTATGGTATCAGAGGATTTTTTATGGTACCAGATATCAGATACTGGCATGAAAGTAAAAGTATACATGAATTTTTGAAGGCATTAACTCTTTTGAACGATTATCCAGTTGCCTTCAGTTGAGCGTTGTTTTCATGTCCTATAAAAATACATGTTTAAGTATGTGTGTGTATATATCTACATACGTGTCTTGCAAAAAAATCTGCATTCCTTCTGAAGCTTATAAGGAAGATCAAAGTAATGGTAGTAATCTTTACAAGGAGACTTAAATGACTTGTTATTCATACAATATTTAAATATAAGGAATACAAGTCACCAACACAGGATTTTTTTTTTTTTGCTTTACACTCCCTGTAATACTAAAGCAAGTTCATATTAATACTTAAATAGAGTTAAACTACTCCTATAGGGGCTGCTGTTAGTTACCTCCACTGTACTTAATACCACAGAGCAAATGAGGTCCAAATTTCAGTTGAAAGAACGTGGTTAGCTTGAATTTCACCCTACTGATTTAATTATTGGCAGGAATGTGAAAATACATTCAGTGTAAGAAAGATGTTAAAGCCAAAGTAAAAAAAAAAGTTCTTATTATTCTCAGAGCTATTTTCCAAGGAATACTAGATGTTCCACCTTTAATGCTGCCTTTTTTAAATCAGGGGAAAAAATCCATGAGTAGAGGAAGACAGTGTTTATGACCCTTCAAGGAGAACACTTCACTGACATTAAAGGCAACTTTGCAGACTCACTTGAAATGTATCAATTTGTAATCTACACATTTACAGGAGCTGCTCTGCTCTGAAAGCTGTTTCCCAATCTGTGCCAAAACATGTGAGGCTGCGTAGCATACTTCTGATGATAGACCTCCAGGCTCTGTTTCTCCATAATTGATTTAGTTATTAGTTATGCAGGGGAGAGAAGATATCCCTGAGGCTTAGTAAAACAGTATTCAGTTACTAAAAGCAGCCCTTTGTGAATTAATGTCATCCTACCAGCTCTTTCTGCTCATTATTCCTTCAAGTCTTGTTTTCCTGGACACCAGCTGTCACAGAGGAAGTCTCCAGCCTTTTCTTCTCCTGCCTCCTTGGCTGACTGAAGTTGCACCAGCACGGTCTGGAGTGTCTCCTTCACCACCTGGATCTCCCTCTGCAGAGACTGTGCAAGCTTTATTAAGGAATAATCTATAGGTGATTGGCAGTCTCTTTTCTCTTTCCAAGTTATTAAGTACATTCTTGTTCTGCTGTTCACAACAGATGGCCATGGCTATCTAATTGTAGCTTCAACTTCTTCCAATTTGTTTGGACTAAATATTAATACATTTCTCACACTTGCTAGCAAAAGAAAAATGCAGGCAAACTCAAGTTCTCAAGTAGCATTATTTAGCAGTTTAAAAAAAGGGAGGGGATGGAGGATACTGCTTGGATACTGTTCTCAGGGGAAGGAAGGAGATAAAAAATATTGTACCATGAAAGCAGCAGCACTAGCTGTGAGTTCCCTGATAGATGGAGGGTGGACTTCTATGCCAGAGACACAGACCTGGGTGGATCAGATGCCAGGTGAAGGCAGCAGGAGCAGGCTGATACACACATCAAGTGACCACAGCTTGAGTGGCATTAGTGAGATCAACAGTGTTTGCTATGCAAGGTGGGGTGGGAATCTAGGCAAGGAGCAAAATTAGCTTATAGCAGAGAAAGTGTTTCTGCTACACTTACCTCCAGAAAGCTTTCACGTTAGCTGAATTATCATTATAATTATAGTGCAGAACACACAAATATAAAGCTATATGAGACTCCACAGGGAATGCTTTGAACAAGTTGAAAAGCAAAGAGGGTAGTAACAAGGTTGTACTGTTGTGCATTAAAAGGAAGAAGGCCACCTGAAAAGTATCCAATAATTAGTATAAAATGCTTCACTTGGTTAAGAAAACATTTTCCACATTTTATTTTCTTTTGCCTAGTTCAGGGTCACTGCAACGAATTCAGGAAGAAACCGATGGCTAATGGCTCAGCCTCTGAAAGAGGCTTTCCACTTCCCTCTTTCCCCAGCTCCACAAGAAGAGGGAGGGTGTCAGGTGGTGGCAACTATAATATGCGGGGTGCAGCAGGGAACAGACTGGCAGATGAAGATAGGACATTTATGGAGATAGCAGCAACTGCTGACACACGCACAAGCCTCTACGTGACTGGGCCCCCTAGGCAGTACAGCTTTTTGTGCTACAACTGGACTCTTATGGGAATAAGCTTGTACTACCAATATATTGGCCTTTTTCTGCCGATAATCTTAAATCAGCAACACTATGCATTGTTGGAAGAAGTGCAAAGACTGGGTTTAGCTCAATGAGACAAGCAACTTTATCTTCTCTTCTACAGCTTAAACTATGTGGAGAAGAAAGCAAGCAGAGGCAAGTCTGAGCCTGCTGAAATGCTAAACCAATGACCAAGTCTGTGAACAAGCCCTAGGGCCCATCCTATCCACCCTGAGGCCTCCTGGACAGGTATGGCTGAAGGGCAAAGACCCCAAAAGACAGAAATCGGTTCATTTCTAGCAGTATGTCATCAGATTATCTCAGAACCTCACTTCAAGAGAAGTGAAACAGGATGACACAGAAACAACTCAGTTTCAAATGTACAACACGCAGAGTGGATAAATGCACAAGGACAGGCTTTATCCTTTACAGAGCTCATACATTAGGAAATGTTGTTTTACTTGACCCCAATGTCAATGCAATGTCAAGAAAAAAGACAGCCTCAGGTTAAGTGACTGTAAAAACTAAGCTGCTACTTCTGAAAACTTGTGACTGGACCTTGGTAAAGCTATACAAACCACACATCTTTCAGGCAGCCATTATTATGTCTTTGAAAAGCCTTGGCTGCTTTTGATTCTGTTATCAGTTCCTCAAAATTTCATCTTTGTGTATTTACATGCATTTGCTATGGTGTTTTGCTCTTAATATGTTCATACATACTTCTAATTTCTGGACAGCTCTGTTAATCTAAAGGGCTTCTGTCTCTGATTACAAGTAGTAGCAGCACACACAAAGCTTCTCCTATCCCAGGCTCACAAAGCACTGTACAAGGACAAATTAATTATGCTTTGCATCTTCTCCGAAGTAAGAAATATTATTATCCTCTTCTAAGTTCTGGATTCTCCACCCCTCTGCAACTTAATCATGAGGCTCTGCTGAAAACCTAACAGGTAAACATAAATTCTGCAGTCCATGAACACCATGAAACTTCTGAAGATTAATTAATTCTGATGTGTAGTCTCCAACTACATGCTGTTGCTTGTAATATCCCAAGCAATTACAAAATTCTCTTCAGACAGAGAAAAAAAGCAAAATTGAAATGTTTGAGTGACAGTAGATGAGAAATCTTAAAAGATGGAAGAAAAGGAGGAAGACAGGAAAAAAACCCCTTCACCAACAGAAAGGTGGAGCAACAAAAAAGATGATGGCATAGTGTAACTACAGCAAGTTCCAATAACCTCATTAATAACACCACAATTATATGTAGACAAATAACTGTCAAATGAACCTTTATGGCTAAAAAATATATATTATATATGGCTGAGCATGGCATCTCTATCCAGACACAGAGGTTGTATCTGGATAAACAGCTTCAACCAATTTAAAAATGCAAATAAACAGTTTTGCATGGGTCCACATGCAAATGTGTCCTTCATGCTTAAATTCTCTATCCAGTGCTGCAAATATTGAGCCAGTATCCCAGGCAGAAGTGAAAATAAGCTCTAACTAGCAATATTTTCTGGTCCTGTTGTTTTTCTCTGAAAACTGAAAAAATCTTCCCAATGTCAAATAAGCAGTAAATTAAAGTACTTGGGAACAGCTTCACACAAATGCAACCCATATTCAACAATGCTACAGCTCTAACATTGTCTTGCTTGAAGCTTTTCACCTATTTGACTTTGTCTCTTCGAAAAACTCAAGTATCATGACAGAGGCTATGATTTACAAGCAGATAAAAACCAGATCAAGTTACTGTAGAGATTTACTTAATTTTTGGGGAAAATAGGATCATTTTGCTCAAATGCAGCTTCTGATCTCTCAGCACAGATGTTTAGGGAAAAGAGACAAAAAGTAGATAATATGAATCAGTTGCCAGACTCTTCTGAATTTTTTTGTCCACTGACAGAAGAAGAAGCAACAGGGAGAAATTCCAAAATAGGAAATTGAATCTGAATACATGAAAACATTTTTTATAGTTTGAAGGTGGTCAAATACTGGACTCTTGCACAAAAAGATTGTGGAGTCTCCATTCTTGGGGATATGCAAAACCTGACTGGACAACATCCTGGACAATCTCCTCTAGGTGACCATGCTTGAGAAGGGAGTTGGACCAGATGATCGCAAAAGGTCCCTTCCAACTAAGCAATTCTGTGATTGTGTGTGCTACATGCCAAAGGACCACGGAAGAGCCAAGGCAATTCAATATGTATTCTGAATGACCTAGGTTTTGGCCTTTTTGAAGAGCACTCTTGGAAGCAAGGGAAAGACACTAAGCAAGTCCCTACTGTCTCTATATGAGGCCTGTGTGGTGTCACAGCAAGAGAGCAAAATGGCCTTTGGAAATCCATCACTTCTCCTTACAAAATACGGGGTATTTGCAGTAGTGCAAACAATTAGCATTTTCCCATTTGCCCCCTTCATTACTGTCGCCCTCCTTTGCATCCATGAATGTTATTTCTATAAACTCACATAATACCTCACCCATGCAAAACCCAAAATAATCCCCCAAAATCTACTACAGAAAAAACTGCAACAGAATGAGTGCTACATATTGAAAAATGGCTTCAGTGGTCTGAATATCAGCTACTTTCAAATTGCATGTTCCAGCAGAAAACGGCAGGCAAAGAAGCTGCAGCACCTGGGTGGAAATACACTGACCTACCTCTATCACAGCATAAACTATACAAGTGGAACCATGTTCTCTCTGTGACACCCAGTGGGAAGGGCTCACCCTCCTGTCATCTAAAATAAAATCAAAGAGGGTGCCATTGCCACTTCTGACTCTTGGAGGATCCCAAAATCTCTTACAGGTTCACCCAGAGTGAGATCCCTCAGTGAGATACAGGCAGCGCAAATTTTACATGATTCTGTTCCAAACCTACACTGGAGTAAAGCAAGATTTGCATGGGAGCCTGATGCAGGATAAAGGTGAAGGGTTAGCAAAGTGACCTGCAATATTTAATGAATGTTTGGGCACAAAATTCTGCTTTCAAAATAACTGATTAAAATGCCCATTTTAGGGCAAGGAAAGAAAATTGTTTTTATAATACTCCAGCCAGGTTTTCTTCCAACAAAGCATTTCCACCAAGAGAAACTATTACATGCATTCAAGCTGTCTATCAAAATGCTAATTAAGAACAAAAATGACTGTGAAATTGCAATATAGGGTCCATTTAATTTTAGTGGGAATTCCAGTCCTTTATTGTCAGGAAAGTAACACCTCTCATCAGCTCTGCAGACACCAGAATGAGTCACCCCTCATTCTTTGGTTTTTCCAATTAATGATGTGGACTGTTTTCATACACTCATTAATGATCAACCATAATTGAATATTTTGTAGGTTTATTTTGGTTATATGACAGAATTTAGCAAATATGTCATAGTGCTACAGAGAACTCTAACATCCAGTTCCAAGCCCCTAATGTTTGATGCTTTTTATATAAAAGTGCAGTTTAATGTTTTTTGTGAAAGATTTCAACAATAAATTAGAATTGCAAGTGGGTCTGTGCCTATACTCAGGGCCACGAAATATCACTGGATTTCTCTTTTGTTCAGGTCGTGCTGGCACTTATGATGAGCAGTATGGTTGATTTAAGTGTGCTATGCCATCAAAACATAAAATGAAAAACAATGACATCTGGGCTTTTTCTTCTAATACAAACTTAATTATTAATCAAAGCTATGACACACACTAAACATTGGCAAATGGCTCAAGAGCATCAGGAATTTATTTTTCTCAGTGGAGTCTTTAGAAGTCTTTTAATAATCAGACCACAGGATTAATTTACATCTGTGCAGCCCCCAGTTAGATTTTTGGCCTAATACATTTTGTAACATTTATGTGTAAGGCAGTTTTTTGGGAGAATGATGGGAAGGGTGCAAATAACCAGCAAACAGGACTTGCAAAAATTTATCCTGCTTTCATTACTATTTCAGGTCTTTAAGCTCCTGCTCTGAGTTCTATAGATTTTTTAATGAAGATTGTATAATTGTCCAGTATTTGTGATAGGAAATTGTTTAATTTAAAATCAAATAAATTACTATGCAAACAACAGATCCATCTATTACCCATAAATTCCTCTGCTCAGGCTAATTGTTGTGTCTTGTCTTTGTGCTAGTTCCTGCAATACAGGCAAGTTACTAATGAGTGAAAGCTAATTTTATAGGCACTGAGCAGTCTTTATTTAAAAAAAAAAAACATCTACAAGTCTGTAGCACTGTGGTAGCTATTTTTCTCATTCCTTTTTGAAGTATAGCACAGTGATTACATGTACCAGATGGTAACATTTTATGCACATTGATCTGGACTACCTCTGAAATAGCAATTGAATGTTAATGAGGGATAGCTGAATTGCTGAACTGTTTCTTTCTACGTTCCTATGTTTTAAACACGGTTTCTTATTTTGTGACTGATGGTCTTGCTAGGACCAGGATATCACACAGTGTGCATTTCTGTATTTAGATAACATGAGCTGAATTTCACTGACAGAGGAAGTCAGATCTCTATCAGAAAACTGTGGCTCAAAATGAGACTAATCTACAAGTCTTCTGGAATTTCCGATTATTAATTTTATTTTTTTAATTAACTCTTGCAGTTTCAACAGCTATGAAGAAACAGGCACACTCCATAAAACATACAAACACTACTATTTCACATAGGTGTAGTGTATGACAAAAAATGCAGTTTTCTAGCTTATTTCACCTTATCTAGTAAACTAGAACTATGATCAGATGTGACTGTTCAGCTTGAATATTAACTTAAGTCCCCTGCAAAGAACCCACAACTCCAACACTCAGTGTTCTTCTGTAAGGGCCACTGAGAAAAGCTCATTTGAGAGTAAATATACACAAGCAAAAAAGAAAAGGGGTACTCTGCATAAACAAGACACAAGACACATCCATACAGCTCTGACAGGAATGCATTGAGGAAACACAACTGCGACCAAGCATGAACACTGCAAATATAATAAAAAGAATGTTGAATAATCTTTCTGTATATTGTGTGTATATTGAAATGCTTAGAAAAGAAAGATTTGAAGTAGTGAGAAATTACTGACTGGATTTCTCTCCTCTGATGCAAATCCCTTTCCTCCAGCATCATTCTTCCCTCCCTCAGCCCCTCACACTTTATTCTTCTGTTACCTTTAAAGAAACCAAGTTTCTAGAATAGAAATTTTACAATGACTTGTAATAGATGCCCAATTACTTAAAACACAGTGGTATTTCCACACACTATTTATCCTTTCTCTAAACTATCCTCTGCGGGGCTGTCCACCTTGTCTTAGCAGGAACTGAATCCTTTCTAGCACCATCATTACTTCAACTCACCTTCAGATGTCTCCAAGGGCTCCTCTGCTAATCTCTGCACCTTGAACATATTTACCTTTCTTCGTGACCCTCTCAAATGCCACTTCTTCTCTACTAAAATCTAACAGCTCAGTACTCTCCTCTTCCTCAGCTTTACTGGTTCTTACTTTCTTTACCCTTTCTTAGAAAAAAATCTCTTTTATGAAAAGCTTTTCCTATGAAAGTTACAAATGAAACAAAACTTTGTGCTCTTAAGTTTTGAGGAATGGCCAAGGAATGGTTCATAAAGGTTAAGCAATCTTCAGAAAAACTGACAGATGACGCACAGAAAGAGATAAGGGTGCATAAGGTGCATCTGGTTGCTTGCATTGGAGTGTTAGAGGCAGATTAAAATGTGTAGGACGTCACATGATGTATATGTTGCCCACTCTTTTTAAAAAGAAAAAAGCCCCAAGCTACAGGTGACAATATACACAGTCTGAGTCAATAATGTAGCATTTAATTCAGCTAAATCATGTTGGGAAATGCAGGTGCATGGACACTTGTATCCATGCAGCTTTTGGTGTGCTATGTATTTAATTATATGAGCATTACAAATAAAAGGATTTTAACAGTAAAATAAGGGCTTTTCAGTGCCCAATCTTAATTGACAAAGAACTAACTTCAGTTTAAATCAATTAAAGCTGGATCAGACCACAATGAAAATGCACTATAGGAAAACTTACTACACAAAAATGCCCATCTCAGCAAGACAATCAATTCTCCCATTCTTAATGTGTCTAACCTACACTAAGAACTAGCATTCCATGCGAATCTGAAAGGCAAGTATTTCATGTGCATACTTAAACAGATTGATATGTATCTATAGCTATAGCGAAAAGGATATGAATAACTCCTTCATCAACTCTGCAGGCGGAACTTTGCAATTGATCTTCCAGATGCACCAATTTCTCACTTATTGCTTCACATTTTTCTCCCAACTCTGCAGAAAATATGAAGAACTCCTACAGAAAGTTGAAAAAGAACAGAAAGCATGTTTGCTGCTCACTGCACTTTTCTACATCAAATTTGCATCAAATTAAAGGGAAAATAAAATATTAGTAAGGGGATATGATACTTTGCAGTGCAAAGACATTGCCTAAAAGCAAATTCCCATTAGAGAGACAAAAAGCTGTTTCTGTATAATAAATTTGTGATTAATATGAAATGGAATGAGCTTGTGTTCTCAGTCTTCTTCCCAGCAGAAAAAAAGTCATGATCTCACTTTCAGCAGATGATTAAAGGGGTGTAAAGACTTAACTGTGCTCTCCTTCTTCCCTGTTTTCTCACCACAGCAGGGGAGGGAAATCTCATGCTAACCACCCCATTAAGGTACCCAAATTTCAAGTTGTTCATATAAATACGATTTACGCTTTTAAGTCATGTAAGTATTTCAAGCAGAATCATTTTGGTAATTCTTATACACATAAAATGTACTTGTATTTTTGAAGAAAACTCTGACTAGAGTACTTAGGGACTTTGCTCAAGCAATCAAAGAAAATGCATCAAAGTCTTTGAGGTTACAAGATGAAACTATACTTTTTTACTGAGTTATCATTAAACAAGACTAAATTTTCAAAAGTAATGCTTCTCTGCTTAGAACTTACACAGGCAAATACATTTTCTCTTTTAAACCAAGTATTTTAAACCAGTTTCAAAGTTCTTCTCATAAGTTTTTTCAGATACACTGCACAACGGTAATTGCCATCTTTTATAATCTGCATTGAGTAATACTTTGAGAAATGACCTAAATAAGCAGAAAATATGAGAAGAGGAAAAAAAAAAATCAATCAATTTGCGCAGCTCTGAGACAAACCATTCCTTTCCCTCCCATGGTACCATAGTGCTGTCTACAGTAATGACAGTGGTTATTTGTAAGAAAAGATTATGGTGCCAAGATGAACTTCTGCTGCAACCACGTTAAAAAAAAAAGAGTAATTCATCAGCTGGAATCCAGAAAACTGGATTGTGTCTAGACCTAGTCTATGCACTCATCAATAAAGCCAGCTTCTCATGTGGCCATAGACCATCTGCAGAAATTTTTTCTCCTCAAAATAAAAAAGTACTTGGGGTCCTTTGCACTTATCTATTGCTATAACACCAGACATCAATGGTTGTTCAAGAGAAATCAAACTTTCAATCAATGGCCTTCCAAAGAAATTATGCTAATACTTGTTGGAATGCTGCCCATTGTGAAATAATCTGAGTTTTAGTGAACACATTTACCAGATCTCAGTTGTGTGCTATCCTTTCACTTTGCATCACACAGTGCATACATGGAGTCAAATGCCAGAAGAGCTGTGCTTCCTGGCACATCCTCTGTTATGGCACAGAACTTTACCTTTCTGCTTTCCTCAGGTCTTTTCCAGGCATGCTGTCCAGCAGATCACACTGGGACAAGGTGCAGCTCAGACCCTGGATGGTTGGCTTGGTTAAGAGCTTATGTTGCAAACCCCTACAACTTAGACATAGAGCAGCACAATGGCCAAGTCCCTGACTCTGCACAGGACCTGAGCTGCCACTTCCAGGCATTATGAAACCTGAGAATCTACAGCAGCACTCCACAGAAGGTATGCATGTGAAAACGGCCCATTGTTTTTAAAATGAGAACATAGGAGGTGAAAGTAATCATTCTCCTTTAGCAACTAGGAATGTTTTTGCTCACGAACTGGGACAGAAGATAAGGAAAAAGTCTTCCATCCAGCTACTAAATTATTATTCAGCATACCAGCAGGACTCCATATGCTGTTATGGACTGGGATAACCCAGGCCATTTGTATCAATAGACAGCTCTTAGGGAATCATTCTGTGACATGCACGCAAGAAGAGATGACAATTGTCCAAAAGAACTTAGGTTTCAGGCTAAACAAGTCAGTAAATTGAAAAAAAAACCAAACAAGTACTCTGAAAGCACAACTAAAATTATGACGATGTAGAGAAAGCTCCACCTTTGAACACTGATTTTTCTCTAACTGTTAATTACATGTAACAAATCAGTCTTCCCATAACCCTCATTTCAAACAAAAACAACAAGCAAAGAACACTTAGTGCTATACAATCAGTGGACAGTTAATTTAG
This sequence comes from Orthonyx spaldingii, assembly GCA_013397795.1. Taxonomy (NCBI): domain Eukaryota; kingdom Metazoa; phylum Chordata; class Aves; order Passeriformes; family Orthonychidae; genus Orthonyx; species Orthonyx spaldingii. The sequence goes on along the minus strand of VZTJ01004018.1, from coordinate 690,967 downwards.
GAAGAACAGCTTTTAATTAATGCACAAACTCTTAAGTAGTGCTCTGACAAATAAAAGCTGCAAGTTAATTTTTCAAAACCAGATGCTTTCTACAGACCGTGCACTTCAACAAAATTAATTACTCCTGTACAGATCTTACAGTGACACATAAAAAGCAGATTATTGCTTTTTTAAAATCAAGATATTGAATACTTTAGTCTGATCCAGGCACTGCTTTTATCAAAAACTATTACTTCATGAGATTTTGGATCACATTCATGCTTGCCAAGCAGGATGACACTTCTAGTCCTGATTTGAAATCATCTGTTACTATAGACAGCAAATTTTTAAAAGTACATGTTACAGTACACTCCTGAATACCTGCACCATTAAGTACATTTAAACATAAACAAAAGTTCAAAGATATGCATTACAGTAAGGTACCCCTTTCTCTTTTAGGGTACCATTATGGCAGGAACATTTATCCAGGCAATTGGTCACACAATTAGCTCTATCATTAGTTGCTGTAAGAGAAAATCCATTTTCTCCACTTTAAAACTGCCCTTGCATTTCCTGTCTCATACGTGCAAATACAACAAATTCACTGAGCAGCTATGATAAGCACACCGGCTGGATTTGCCAGCTCCGCTGTGAAAGTCCACAGCGGAAGCTTTTTCCCTATTCACTGTGTCAGGGAAAGTACAGGACAAAATGGGCCTTTTAGACTTAACCCCTCACTGAACTTCAGGTGGGTCAAAAGATGCAGGAGGCAGCATTTAGACACCTGGTTGATAAAACAGGCTCTGTGTTGCTAGTGTGGCCTCACTCTAATGCACACAGATCCTTCAAACCCAGAATAAAATATAACTACAGCCTGAAATCCACAGTCAATGCAGCTGGGTGATTACACTTATTGGTGTACTGCTACATGATCTGATTTCACGTTTGACATTTTCTTTTCCCTTTCAAAATAAAACTTTACAGCCAAGTAAAGAAAGGTCCCAGGAAGGACGGAAGGAAGAAACCCAACAAACAAGCCCCCAAGACTGTAGGGCTTCAGGTGAATGCTTGTTCTGTAGCAAAGGCATCTCAGTATGTGAGTACAGTGCTTTGCATCAGTACTAATCTGTATTTTGGAGTACTAAATCTTGGGGAGTAGTTTCCACCCTGCTGCAATTCCAGTAAAGGCCTTTATTGGTGTATTGGTCTTGCACTAAACACACTCAGAAATAAGAGATTAGAATTTTTAACTCATTGGCTTTAATTTCCTTGTCAACTGAATGCTTAGATTCTCACTTAAAGTAATATGTCCATTCTACCACATGTGAAAAAATGCCAGGTGTTCTTCCTGAATGATCACATTTTGGGTACATAATACATTGTTTAAAAATGTAACAAAAATCCTCTTTACTTTGGAAATTAAGATAAAGGAACAATAAATACTATAAAAATATAACCAATTGTAGCAACAATATGGGAAGGCAGGGAAATCTGAACGAGTAAAAGATCAAACTTGTTTAGGTCTAGAAACCAATTTAATCATAACTAAATGGCTATGGTTGCACTGCAGAAAACCAAAATAGCTCTGAAAGATCGGAGTTAGATTTAATTAGTCTTTAACTCCTAGTAATGCAGCTTAATTTCTCCTTATTACAGCCATAATAGTGTATGGATAAAATATTTCTGCACCTACATAACCCAGCTGCCTTTTTAGTTGAAATGAGAAGTTCCTCCAATACCTTAGCCAAGCATCAACTTTCAGGAACTTACTTGCACATGTCATGTGAAAAATGCAGAAGAACCATCATATAAATTATGATTTTACAGAACTTATATGAATAAATAAATAAATATAAAAATGGAAACGGAAGAAACATACAGTGCTCTCAAAAATACACAAGAGTAATTCTAAATATTCAACCAATTCCAAAGCTTCTGCCTCCAGAAGGTTTAATAGCCCAGAGAAGTAGACAGAAAAGGTTTCTCTTAGTGCCCTTCATGCCTGATAACATCACTGGTAGCACTTTTTTTGACATTTGTCTATGTAGGCAGGAAAACCCCTGTCAGTGATACACAAACTATTCAGAACAGCTTCTGGTTGCAAAGTGCCACTTTACACTGATCAACAATATCTCTGAGAGGAAAGTGGACTCTGCCTCAAGCTCAACTTATTAATAAAATACAACTCATCCAAGCTTGTAGGTTATGTCACTGCTACAAGATCCTGTAAGTCTTAAGACTTTGGTTATTTTTGCTCTAATGGCATTTTTAGGAATCAGCTGGGAGAGATTGGAGGAGTCAGGAAAGAGCTGAAATGCAATATTGCTTTATGGATTTTTCTGTGAACAGGGAATGTAGCTGGCTGAGATTTTTTTTTTCCCCCCTCTAAATCCTTAAGCAGGTGAAACCAGCACAAATATGGGTGTGATTTACTTTTTAAGGTGCAATTCTTCTGCCTTCTCAGACAAAGTAGAAATTTTCATTCTTTCACAAAGATGTGAAAGTCTTGTGCAAGAAATAGTAAGAACAGACAACGTTCCAGCTGATGCACTGCTGTAACATCAGCATATTGCATCAAGAGCAGAGGGAATGGCTTTCACTTTTGTCCTATGCATTTTGTTTTACTCTTTTACAAGTAATTATAGTCACCTATAAGCAACAACAGCTCCTCAACAGCATTACTTGAGGAAAATGTTTGATCAGCTTTTCTAGTGAAACACCTTCTGTGCTCTTCAATCTAGTTCAGCAATTTTATATAGAAGAATCGGTATTGTAGTAGCTAGATTAATTTAATTCTATTAGGGATTAGAGTCTATATTAGAGTCTTTGGTGGTTGTGCTGAGAAGGAGGATTCCCAGATATAGCCTTAAAATTCATTCTTCCTACAGAAGGACTTTTGTAAAAGGGTATTGCCTTACTTCCAAGCAGCAATATCATAATCCCAACAAAATAAAAGCTTTAGAAGACCTTCTGCACAGTCAAAGCCAGATTTCTTTCACCTGCACTGAACATTCTCTCCCCTATAATAGTTAAAATAACTCAAAATAACATAAGGAACAACTACAAAAAGTTGCCCTTGCAGGCAGATACTTCACATTACGGCACAAGGTTTAGAACAGTGGTCTATAGTTGGCAGAAGTGCTGCATGTTTACCCTCAGCCCTTGCAGAGGTTAATGGCAATTGTCAGCACTCGAAACTCCAGAACGTTAGGCCAGGGCATATCTTTAATAATTACTAGAAACAAAATGCAAGCACCCATGTTTGTCATGCTTGTGCAGGTGCTTCAGTCACATGCAGGCTAAGCACACATGCCCTCAGATAAATGAGCTGCATGGCCATAAGGCGCCCAAGGTGCAGGGGCGAGAACAAACAAGAATTTGTTCCTGCTCTGCATCCCAGATTTCCTGCCCCATGTGCATTGTCCTGGGCAGCTGTCGTAGATGAGGAAGGCCACTGAGAACAATGCATGTTACTCATGACCAACACCATCATGGCAAGACTGTCCAGGAAGCAGCCAGAGACCACCAGAGCCTGCTCTGTGACTTGCAGTGTGACCAAGCCTGCGGTGACTGTCCTTGGCTGGTGTCTGCATGCATGGCTCTCAGCAGCTGACATGGGATCTGGTGGTTCTGGTTGCAGGGTACAGACTGCTTCAGGGCTAAACTACCCTTGCAGTGAGCAGGTTTTCTTCCTGCTACAAACCAAGATGGTTACATGTTAACCTTACATAGCACACAACAATAAATAATAGTTCTCCTATTTATCATTATGTTTTATGTGGTTGAAGACTTTGACTTTCAACCAGACTAGGATTTCTAAACCTTTTATTTCTATTCCTTTCCTTCTTTTCTTCACTGTGTTCCTGTCTTCTACAGAGGGAGGTATCCAGACCAGAGCCACAGTTCTCTGGAGGCTTTGGCATTCTCAGCTAAGCACAGTAATTATTTCTGTCTTACAACTGACATTCCCAGTAATGAGGCTGCAAATGACATTTGCCCTTTCTTCCAACACAATGAAGGTAATGAATCCCACTATATTTGTAGTCCACTATAAACCTAGATTCTTCTTCCGCAGTATTGTCAACTGAGCTGCTATTTACCATCTGTATACATAAATCCGACTCTTTCTCCCTCAAATGTAATTTGCACCTGTCTTTCAACATATCCCTTCTTATTGATTTCAGACTATTCTTTCAATCTATCAAGACCATTTGGAACTCTAATCCTAATTGAAACTATGTTGACTGGCACATAAACTCCTGGCCTACCTCCTTTTTAAAGGCAAACACAAAGTCTGCCTTTTACTGATCCCTTGAGACTTCAAGTTTCCGCTAGGAGTTTTCAAAGGAGCTTGTTAATGGTTTGGAGATTGTTTTTCTTGGCTCCTATGTGCTCAGAAGAAATTTCATCAGTCTAGCCTGACTTGAGTACATCTCATTTGCCTTTGGATCTTTTACTGCATTTGTCTCTTGCTACCTTGTAGTGAATATTAGGAGCACTACATAATTGGATGTAGCTTATAATCTTTAGAAAGACCAAAATCACAGAGAATAAGGAAGAAAAAAAAATTCTGATCTCATTTATTTTCTCATTCACCTTTCCTATCAGAAGACACACATGCTTTCTCTAACCTTTCCCTTACATCCAACTTATTCCTGAATTCCCTTGCCATTTCTTCTGTTTAACGTAACTTGGTGTGCTCAGGGGTCTTGCTGCTTCACGCTTACACTGTGCAGTACCATGTTAGGCTCATTCTTAGAAACACTTTTGTCCTTTCCTTATCAAAACTTCTAAGCCACTGAAAAACTGGTGATATAGATATGTAGTCTGTGACTGTGTTTGCACTTTTCTGCACCAAAGATAGATGGTGCAGTACTATAAACTTGATGTCTTCTGGACGGCACCAAGGAGTATCTGCTGATTCCTCCTCCCAGAGAGTTTGTCCCACAGAAACTCCCCTGTTGCCTGCCTGATTTTGTTTAGATGAGCTTTTCTTTCGTGGAGGTAACTATTTAACTTTTCTCAGAAGAGGGACCAAGTTTGTTTCCCGGTTACTTTTGCTCTTATCACCTTCCACTTACAGACTGCTCGCTTGTTCCGTCAGCATGGTTATATATATTTAGGAGACTTCAGCACTACAACACACTCCCCACTTTCTCATCTGCAACAATTTAGGCGTAAAGCCTTCCAGCCAGCTGTGACCTACCTCTTTCCCACCATCATATGCTTTTCCCACACTCCCTTTGCTTGCACTGATCCCCTTCCCTTCTCCACATGGGAGTGTTAAATGACTCATCAAAATTACAGTCCAGTGTTGGCAATTCTTCCCTTCATGTATCTTCCACTACAGCTACAGAGGAGTGTCCATGGAAAAGCATCTTTGCAGGAATAGAGTTTTCACTGCCTTCCAGCACCCTACTGTGGCCTGACAGCAGTCTTCCTATTCTCATCCCTAGTAGACTGAAGAACTTCCCTAATTGCAGACTTCCTAAATACAGTACACTACTGCACTGGCTCATTTAATTACACTGGGACAATTCCAGCTCCTACTGAGGAAGGATGAGGCTATTTACTAACTTACCAATAAAAATTCACAGTGGGTCAGGACTTGGAAAAAGAAACAAAAGTACCAAACTGTTTTCCTGTGTCCACACCCTGCTGTGCAAGGAGTCAGCATATAGCTGGGTTTCATTTATAGGTGGTTCCTAATATTGTTCATTCCCATCTCTGCTCCAAGTTACTAAGAAGTAACAATCTGGAATGACTGGGTGCTCTCCTGCAAGCAGTGGAGAGACCAGCATGAATCAGGGGACCAGAGCACCCAAGGTATATTTAGGCAAAACCTTGACATGGTACAGGGTGCTGACACTTTCACAGAGCTTTATGGAGGGCTCTCTACAAGTCACTATCAATCCAGCTGTGGCAGTGTGGTTGAGCCTGACTTTCTGGCATATTTCCATTTCTTTTATTTCTATCGTTGCTTTATATTCTCTTTATGTACTTTTGTTCCCCACCTCAAAATTTCAAAAGTCTCTCTGCTTCTGAGGACTCTAAGATATTAAGCTTTTGGTGCACACTTCTATAGTGGCAGCCCTGTATACCTCTGAACTCTGGTGCCCTCAGTATTTTGCCCTGATGGCAGTAGGGCTTTTTGCTGCCTTTATCCCATGGGATTACCTGTCCCTATTTCATGTCATCTGTGGACACAAGCAGCTGCACAGTTTAACTATAATTCACTGCATAACTGCAAAGTTCACTTATCAGAAAGGCCATTTGCATTTTCTGCAAAGTTCACCTTCATTCTCAAGGCTTCCTATTTTTATTTACGCTGAACTCACACACAGTCAAGCAGTCTATCCTAGGTGTGCCCTCATGTCACAGTTTCCTTGAACACAAAGTCAACAATCTGAGCTTAGTGTTGCAGTTAGATTATCTTTCCTAGAGCATTTCAGCTGCTCCACAGTCTTCGGATTCAGTGGCGGGAATCTGAAGAAATGCCTCATCTGAATAGTTATCCTAAACTTTAATATTTATTTATTTAATATTTGCTTGACTTGGAGCACTTGTCACTCGTACTTGACAGGAGGCATATATGCTATCATGGAAGGTCAACTAGGGGTTCCTTGTCCATGTAACTTATCTGCTGGCTGGACACAGTGCTTGGATACTAAATTTCCTTAATATGTAAGTTGCAACCCAAGGCATGCTAATATAAAAATGCATCAGACTGAAACAGTACAGCTCTTAGAACCAGGGTAACTCTCTTTAAACATATATTATGTAAACTCTTACTTTGTCAGTAGACCGATTTTTGTATGTAAGCAGGTTTTTCTCATAGGCCATGCATCTCATGTTACTCAATTATCCCAGCTTTTTCAAATACATGGACTAGGTCCTGGCATATTTTTATTTATGAAAATGATGTAAAACTACAAATATCCAGTATTTTCATTCAGATTAAATTCCAATTACTATGTATTCTGCTGCAGTATGTTTGTATGCTTTTATACTTCAAAAATAAATTCAAATGTATTTTTAGTGGCACACAATAAAACAGGCTAAGCGTCATTATTTTGTTCCACTCCTAAGCATCATGACAGTGCTACAGTGGGGCTGGCTAAATATTACAGGTTCTTCTTTTCCCCGGTGTGTTCATCCTGTTGTTGGTATGAGTTAAAAATATTAGCACAGGATTAAACTATAAACTCCCTGAAATACTCAGCAATTATGCCATTATTTTCAGTGGGAAAAAAAAAGAAAAAAAGGAATGGGCCCTCTCTAGTTGTGATTGTGTTGTTTTTCCAAGTGCTCATACACTCTCTAGCAATTTTTAAGCAAAGGTAACACTATAAAAACAAGAATCATTTGTTCTAATTGAGACAAAGAAAAGTCTGTACAATATCACCACTTTATACTGCCTAGGAAACACTTACCTCAGATAAATGACCCTCCGTTCCAAATGAAATGTCTTCCATAACCTGTTAGAGATAAATTATTAAGTATATAGTAGATACATGCTATATAAACAGTATGATTTTAATGGAACTTATAAAAACCATATAGCACAATAAAAAGTTATGTAAGCTGAACAATTGCATCAATTTTCTTCACATGCATGAGAGATTTAAATTGCGTTTGTAATGGGGCAGTGGCAGCCACCCAATATTTAAAACTATATTTGAATACATTTTATTAAAGCCTGCTTTGGCTTCCCACTTAAAACCCACAACAAATACTGCCTCTAAAACTGAAGGACTAACTATAGATTGAAATAAACTTTTCTACCAAGCTCTTGCAGATCTGTACACCATTCAAGAGTCTACAAAAATTTTTTTTGGTATGAACCCTGTAAATGATTTTGGGCAGGAGAAATGAGAGACACCATCAATGTTTCCTATTGGTAACAAATGCTACCTATAGTCAGTTCCTCCTTCAAAACTTCCTTCATCTGTGAAGTCTATAAGAAATTAGCCAATGTTTCATTGACTGGCTGAGGAGCAAAGAAATTTGACGTTAGCATGACTGGGAAATCATTAATACTTATCACACATAACAGGGTTATTGGTAATCAACTGAGATAGGGATATTGCTTTGGTATGCACACACATACACATATATACACATAATAAAAGTGCAAAATCATTAATCTGCCATAAAATCACAATTGTTCCTAGATACTATTTTCAGCAATCAATCTGAAAAAGGGTTTCGTTTTCTCTTGCCTGTAATATTAATTTTCTGATGGTATTTTTACTGCTAAATTACATGTAAGCATTAAGCTTACTGAGGTGCTACAATCTCCACCTAAAGAGTTGGCCTTTTTACCAGCAGACACTCCATCCCAGTCTCAGATGGAGCTGAGGCACACTGTGCTGCACAGCTCCACACGTGGCTGTACAGTGAGGATCTGCCCATTGTGTACAAGCCAGCTGCCTCTTGCCACTGACATCCTTTCCAGCTTGGATCAATACAAGAAACACACAAACGCTGACTTTCACTAATGCTTAATGCTGACATTTAAAACTAAGATTAAATTTTAAATTTCCAAATTATTTTCTAAGCTCCACAAATACAGCATTTAATTAAAGCTCAAATGAATGCACAGTTTATTTAGCTTTGAAAAGGCTTTGTCCTTTACACATCACACGTTTGCCTTCTGGACCACAGGCTACCCCAAGCCACAGTAATGAGTTACAGTCTGCTCACAAAGGCTTTCTTGGTGCGTGCTATCACTAAATTCTGAAAAATGTTGTATCACGTTCTGTGATAACTTCTTTTTAATGACAGACATCACATTAAATATTATTTTTTTTAGGATTGTGCATTTGGTATCACTTAGACCTCAGTACCTTTTAAAAACTTAATCACATGAAGGTTTTACAATTATAGAACATTTTCTCAACACAGAGTGATCTTCAACAGACCCCAAATCATCATCCCAGATGGCCAAACTGAAGTATTCAGAGGAGAGGAAAAGACAGCAGCCCTTACCCTTATCCCTGTTTCTACTTTTTTTATGACAAAAAGGTGAGAAATTATCTACAAACAAAAATTCTGATGGGACAACTACCAAAAATGCTGACTTACAGAAGGTAAAACTACTGAATTTTGGATTTTACCTTGTAACTTTAATCACCTCAATTTTCTTGAAATCTAGTAGGTGTTTCTGTCCTTCATAGTGATTAAGAGGGAGCACTGCACAGCATGCCAGAGAGCAGAAGAAGAAAAAAGGATAGGTCAGGAACTCAAGCCTGCAGGTGCACACATACCCATGTTCATCAGGTTACTTGCTGTTAGGGAGGTCCCAGCACACACAAATCTCTCAGTTTATTAGTTATCACCAGTGGTTTTGCTGTTTTTAAAAGCTTTTTATAAAGGCTTTTGCTTACACATACATTATCAAGAAGCAAAAAAATAAAGCAAGATATTATAAGGAGTGGAACAAGCAGGCATTAATGTCTGAAGAGAAATGAAATGGTACTTTATGTTTTAGAAATCACCCAGATATGCATCTAACTATGTAGTAAAGATCATTGCAATTTTCACCTCACTCAGTTTAAAATTATGGAACATTTATGGGATGAAAACTAAAACCCACCTTTAATTCTTCAGACTTAGAAGAAAATCAAGCCCAAATAGTCACAAAAAGTCAAACTACAACTGAAATGGTGTTGGTTTCATCAACATAGCTACCAGCTGGAAAGTACACATTTATATGACAATTCAAGAATCTACATCAAATACATTAGACAAGCTGACTTTCACATGACTGAGGGTACTAATATTGCCTGCATCTTTGCTCCAGTGTTTTCTTAATGCTATAGTCTAATGAGTTATCTGCAATCGAGGGAAGCACATCTTATTTAAGTAACTAAGAGTGATCCACAGGATGATTTTTGCTGGCCCCACTTTATTTAGTTTTGACCAAAACATCATTAATGATGTTTCAACAAGCTGAGCCAATGCATCTGATTTTAGTCCCTACTTAACAGTCAGTGTTATAAAGGAAGCCTGATTTACTGAATTCTTTTGGGATGCCAGTCTACTACATCAAAACTGGGAAAAAAATCAGCAGTGTCTTAGAAAACAGTTATGAAAACTATAAAATAACCGTTGACAGTTAATAAACCTGTGTTCACATGACAGTAAAACAGCAAACTTTCAAAGAATTTATACCTTACATATTTTTATACCAGAATATGTCATATTTTATGATTTAGTGAGGATATTTAATTAAAAATGATAAATGGCCCCTCTGCAAAGCAGTATCTGAGGATCTAAGAGAAGGGCTCTTTCATCTATTTTTCCTTTCTTATTATTGTTATGTTTCTTGTTTGGTTTTTTTGTTTTCTAATGAAACCTATAGAGCAAGATACAGTTATATGCAAGAAAACTATTTATAGTACACATCAGCAAAACCAATATTCACCTGGCATTAATGCTTAGCTCTTTATGACACAATAAATAACTGGAGAGCTTCATTTATAGAATTCCATTGTAAAGTAAATCAATCACCTGGGAATGAAATGTGCTTTCCAAGGCATATATGCACATATGCTATTATCAGCCTTTCCTATATTGTCTTGAAGTAATTAATTCAGTAACCTCTAAGAACAAAGAACACAACTTTTTCCTTCTGCTTCAGTGGCCGATGGTGCTCTCTAAAAATTCCCTAATAATGAGGAACAGAGGTTGTGACACAGTTGGAGAGAATGGTCATTCCAGGAACATAGCAACCACAGCAAGCTCCTCCTCTCACAGGGGCACCACAGCCTTGTTAAATAATATGAAACCAAGTATTTTGACAAATACATGCTCTTCTATTAGGTATCCTCACTTGCTGATAAATGGCTGTGAAAAGGTTCCCTACTAATGGACAAGAATAAGTTCTTCCACAGAAGTCATATGAAGGGCTAATTTGAGAGACTAATCACAATTATTTTTTTTTTGCCACAAATACTGAAATATTTTTAAATAAAAAATACACTACCATAGAGCACTTAGATGCTTCAGAAGTGGTTTGTTTTTCAACTAAGTCCATTTACAAATCAAGACAGATTCTTTCTTGCACTTCAACATGTTCAAAAGCAGAAGGTTTTGACACATGATATGTGTCAGGTTTTTTTTTTTTTTTTTGCTTTTCTATTCTGCCTTGTGATGAACTGCTAAGAGATGTTACAGAATAACCTGTTATGGCTCTTCTCTAGAAGTTTAAAGATACTGTCTGTTACTTCTAATGAGATCCTATCAGTTTTACAACCTAAGACTTTTTTTCAGGGCAAAACTTCCATACTCCACAACAAAGAAAAAATCTCAGCTCCTGAGAGTATAAAAGCAGATGGACCAACCCTAATTCCAGAGCCAAAATATGGTCAATATACCAGGGCAGTTTTATGGTTGCAATGGGTTTCAGTGACACATAACTTTGCCTCAATGGTGAAAGCTGCAGGCAGCACTGAAGCACAGGAAAGCCATTTGAGTAAGCCATGATGAAACACAACTGTGTTGCTCAACTCCTTCAAAAAATTGGACAACACATGAATAGTCTCATACCAGCCAAACTGCTTCCTTTTTTTCTTTCAAGTGTATCAGTCCTAGGAGCGCTTTAGGAAAAGATGGAGGAGTACCTCCACAGGTCCTTCCCTGATGGACATTTTCATGCTTATACATCAGCTTCTGAATGGATTTTAGCACATTCTCAAAATGGAGTTTATTCAGGATACCAGGATAGGCCAGATCCCAGGCAAAGGCATTTATACCACAAAGTTAAAGCACCTAGGTGAAGAGCTGAAATTAGTGGGTAGCCTTCCTAAGTTCCCTCTATAGTTGACAGAGAGGAGATTATCGAAAAGCAAGCTCAAAAGGAGGAGCTGAATGGAAGCACTGCAAATATACTTTCCTCTTCCATTTAAGATATGGGGAACCATCCCTTGAGTCCTGCACATCTCTCCAGAACAGACGTCACCTCATTTCAGCTACCCAGTTGTCATTCTTGGATAGCAAGGTTGATTTCCAGGGAAACAATCTGGACTTGCAGGGGTGAAACAGGGATAATCTATAGCACAAATATCAGGAGTGCTACAGAAACAGTCACAAAATCCCAAATGCTCCAGAGCCTCTAAGCACTTTTGAAAGAGGAGCACAGCTTTCCATAACCAACAGAACTCCTCACATTATTTCAGCAGACTCATAAAAAATATGGTAAGGGAGCAATGGGGATAGAATCAAAGCCAAGCTGACCATTTCTAATAAAAATGTTCTCTGTGTGAAGTCAGTCCATAAACCATTTGCTCTCGGAAAAGACTGCAGGAACTGAAGTCCAGTATAAAACCAGAATTTTATTAATAAGAGGAGATTTTACAGTTAAGTACGGGTCTGCTTTTCACTAAGTCTCAGCCAGTATAAATGCAAAATTAGGCATTGGATTTCAGAGCAATCCACAGTTCAATGGCTCTTAACATCAGATGCAATTAAGCATAATTTAAATTTTTGTCAACTTAATTCTATGGTAATAAAACTAACAACAGCTGTTGGAAGGTCTTTTTGTCACAGTGGTGCTGTTGGGTGATGAAGCTTTTCTAACAGCTTGTTTACCTATGCAGTACAGTTAAAAGACTATTAGATAGTGGCTGATTTTTCAAGTAGGGATGGCATTCCAGATCAGAACATGAAAACTTAAAAGAAATTTGTCAAACTTTCTAAGCTTTAGGATTTCTTCCTCCTTTTAATATTTGTTGGATGCTGTAAGCCTATTAGCATCTATTACCTCAGAAGCCTTTGACCGTTTCACTAAGGGAGGAAAACTAACTCTCTCCTGATGTCAGCTAACATTGATCCAGGCTAACAAGTCAGTAGAACCAACTCAGAATGAAACTCATCACTGAGATGAGGAACAACTGATAATTTTGGTTAAATGCTTAATAGCTTTTCCTTTAAATCCTGATGTACACTCTGTATTTATTGCCTGAATAATTTCCGCATTTTAAAAAGACTGATGGTAAAAGGAAAAAGGGTTGAAGGGTTTCTGAGAAGCTAATAAGCTATTTTATTCATGTCCCAGATTGGAAGCCAGATGTTAAGTTCATACTTAACCTGCCCTGCTGACCCATCACCGAGATACAACTCCTCCTCTCAAAACGAAAACCAGCAGTATCCCTTGAAATGCAGCTGCAGACTATTTCAGATACCTCTTTCAGCTCGCTGTGTTTGGGGCAGGAAACAGCACCCCACTCTGTGCCCTTTAGAAAGAGACCTTCTTTTCTTTTTTCAGAATCAGGTGGGGCATCAGCAGTCATCTCCATCTCCTCCATTTGGTTCTCTTCTTCCTCAAAAACACAGCAACTGGTTTCTTTCAGCTGAAACCCTCGGATCAACAGCTGACAGGCCTCCAAGTCAGCTTCCCACACTCTTTGGAGCAGCTGGCTCCCACAGCTGAAATAAAAGCCAAAAGAAAATAAAACTGCAGTTCAGGGAGAATAGTTGCTATTTAAAGTAACACTTGGGGTAACTGCTTATTATAGACAGAAAAATAAAACCAACCAAAAAGCCTAGCAGTACCTCAAATACTCCCACAGAGATAACATCATTATATCAAACTGAAAAGCAGTAAAATTATTACCCTATTACAAAGCCAATGACAGAAAAACTTTCTTGGGTTAAGATGTTGCTTCCAACCGTACGGCAAACACTGGCTACATGAGAATTTCTTCTGTTCAGACACAGGTTCAGGGATCTTGCCATCATAACCACAGCTTCCTTCACACTGCCAGATACACAGGCCTGTCATTCTGCAGCCGTGTGGCTTTCCTGAATTTGATACTGAAGATCATGTGTGAACAATCACACTACTTACTGCATTAAATCAGCTCTAGTTTTTGGAAAATAGGTACACTGAATTTCTTATTAGATTAAAATGTGCTTACTTCAGCACTGGTGAATCAGATTAGATTAAATCACAATAGTCTCCCTTTTCTTCAGTCTTATACTTTTGAGTGTTGTCCTTATCTCTTACTAATATGCTTTGGTTTCCTTCTACTTTGTTATGCCACCAAAACAAAAGCGGAACTGTTAGTAAATTCAAAATACAGAACTTCTATGGACTTTTCATCCATTAATCATCTCTCAAATATGTACAAATAATGCTCCTGAGATCCATCCAAGAGTTACTTCCACCTGAAATAAATGGGAATTCTAAGTGTAGATAGCTTTTCAGAACTGAATACTAACATCACACTGTTTGTGACGTGGCCACACCTCCACTTAACACATGTTGTCTCTAAGGAACCAAATGAGTAGATTGCCTGCTAAAATATAGCAGATCAGTGTCAGCCTGGGATGGGTCTCAGAAGCAACTATTCCCATGGCAATACATCCAGACAGATTTAAGTGCTAATAACTGCAATATTTATTTAACTTGTTTTTTTTCAGATTATAACATTTACTATATAATAGTGAGAAATTATAAGTGACTTAAAAGAAGAAAAACAACCATTTGATTTTAAATTTTCTGACTAAATTAAATACCAGCTTATCTTTTATCCCAAATAACAGATAAAGGAGCTGCACTTCTCACAATGAGTTCATTAATCTAACACAAGTATGTTTTTAACTCCACAAATTCTACAAGATGCCAAGCTGTAAAAATCACACAGCAATATATTGAGACTGAGAAGAAAATCAGGCTTCAGAAGCTGAGCTATTTATCTGTGCTTAAGAGTCAGTATATATGTTTACTGAAGGCATAATGCAGCATGGGGTCCTCAAATTGGTCTCCCCCAAGGAGTTCAAAGTATCACTAATTAGAAAGGGAAAAATGCTTCACTGCATTACACGCCTGTGTTCCATCCAGGTAGCATTTCACTTACCAAGCCAGAAAAATAAAATAACTCCCACTGTTTCTCTACTTGTCAATCACATTATCATAGTTACACAGTCAAAACATTTTTCTGCAGACATACACAAGCCCATTTACTTGCTTCTTGAAAATGTTTATTTGCATCTATATATGGCTTATTATTAAAGGCTAAAAAAACACTCTAGAGACCTAAATCAGAATTTCCAATGGATAACTTGTTTTGGCTATTTAACTTAATGAAGAGCTTTATTGACAAAATTAGGGCAGAGATGGTGATGTATGCAGCATTTCACAGTGGGAGAGATGAACAGCATGTATAATAGTACAGCATAATGGTGCCTGGGCTGCTGTTATTTGGCCATGACTCAGCACATTGGTCAATGTGGTTTTGACTGTGTCTAAGTTTTAAACACGTTTTAGTAATCAGCAATTACTGAACCTACTGCTAACAGATGGCTTTTATTTGAAGGCCAGCATTGTTTTATCATGGCATCTCTAAAACTCTGATACATCTTGAACTAAGATGCTAAGATATTATGCAGAATGTTTCAACCAAAATCAGTGAATACACATACACCTGGATACTCTGAACATACCTAAGCCTAACATATCAAGGCTCCACCTTTTAGTCTGTATTTTGGAATTCAATGCCTTGAATCATTTTTCAAACACACTTTTGGAATGAAAATTGCTTGAAAGCTGCAAATAGCTAACACAAAGACACATTTCAAATTATTATTAAAAATTATGTTGTCCCCAGCATGTAAAAAACTTTAGCTTTTACATCAGGTGTTAAACTAAACTGAATTTCAGAGTTTGGTTTATTCATTTTCAATCCACACTAAAAGTGCATTTGCAGTCTCCATGAAGCGTCCATGGGTGGCTGTACTGAACACAGTGAGATTTTTCAGGTATGAAACATTTCAAAATGATGGATCAAGTCTGGATGAGATTTTACTTTATTCCTATGCTTATAAATATTTCATGGTGTATCAACACCTCTAGGTGTTGTATGCCTGCCTGTATATTACTATCAAAGTGGCATATGTGGCAAGTTCAATGAAGGTGTCTGGAACAATCTGCTGGAATCCACAACAAATCACAATCCATCAACCATTTGCACAGACCCAGTGACACAAAGCATACCTTAATCACCTGCTGATTCTGAACTGCCAAGAGTCAAAGTGCCAGGCTTTGTACAAACACTTTACAATGATGGACTTTTTCTCAAGGCAAATTTTAAGTTTTGAACAATATGCAAGAGCTAGGGTACAGATAAGGATGTTCAAAGAAACACAGCAAACTGAACATGGCATGTTAGTTACAGTACAACAGTTTAATCAGTTACACAAGTAACTGATTAATTTGTGGTGTCAAGAACACTGAAGCACACATTGAATGCGCATTTCAAGGATTTGTGAGAGGTCAATGAAACATGTCATTATATACCCAAGATCTCCATCCCTTCCCAAAGGAATCATGTAAGAAAGGCAAGAGATGATAGTATAAGAATATAATGGGCAAGTGATTGACACCAATGTAGTTTAACAACTACAGATGAAAGGCAGTCTTTTCATAATAAAAAAAAATACTGAGTAGGGAGTGAAAGATTGTGAGCAGCCCTGACACTGGAAGTTAGTAGTTAGTCTTGATGAGACAGAACAGAGCGAGTCAATGGAGAAAAACAAAGTGAAATGGAAAAAAAGACAGAAGTGCTCATTTTGAATGAATGAGAGTAGGGCAAGACTGCTTTTGTCAAGTCATGGCCAGGGAAATTGATGGTGAACTAAGCGAGATGCAAGACTCTACATGAGTAATTTTTTTAGCTGCATGGATAGCTGGGACAGGTTTTACTTCAAGGATACCATGCAGAAAGAATCTACAAGAGCAGGTCTAAGCTGACTTGAAGAATGGCTGAGACATCCACAGCAACACAAAAGGACACAGCAGACAGAATTCTGCATTAGGTCAAGTTGATGATGATGAAAGAGCTGTCAGAGAAACAGAGCCATTTATGGACAGTAGGAAATGAATGTGGAACAGAGGCTTATCCTTGAGTTCTCTTCATAAAGTGGCAATTGACACTGTAATTGCAGTTACCTTTACTAAGTCTCAAACAGTTTTACAGGAAACATGACCAGAGGGTAAAAGGAAACTAGAGGATATCTTCCCTCTACTTACGATGTTGGGTGAAATTCACGTCAAAAGACATATCCAGTAAGGGTTCTCGCCCTCTTGAGGTTCAAAGAACATTGCTCCTCTGCCTTCCTACAAGATTCTGGGAGGTATCATTGGGCTCTATGGCTCTCAGCACATTATTCTAAAGCTATTTATAGTGCTAACTGGAACTACAAGAACATGACTTTTCTTTATTGAGGGCTCTGCATACATACAAAAGGCACATTCAGTTCCCGAATATTGTAGTCTAAATGAAAACATGCCTGTGTAAAAATAGTCAAAAGATTTCATATTAAACTCTATTTAAAAAAAAAAAACAACAAAAAAAACCCAAAAAAAAAACCACCCAAAAAAAAATCCAAACCAAAACAAAGTTCCACAAAATCTCCTCAGAAGCATATTGGAATCCACACAGGAAGATGTCATTATTTGTAAATCTCATCATCTATAATTCTCAGGAATGCCCCTTGGTGAGTGAATTGTTACAAGTGGTTTATAACACCCTGGGGTCAACACTGTGTGTTGTTAAGACGATATTGCTTATTTCAAGGGAAATGCCTGTAAGAACCCTGACATTGAAAGCCAAGAGAGTGAGACTGAAGCTAAAAGCTTACACAGTAAGACAAATACTCAGAAACTGCATAATCAAAAGGTAACTTAGGAGGGGAGATCAATCACCACCAAAATGACATACTTCAGATGACTTCCTTTTAACAGGTAAGACAAATTAAGGCGCAGATTCAGGAAACCATGTACTTCTCCCAGTACCTGGCACATATTTTAACTCTGCATTCACTGACCCTAGAAGCAGTTTTCTCTGAATAAAAAAGCAAACAAGATGCAGTAAAAATAGTCTGGCAGAAACAACAGGGATTTTCATTGTGACAGTTAAATGATTGGAAACTTTTGAGGCTTGCATAAAATGGCAATGTGAATTAAAAGACTTTGTTCAATATCCCCATTCTTTACTGAACTATTGTACAAACTAGGGAAAGTTTTTCTATATTTTGGTCACTTGCTCCTATTTATATTTTGCACCACAGGGAAGGAATGAGCTCTTCTCACTCAACATTTAGCTGTGTCTTTGTTTCCTTTTCTTAAGGCAATAGCCAGGCAGTGAACAAAGTAGGCAAGCAAAAGAAAGTATCCTCTAATGATACTTAGAGGAAAAAAGGCAATGGTACTGCTTCACTCTTAGCAGAACCTCACCTTTTAATTTGATTCATCATATTAATTCAGGGTCATGCATTAATAAGTCATCTCATATTTAACAAGTATTTACCACTTCAGAAATATGCTTTACTTCTCTTCTTCATTTAAAAGAAAAGAAGTTTCCAGCCTGATCAGTTCCTGTTCTTTAACCTTCGTTGCTATATTTTAAGATGCCAAAGCCAATCTGTGGAACAAACCAAGGACTACAATGTGCCAATCAGTGACTCACATGAGGCTCCGAGGGGAAGGAGTCACATAATTCGGTTTTCCCCACCTGACTAGTGTGCAACAGCAGACTGATAAGGGAGAAAGTACAAAGAAAATGTGGACTCTGCCTGAATAGCAAAACTTTTGTTTCTCCTTGGCCTGCACATTAGAAAGTCACCTTCCTTAAACATCTGAAATCAAAACCTTTTTTTTTAACCCCATTCTTGCAAGTCTCCCTAATCCTATAAATGCCTTCAATATAACCTCAATTTCACAATTCAATTCCTTGCATTGTGTCTCTCTTCTCCATTCTCCTCAGGAGCCAAAAATCTCATGAATTGACTTCATATGGTTCCAATCATGTGGTTGTCTCCCAGTGTGGGAGACATTCTTCCTACTCCCTTATTTCGAAGCTCACTGATAACGCTTGCTGCGCAGCACTATTGTCACATCTCTCCATGTGAAAACATGACTCACTCCTAGAAGGAGACTCCACATATTCCCTTGTCAGGTAACAACCTACTCTACCTTGGAAACTAGCTAAAACTCCCAGGCAAAGGCTGAAGCTTGCAGTACTTTTCCCTGGCACAAGCAACAGCAACTTGCTTCTCCGACCTTGCCTTCTCATTTATAAAACATACAATAATATCTACAAAACAGCAAGTAGCTCTCCCTCTTTAAATGTGATGTTTCACCCACTAGAGAATATTCTTTTAAGTTGTGTTGGGATTAAGAGCTCCCACTTCTTGGTTAGGTGAGCAAAAAGAAGAGCAACAGTTCAAGTCCCTCCTTGCTCACATCTGCCAAATTTCAGACGAGTCCTAGTGTAGAAGCCCAAGTACCTTCAGACACCTGCTCATCTGAGATATTTAACACTGTAAACACCCTATGCCCAGTATAAAAAACACTTCGAGCATGGAACTGAAATGTAACACTATGTTGGAAGGAAAAATGCCATGCTGGAAGGCAACCACTCAAACACTGCACAGCCTTCTTCAGGCAGCTGCTGCCTGTTGCGTAGTCCTTGCTTCTTTCACATCTCTGCTTGCCCATATCTGAACCTTCACTCCAGGAACAGCGTATTTCTGCGGGTCTGGGAGCAGGGACAACCCTTATAGGTGTGTTTATACTCCTTTCAGTTAAAATTTTAACCCTATTCTTCACTGCCTCTATTTTCCCCCCTCTCTGTTCTGTTATCTAGAAGGTAACATTGCCGTTCTCTTACTTGTGGTAGCTCCAGGCAGTGTCTTTAGATGAAGACATTTTGTATATATGCATAATGAGGCTACACCACCAAATCTATAATTTGTATAATTAAGAAAAAAGGATAGACATTCTATTATGATGGATTCTAAGATTTCTAAGGAATTTTCTCAGACCTCCCAAAAGCTATTAACTTGAAGTGTCTTCCTATTTCTTAAAAAGTTCCTTTCCATGCAGATTTTTCATAGAAAGAAGCTAATAACAACAAATAAGAAATAGTATTAATGTAAAAATATGTGGCCCCTTATGGTAATCTCAGTAAACAGAAGACCAGAACAAGAAAATATCTGTTGATGTTTTCTGCCAAATGTGTTTTTAAAAATTAAGCTTATCAACTACACATCATTATCCACAAATTTTTCCACTCAGTAAAACATTACCTACTGCATCCAGGATACTGAAAGATTAGCACTGAAATGTAAAACCAGTCTGGTAAGAATTGACACCTTTTCTAAAAAACCCTTACCCTGATACGGTAACTTAAGGACAGAACTACCACCTTGTATTGTATGTGAAATGTACATATTTTATGTCTGTTTTTTCTTTCCCGAAAGGCCTGTTAAAAACAATATATATTTAGTGCTTAAAACCAACAATAGACATTTGATTAGTGTTATTAAAAAACAAGATACCACACAATACCAGACAATACTTTTGTCATTTTCTCTTCAATCTTCCAGCCATTTATTTTACCTGGCACAGAACTTCAATTATGGGCTGTCATCTTTTACCAATATTCAGTGTCACTGTGTTATACTTAAGTTATGTCCACTGGAAACACAAAATGATAGACTGCTGCAGCTGATGGTTTTCACTTTGATTCTTAACACAGGGTGGATGCAGGAATGGGACCAACATGCTGAATGCAGGAAATTTAGTAATTTACAAGGGAAGAAGGAAGGCATCTTGTTGAGAGCATTTATAATTCAATTTTGTCCCTGTATTTACTTTACAGTTTATTTTTACTATATTACCTAATCTATAATGTAAAAATTTACTACCTGCTTTCAGGGCCATTTATTTCTCTTTAAAAAAAGGAATGGTCCTCTGCCCTTACCTCCACTGAAACATCTATTACAAATAATCTATTCTAAGACTAAAAAACTTAACTTTGATAGATGAGGAGAAAACTACCAAGGAATTCTTCTTATTGAGCAGTTCACACAAAGCCAGCTTCTCAACCCTAGTTTATCATTCACCTTGTTCATAATCTCATAAAACACCTTCAAGCTTGGTACTAACTGATAATTCAGTCTGTATCCTGCTTGCCTTTGGCTCCTGCAATAACAGCAAAGCCCCACAATGTCATTAATTTTGGCTGGATAGGAATTGCTGACATGAGATTTTTTTTCTGTACTATTTAATGTTTGATCCTAAATTAGATTTAAAGGAAAGGCATGAACTAGGCCCCAATTTTGAAAAATATGCTTCTCAGTATCCATGTATTCATCTAAGCTCTGTTCAGCTAAGCTGCTACACAAGCCTCAATAGTTTCCTGAGGTTGAACTCCACAAAGCATCCAACTTCTAGTGACCTCCACTGAAATGGAAGTCATTCAGTGGCTTTCCAAGTCAGAACCAGTTTTAAACCAAGAGAATACATTTGTTTCTAAAAGTATGCCACAGGAAGAAAGCACAGCATTTGCATTGAGGCCACATTCTCAGCTGCCACAAATCCACACTGCTGCAATAGCAGCAATGGCTATTTATACCAAGAGAAGAACGTGTTCTTATTGCAAAGCAATTAGAATAATGAGCCTGATCTCTTATTGCTTACTACATTCTCTGACCACAGTGCTAGGAAGCATATAGAAGGAATTTACAATTCTCCTATCATTTTTATTCACCTCTGATATGAAACTCAGCAGCTAAAAATATATTTCTCTCTCTTGAAAGGATGAGAGATTTAGACTTACAGTGTCAGGTGAATTTGGGAATGTGAACCATCCTGTGTACCAGTGACTGGACAGGAATTAAGCATAAATAATGATTAAAAAACAGGGCAAAGAAATAACCTTTTAGAAGAGGTGCAACTGGGAGAGATGATATATTGTCATCATGTAGGAATGCACCCCGAAATTCAACTTTTGTCACCAGGAAGGCACACCTGGAAAAATGAGAGTGTTGGCCAAATACCGATGTCAATAGCCATGTGCTTACGGAGTTCCTCTGAAACATCCAAGGGCACCATATGACCTGCTGTAGTTGCAGGGTCATGTAAGTTCAGAAGCCAAATCCTGTTCTGGATCAAAAAGAGCAAGAGAGAAAGGGCAAGGTCGGCAGATCCTCCCTGGCTGGACCCTGCTAGCTACAACAAACCCTGCATGGCTACTGACAGCACACTTAAAATTGTTGGGCCACGCGTGTCTCCCCAGACCAGCATAGTGCACTCTCAGTAGTAAGTACATTAATTAATTAAAACTTCCAAATGCTAGTAGGAAAGACTGTCCCAGTTGCATGCAAAATAGAGCCATCCTACGTCTTTGTACTCATGCTATACAGATGGCAATACTTTATTTTCTACTTGTTTAATTATCATCAAGTTTCTATATAATTGGTCCACCAGGGCTTTGTGCAAACTATGATCCAAAGACAGAACAGGAGGATTTAGCAGCACTGCTGGACAGCAGGCAGATGACAGCAGGCATCCATCCTCATCTTCCTTGATTGCTCTACACCCATTACTACTGTTGATGCCAATCCCACTCAAGACAGATGACAAAGACTCTGGAATTGCACAAACTGGCTTTGAATCTTGTCTTTAGGGGTGCACTGGAAAACAGTAGCAGTAGGAAAATACACATCCACCTTCGAACACTTTTCTTGCCAAGTTCAGAAGGGAGCAGCTCTTTTTCACTACACGTATTCACTTACATGCAGCCACCAAGACCACTTGGTAAGAGAGCAGAAGCTTAATGCCGTAGACCCAGAGGTGACAAACAGCTTTGCTATCCCTTCCTCCCCTCACAGAGTCATATCTTCACAGCTAAGATGGGCTGAGGTTTGCATGGAATCAGCTCACTGAGAAGTCAACGGCAGGGCAGAGCTGCGCAAGATGCAGGTGATGCTGGAGGGCAAAGAGAAGCACTTTGAAGAGTTTACAGTTATTTTTCTCAGTAAGACTGGGAAAAGACCCATAAAATTACTGGGAAGAGTCCTCTGTGTATAGGGATATTTTTTATCAATTTCTTAAACTCAGTCCCTAGTTTTCAGACTGCCTCTCACCTAACACTACTATATCCTGCTGCACGTTTTCCTTGTTATTTGAAGGGAATGATGAAACCATTGTCCTTTAGGTTGACAGAGTGTCCAAATTTAACTCCTCAGAAGCTACAGTATACTGCAAATACATCCTTATATTGTTGATCTTGGATCTTATTTTCAAACTTCTAGGATGAGGTCAGTGGCTGAACACTCTTTGTGAAGCACAGTGGAGCTGTTATAAAAAAATATTATGTCATAGCCAAAGCATTTTTGCATAGGAAATGGAAAATTATTAAAAGCAAACCACCAAAGCTCATTGTATCAATCTTTCTCTCATTAATGCAAACACACATTAGGACCAATACCTTCAAGAGAAATGGTATAGGCTTCCAGATCAAAAAGCCAAGAACCTACACTTAAGAGAAAAGGAAGGATGTAGGACAGATGTCAGTCATGGTAGACACTCACCATTCATAAAATGGGATCCTCTCCACTTTGACAAGTATCACTAATTAACAAACAAACAAAATTATTAATATTAATTTTAAGTTATTAATAAAATTCATATAATTCAAGCAAGAAGAGCACAAGAGATTAGGGAAGAAAATAAAAATTTTACTTCTTTTCCAAAACAGGGAAATCTCAGCACACCAAAGCAGCAAAGTGATATAGAATTACTTACTCTTGATGAGGCAAGAGTTTGCAGCAGAGAGGACTACTGTATGTGCTGGTTTTAGCTGAGGTAATTTTCTTCACAGTGGCTGTTGTGGGGCTGTGTTTTGGGTTTGTGCTGAACACAGGGTTGATAATATAGAGATGTTTTGTTATTGCTGAGCAGGGCTTACACACAGCCAAGGCCTTTTCTGCTTTTCTTACTGCCATGCTGGCAAGGAAGTTAGGGGTGCATGGAAGCTGGGAGAAGACACAGCTGGGACAAGTGACCCAGGCTGACGAAAGGGATATTCCAGACCATATAACATCATGCTCTACATATAAGTGTGGGAAGACGGAGGAAGTGGGGCATGTTTGGACTGATGGTGTTTCTCTTCCCAAGTAACCATTATGTGTGAGGGGACCCTGCTCTCCAGGAGATGGCTGAACACCTGCAGGCCCACGGGAAGTGGTGAATTAATTCCTTGTTTTGCTTTGCTTGCGTGTGTGGCTTTTACTTTCCCTATTAAACTGTCTTCATCTCAGCCCACGAGTTTTCTCACTTTTACCCTTCCTGTTCTCTCCCTGATCCCACTGCTGGGGGAGTGAGCCCCGCTGTGTGGGGCTTGGCTGCTGGCTGGGGTTAAACCATGAGAACGTGACACTAATGAATTTCAGCAAAGTATTGAACTCCAGCTTTGCAGGCATGACTGACCAGCACCAGAACAATGCAGCATAAGAAAAGGGCATACAGAATAAAAATCCTAATGAAGTACACTATTACTAACCAGCTAGAGAGGCTGTGAACTTTCATCACATTTCCTTTTCAAGCAAGGGCAATACTTTCTGTTTTTAGAAGGGGAGACCCAGCCTTGCCCTCTGACAATTTTTGCTATGCTAAGAATAAAATGAATGGAAGACAAAGAGCCTAGAGAGAAGGAGGGCAAGATTTTCCATGAATAAGCAGCAAAATCCCCTGTCACTTTGCCTTTGACAATGCTGCACACTAACTACTGAACTTAATTCAGTAACTTGGAAAAAGCCCTGGATGAAACCTGAATTAATATGGACAGGGAGTTAGTAAAGGCTGTTCAATCATGTGCTTTGCTTTTTCTAAAGCTCTGAGGCACTGGAAACTGGCCTCAAACCTGACCTTTTTTTTTTTTCCCCTAAAAAGATCTAGTTTCAATGCTGAAAATAGCTAAAAAGAACAGAGCTTTCTGCTACTTCTTATCAAACAGTATGGTCATGTGCCACAGCTCCCCCAACTCCCAATTAAAAGTCTGTATTTGTGACCCAGCATCTCTGAATAAGCAAATTACCAACAAAAAACCAAACCAAACAAACAAACAAAAAAAGGACAACAATTTCTGAGGTTTTAATTCTTGTGCCCTTCTTCACTTCTTATCATCTCATATAGAAGCCAAACAGTCATTAAAAAATGTTATATATAACACATATACATTGGTGCAATACTTATTGTCTGCTAGGACTTAAAGTGAAAAAGTAAATTTTGTGTTATGTCCCCTTCCCTCAGAGTACTGTGGGGCCCAAAAGCCTGCCCATTTCATCCCTCTCTTTCTACAAAAATCTCCCTCCACACCTTAAACCAGAAGATGGTTCCTTAGGATATAAACCAAAATTCTCCTCCCCTTGCAGCAAAAATTCATTTTATCACTGCAAATTCGGAAGATTCCTGTTACTGCCAAAAAAACATGGTGGGTTCCATCAATGCAATTCTCCCCTATCCTGCGGATGCCACAGACAGAAGTAGTAGTGGAGGGTTTTTGGTTTGGTTTTTGCTTTTTTGGGGTTTTTTTTAAATACATTTTCTCACTTGGTGAAGGAAGCAGACTGCATTCTTTGCTCTCCATTTTTACTGCTTGTGCAATGTGCATTTCATCTATAGACAGGTATTAGTTCTTCCAGGGCTGAAAGACAAGTTCAAGGCTGGGAATTAAGAGTTCCATCCTGGCATGGACATGAGTTTATCAAAGGATTTCCACTAGCACATGGCACCAGATAACACTGATGATAAAATGCACATTATGCTGCAGAAACATGATTAGAAACTCTAATCGGCTGCACTTCTATAGCGATGATTTCCTTTTCCACACCCTGTGGGCATTAGCTACTCTTTCCACAACCAGAAATGAAAGGCATAGTGAAGATTCTCTCCTTTCCTCCAGACCCAGTTAATCTAGGCTAATCCACTTCTGTGAAGCAATATCATCAAATTTCTTCTGACACCATTTAAACTTACTAAGAGCTTCCAAGATACTATACTTTGTCAGGAAACTGCAAACATTTTCAAATATATTGCAAGTGATTGTGAAGACAGTAAGGATATTTAGTGAGAACCTGCACTCTGGTCATGCAGCCTAAGACAGCTTGAAAAGTAATCTAATGTGTTTTAAAGGTGGGAATAGGTTTTCTGTGAAGAAAGTGCTTTATTACATTCCTACTATCCAAATTCCCCCTCCTCCATAATACACAAAGAAAATAGGTAAAAATAGGTGTCCTAAGGGATAAAGTTGCAAACAAAACAAAGGTAAGAATAAAATACACAAAGTGGAAATGAGACAAGTCCAAGGAAGAAGACAGAGGAGCCACAATAAAGGAAAGAGCAGGAGGAGAATCAGAAAGTCCCCTTTCTAAGATTACTAACTTTGAGGCAGAGCAATTAAAGAACAGCAGATAAGAAAGCACACAACATTTAAAGCTGAGGGGAGAAACTAGAGCAAGAAAGAATACTTAAATTTTTCTTTTTTGTTATTGTATTCACCCTCATGAAATTTTGCAAAACTTTTAAAAAAAGAGGAGGTATCTCCCAAATAAGACTGGGCCAATATAGCAACCAATAATTCATCTGTAATTTATTAACCAACATACTTAGCAGTTTGCTTTTCACTATTCACACCTCCTCTTATTTGTGAGTATTTTGGGCAAGTAAACTTCCCTCACTACAATAGTACCGAGACACCAGTGGGATCTTGCCACATTTCCCCTCCCCTACAGAAACACATTTAAAATGCTACTTTTATTCACAAGTTCCTATGTTCTCGTTACCAATTACATGGCTGAAAGTGATAATCCTTCAATTCATCGTATCATAACCTTTCCACAGCAAAGTATGTAGTATGAGAAGAGTTGCTGTTTCCAGGCTGGAAAAGAATATCAGGAAAACAGAAGCCTTTATGAAACAATAGTCCTGTTTTCGTGACAGTCTCTCTCATGTAGACAGAAAAATAAGGTAACTGAAACAAAGCAGATGTACTGTTCACAACAAGGAAAATTGATTGTCCAAAGTAAAGTGTTTAATTGTTCCCATGAGGGTTTGGTGACACTGAAATGTGTTTTCAATGTTACTGAAACATGAGAAATTATTTGGTGGTGGTTGAAGGCTTTTTGGGTACCCACCACTATGATAAAACTACATAGTATAGCCAAGAGAGACTATTTTACTCTAAATAACAGCAAACCATGATTTAGGCAGAATGCCTTCAAATGTCACTGAAGAGTGCAAAGATATCTTCCAAATTTATGAATCTGGCAAGTTATATACTGTATTCACTTCAAGCAGCATCAATTTCTAAACATGTTCCTAATTTTCAGGACTTAAGTTAATCACACTAAACCTAGTCCTGCAGTCCTTTGTTGCAAAAGCAGGCAACACAAGTGATTCCAGTGCCATCCAAGGGCATTTTTTCATGGAGATAAGGACCACTCAAAAACAACAGCCTGAAGTCATGAGCAAACAGAACAGCTGGAAAAACTACTCCTATATAATCAATCAATGTTAAATTAAAATACAAAATATTCCATGCAGACAGGAACAACAGAGAAAGAGAGTTACCAATCTGCAAGGAAACACAGTCCTTGTGATGTGCTCTGAGACCATCTTTAAGACCATTAGCAGTCCTTTCAGTGTGATGTGCTATTCAGAGCATTCATACCCAGCTCTGCTCCCAAAACCATTTCTGAAACTTAGTACCTTATAAAGGAGACTTGAGATATGTAGTATGTGAGCTAACAGTGAATAATAAGGGAAGACAGTAACTTTTAAGACTGTTTGTTTTCATGTAAACTGGAAAGTGATGTGGTAGCATTTAATCCTGACCTGTCCTCTTATGGCATGGGACCCTTAGAACATTGGATGTCTTACCTGAAGGGACTGGATCTCAGTGAAGATGACACAGTCAAATGCATTACAAGCACTGCCTGCATGAGAAACCCTTGTTTCTGATATAGAATACATGCATGCCCTAGCAGTCTGAGCAACCAGGCTGCAGACACATTTGTTCTGAACTAGGCAAGTGGCATTTGATTGAAACTCTTAAAAAAAAAAATCACAAATGAGATCAGGTAAAACAGCCCTTGGGCTCGATTTCTGCTGCTTCAATAAATGCAAGTTGCCTTGATCACACCAACTATCTTAACACCTCAGTGAACAAGGAGCCACTCAGATGAGCACAACTTATGAGTTGTAAGTTAAGACTCCACGACATTTTCCATACCGTGTATCCATGAGTACAAATAAAGGCACCACTAATATGAAAACAAACCTTGTTGAATAGAAAATGAACCCAAGACAAACAGCAGAAGAGCCAGTTAAAGAAGCAAGGTTTTACACACTTTTGCAAAG
The DNA here is from genome assembly GCA_013397795.1 of Orthonyx spaldingii. Lineage (NCBI taxonomy): Eukaryota > Metazoa > Chordata > Aves > Passeriformes > Orthonychidae > Orthonyx > Orthonyx spaldingii. The sequence goes on along the minus strand of VZTJ01004018.1, from coordinate 662,775 downwards.
TTACCTGGTGCTGTATCATTCAGCAATAGCAAAGTACATTCATTGCAGTATTGCATCTCATTATATCTATGCATTTCCCCTTTCTTGCAGGATACCACAGAAAACAGCTCAATAAAACACCTATATGTAATTGTCATCAGTTATTCTTGAACAATATTATTCCCTCAAAATAATTTTATTATTCCTATCTGGGAATTAGGAAAAGCCACTTAAAAGCCAAGTTTTTGTGATGAATGGAAGTCACAGCATAATCTTTTGAGGCCTGGAGAACAGTACAATCATATTAAATTCCCTCAGCTCAAGAAATGTCATCTTTACATCGGCTGGTACAAAAAAATTATTTCCAGCCTGAGGCAGTTATGATAAGGGATTTAGAAGTCATCACCATGTGGGCCAAGAGATATAAAGGAATGCATCACCGCATATAAAGTGTCTGGTGCTCAGAATTTTGGAGGTAATGTTCTCACAGCTGTGTATGACTTAGACCAGCTGGGAAGAAGAAAGGGACTAAATGAGTCACTAGAAGAATCTAGTATTTTGTCTAACCTGCATTTTAACACTCCAGCAGCAGAACTGTTGGTAAGCAAAATAAGATCAGATCATTATCCAGCAAGGGATGGGGCTGTAAGGTCTCTTGGAAGCACAGTAGAAAACACACAGTCTTGGGGGCAGGCAGGCAAAGATGACATTTCAGTCCTATCTGTGCACTGCTAAGATACTAGCAGCAGCTGGAACAGCCCTCAGCACAACTGAGGAGGGTCATGGGTTACACAGAATCACCACAGACCATCTGGCACTCCCAAGCATGGCTGTGCTGCTCCTAGACAAGAGGGAAAAGCTTTTGGAAAGCTTTACTCAGCAGCCTTAGCACAGCAGTTCTCCTATAGCAGACATCAGAGTTTCTATAACATAACATAGAAGCACTAACAGCTCAAGATGAAATCTTTTATGGCTTTACAGCATTCTCTCCTAGGATCAGTTTGTGACCCTCACTCATTTACATGACTTAAGCTCACTTATGGCAGAACTTGGTAATTCTTGAAAGAGTTGGATGGTTGAAATACGCTTTATTCTTGGTAATGATAGAAAGTACTAGCAGTGACTTCACTTGATGTGGAAACCAGTGAAATGAAAAAACCACTTTCTGTGGAAGAACAAGGGTCCCACGAGAAGACGCTCATCTGAATTTCAATGAGCTAGATCAGACAATTACTCTAAACTTCTCCTGTACAATCCCTCCTAAATGGCTCAAGACATGAGCTGAAGTTATCCACACGAAACTTCTTGTACTTCAGATATTCACACAGACAGGTGTCTCTGCTGAACTCACTTTTATTATCCTAACTCTGACCACTTTTGTGCATCTCCTGTTCACTACCAAAAGGCAAGCAATTTGCAAGGTCTACCATGGAAAAGATGGCAATGGTATTTACACTCTCAAGAGAGCAGCCAATGATTTCATGTATAAACTTGAGGAATGGCTTGATGTATGCTGGCGACTGGGAAAGAGACAGCCAGCAGCATTATTAAACATGGTATTTGTTCATTCTTTTCTTGGAAGATACCATCCTCAACAACTGTCAGTCCACTCTCAGAATATAATCTATATTTTAAATCAGGAAAAAGCAATGTCAAGTAATGTGTATACATAGTGGAATAGTGAAACTATCAGATATTGAACATATTTTCATTCTTTGTCAATGCATATTTGCCAAGGATTTTTTCTTTAGGTACAAGGCCATCAAAAGAGCAGTGTTTCATATCAAACACATTCCATTAAGCTAACTGACAACGGGTGCATTTTTTAGGCCTCAGTGAAAAGTATTGCATTTGTTTTAAAAACCAACCAACCAATAAACAAAAAACCTCAAAACCCCCACCTCCCCAGAAGGTACTCCAGCAAATAAGCTAGATTGCCCTCCCCTCTCTCCAACCATTAAAAAACCAAAAGGACAAGAGGAATATATTCCAAACCTTTCTTAAGAAAATAAAAGAGAAAAGGAAAGGGGGGTGAAAGGCGGGGAGGGAAATTAACTGACAAAATTGATGTTTTTTTAAACCTGAATCTTCATTAAAGCTGTTTTGCTATGAGTTTTCTTCATTAACTTCCTTTTCCTTCTGTTACAAAGTGGTCAAAAATGACATTTCTAAGAGTTCCACTTTACTTTGAAGCTGTATCTTAATTTGAAGGTTTCTGAATCTAAGCTGTTTCTATTTGAAACATTACCTGGCGAAATTATATGGTTCATCTGGAGAAAAGCGTTAGAGGCTTATTTGAATTCATGTTACCCAGACTTGATCCTCTTTTGGTTTCAAGAGCATCCCCAAAGGTGCATCCATGAGCCAGATGCAAATTCTACCTTTAAAATGTAATCTTGAAACTTACTCTTTAAACTTTCCTCAGGGACTCTTTCTTTAGCTTATGATATATATAAATTAGTAATCTGAGCATCTATATGAAGACCAAGAATGAGAAACTCTCTCAAGTTACTGCTCTAAGCAGGGGCAGGGTTTGGGGAAGCCTCTTGGGCTCTTGCTTGCTTTTTTATTTTTATTGCTCAAGCTGTAAAGAGGTGTAGCTAACTACTTAAAGACTAAAGAACCTATAAAAAACAAATATCTATAACCACCTTATTAGCATAAAAATAAAATATTTTTCAAGACATACTATCTTGGGAACTTCTTTCTGATAAAAACATTAAAGATTTTCTCTTTCCATCAATATTCAAATTCTTAGCCCTTAATTACTTGAACTATTTTCAGACTAATACCATTTGCACATCTTGGAAAACAAGTTCAGGACTGAATCTTCACCATCTGGGACCTGCAAATTCTATCTGATAAACCTCTGGAAAGAGAAACAAACATACAGATTCTCCAAGTATTTAACACTTATAGAGAAATTTACTTCCTTCTGGGAACCTGATATGTCAATTAAATCCATGTAGTCTAGAAGCATCAAAATATTTTGTTATATTTTATTTTTTAATAAAGAGTGTGGTTTTCAAAAAGACAGCATACAAAAATCCTTAAGACTTAAACTTTTGGACTGAAGTACATAAACTAAAAATGTTATTAGGATTGGGTTAAGCAGCACACAGACACAAAGCTTGATCTTCAGGTCTGTTTCCATTATTTTTCATTCAGATCTGAATATCTTTTAAATTTAAAAGGTGAGTAAAATAAATATTTCTATATTCAAAAGTATGAGTGAGCAAAACTAAATATATAGAACCCTCTCTTTATCAATACAACAAAAAAATAGCATGAGCAACATTTTATTAATTATACCTGCTCAGTAATGGAAATTGAAGTGGTGCTTATTTGGTGGATTACATTTTATTAAGACACAAACTCCAATTACAACCCATGAAAGCCTTTTTCAATACAAATATACTCATTCAGGGCAAAGTTCACTCGCTAGAAGATTCCATTACAACAGCACTGTAATATTTGCTAACCATATTTCAAGGAGAATTCTAAAGTCAGAGGGGGTCACCTAGAACCCCCTTCACACAGCAAGAGAAGGAAATAGGAATGTTAGCATTTGCTTCAAAAAACCAAAGGTATAAAAATCTGTAAATTCTGCATTAGGATTCAGTTCTTAAAATATCTCTATTGTTGTCTCGGTTTGTATTTGCTCTCCACAATAACCCAAATTGGCACTTTTTCAAAACTGTTATACAGACTGTCATTACTTGCTAAAGATGTACAGAATTCTGGTAAGGGATTCCTCGGTGTTGGGTTTTGCATAGGAACAGAAGGGTGATTTTTCACCCAGCTGTCGTATCTCCAATAGTTCAGGGTTTCTGGCTGGACCAGCACTGCTCCAGAGCAGTCACGTGCACTGGAGAACACAGTGATTCTTGCTTTTACCTGCACCCAGTGCCAGGCTGCTGAACACAGCCATGAACAGAGCTCTTAACACATACCGTATTTCCTACTTTGAACTATTTTTGGTACTATTCTAATGCAAGTTCCTTAACACTTTTATGCATATCAATGTTGCATGTACAAGCATTTTTAAGGTTTCAAAGGTTTCCATGATATCATTCTTACCTATGCAGTTTATCCTCCAGAATCTCCATGTACTTCTCAGCATTTTCCTTCACACTGCTCACTGCAAAATAAAGGTCAAAGTTAGGTAATGGTATAATTGTACAGTTTTATGGGGGTTTTCTTTTTTAAACCAACTCATCTCCTACCCACATATTTTACACACATCAGTTAGGAATAAGACTTTCATTAATCTTTTTCACATTCAAATTACAGTGTGGGTGTCTTCTCCCTTTTTTCCTTGAAAGTCTATTGTACCTATATTATAATAACAGATTGATAATGAATGCATTAACCTCTTGGTTGTGCCATAAAAATGGTGAGACTAACAAAGGCACAGTTTATAGAAGTTTGCCCTTGACAAAAAACAAAGACAACAACAATAGCACAAAAAAAATTATCCCCACAAAAAAAGAAACATTACCCACACAGCTAGGTCCTCCTCTTTACCTTAAGGAGAAGTAAGCCAGCCTAAAATGCATCAGTCCATGCACAACAGTCCTTTAAATTGCTATCAATCTTGTATCAAACTTTTTCTGATAAAACCAAAACACTATAGAATGAAAAGAAATACCACTCAAGATTGTTATGAAATTTAGGTTGGGAATTTTTGTGGTTAGGTATCTGGGGGGATAGTTGTATGTGTGTTTGTTTGTTTTTAAAGTTCAGACCTAGATATTGTCTGAGTCTCTACAGCCTCTTCACCCAGAAGATGCTCCAAAAGACTACTTACCATAACGCACAACAACAAAGCTGGTTTTTTGAATGACCATTGGTACTCCATCAATGGTACCAATGGGGTGAAGGTAAACCTCTTTCAGAAAAATGGAGGCTTTTAGATAATAACCATTTTCACATTTTGACAACATTTTTTTCCCTCCTTAACAGCTGCTTGCCAAGTCCAAGTCTAGGACTGTAAATCAGTTGGTCTCTTTCAAAGTCTTAATTTGTCATACATCAGATATATATTTTATATGAAGAGGTATCCTACAGAGCATCACTGTTTTTACGGGCAAAACTTGCTACTCGGATCAGGTACCCTGTGAATTTACCCACTCATCTGCCTCCCTTCCTTACAATACGATGCCTCTAAGCACAGCTTACACACATCAAGTGCTTTCCCCTTCTGTGTTAGGTTTTTTTTCTTCACAAAGTAGAATGCCACACACTAAAGCTTAACCTGAAAACTCAGCATTAGCCAAATCAGCTGTGCTAAAGTTTACACACACACAGAGGAGTTTACTGAGGTAATAACATTAGCAGCAAGCACCAGGGTCAGTGTAACATCGACTGTCTGCAGAAGGTGGTGTTCATCAGGTCACACAGCAGTCACACATCACTGAAGCTGTCTGCAACGCAATGGCAAGTATAGAACACATTTTGCAAGGTTGATTGACTTATGGGTTGGGGGTTTTTTGTGTTGTTTTGCTTGTTTTATGAGTTTATTGGATTAGCAAACAAACAACAAAAAACCTGAAACAAACAAAAACTCCAAACCCACCACAGCCCCAGTAGTCTGCAATATTATACTGTACATAGACACCTGCATTAGTTTATACATTCACAGGCCCAACTAATCATTAGAAGAGTGCTGGTGGATGTTATGCAAAAGGGTTGATAAGGATTTCTGCAATGGAACTGGAGACTAAATAACTTGCCCTAGCTTGTAGCAGTTCTGTAACAACTATAGGGCTTAATAAAAGCTCAGAGTCCTTATCATGCTTTTATTCCTACACTTCTTGCAGAACTGTGGTGAGCTTGCAAGACAGCAAGTCCTTCTTTAATGACACACTACAGCTTTATATAAACGGCCACTACTTTTTCCAAACTCCCTATCTATCAATCCCCAAATGCGCTGACCTGAGGCCCAGTGCAGGCTTTGATAGCAAATAGCTTCAAGGTGTACAGGTGCTGTACTTCCCCTTCTCTTGCCATTGTCACAGTGTCCTTCAACGTGAGCTGTTACAACTCATGGGCTTATTCTTTTGGATAATAAAGTCAGCAGTTATTATTAATTTTTGGAGAGGGATGAGAAGAGGTGGAGAATCTGTTTCACACTCACTCTGTTTCTAACCGATATAGTGACTTCTTACGTTACATGAAAGATAAACCTTGCTTTCAATTTCTCCTGCTGTGCTTGTCACTTTTTAATTGGGTTTGATCTGATAGAGTAATTCGCACTTTCACAGTTCAGTCTGCCCCTACATGCAATTTTACAATGCCCTTGAAGCACACAGCTTAATATATCAGCATTATTCAATGACAAAAAGTAATGGACAAGAATACACCACTAGTCAAAAGTAGGTCAGCAAAAAGCTAACACTCATTTGGAAATCACCTCACATCACTAAACCCTACTCTCTCCTGTCAAACGTTTTAACTACATTAAAAGAAATGCAAACTTTGCTGCTGAAAGAGAAAGCTCCCCAGACTAGCTTTGTCTCCTTGCCTTCTTCTCTGTGTAATTGGAAAAGCTGTGACCTGGAGATTTTGCTGGAAGGAAAACATATCTTAAAAATCTGATTAAGGTTACTTCCCTTGCAACAAACTGTAGACGGCACTGCAACAAATACAGAAATACTTTCAGCCTTTTAGATCATCCATTGAAATAGAAGACAAGAAACAGATTAGCAAATTTTTTGTTCTAATTTAATGAATCTATTCACCATCACTTCAAAACAAAAAAAAAAAATGCAAACAGGAAACTGTGTGTGCCTTCAATCTGGCCAAGAAAGTACTAGATGATAGAGAAAGAAAAGAAATAATAATTTATGAGATTCTTCTCTGCATGCCAAATAGTTTATTTTTACATTTAAGTGAATGGGGTTGCCTTCTTCCATCAGTTCTCTGGGGATTTACATGCTTAGCTCATATTGGCCTTGAGGGGAGTTATTAAAATAAAGAAGTATAAATTCTCTATTAAAATAAAGAAGTATAAATACCCACAGAAGATCAGAACACCAGGTTATTTGTTAAGACTAAAAATAAACGTCTCTTGTGAAGTCTTAATTGAAGAAAAGTCAGCATTTCTTTCCATAATTTTATCTTAAATTTTTCTTCCTCCTTACAGCATCAAAATCCAGTCTTTGAATCAGTCCTGGTCAGACAGAACTGAGGAGCAGCAGTGATCTCCTGTTGTGGCTTTTTAATTGCTACGGAATGTAAATCTGCCATTTTAGAAGCTGCATAAATATCATTCAATAATTAACCTACATAGTGTTCTCTTAAAATAACATCATATGTCATTTCTCATCTGAAAGCAGCCCCAGTGGGGTAATGCTATTTCTATTACTTACAAAGATTATTTGAGCCCGCACATGAAAGTGTATCATCACTTTTCTTCTTCGGTCTCTTATTCTTTGCTCCTCAAAAACTGAAATGAAAAAGACCTATGGACTATGATATATGATTTGGATTCTATGATCAATATTTTCTAGAACTTAATAAAACTTGAGTACCTGACTGGAAACACCTTGAACCCAGTGTTCATATAGATGCTCCAGATGTGGATGCTTGGCAACTCAGAAGAATAAATCTTTAAAATTGAATAAGGGGTTTAAAAAAATGGTAGAAAATATCACAATAGTTTTCACAGGTCAGTAGTTCTCCACCAGACAAGTCATCCACTGAGTCCCAGGGATACAAAGTCCAAAGCAAATTTTTTGCCTTCCATCCTAGAAGGTATTATTTCTTTTCTTTTCTTTTTTGTTTAATGGATAGACAGTGTGGATGAATAATGACACAGTTTTACACAAAATTAAAGGCTAGAAGAGCTGCAATAGCTCCTAGATCAACACCCAGCATAAAAAGAACTGCCAGACATTATCCACCTGCATGACAAGCCTGAAGCCTACAAAATGAGCCTTTCTGATTCACAGGTATTATGTTCCTTCTCAAATATTTTATTAGTCAAGTAGAGCAAAACTCCCACTGGCTTCAATGAAATTTTTGCCTGACTTAAGGATCTAGGAATAAAAATAAAAAGAACTGCATGGACATGCACTGATCTACTCTGAGGACAGAATTAGGTATGAACAAGGCTGACATGTTGCTTGTCTTGTCACTATTCTGTTTTTCTGTTTTTTAAATGTAGAAATTGTTATTAATACTAAGAGAAAATGAAAGCAGAAAATGATTCTATGAAAATGATTCTGATCTTTTCTGTCATGAAACATGTACTACATTAATGTGTGAAGTTGGGGTCTGAAAAACTGAAGAATGGCTTTGATATATTTAAAGGTTCACTTGAAAAGGCAGTCAGACTTCAGAGATGACATCTCAGCTGCACAATTACACGTCAAGACAATTTATCAAGCCCCAGCAACAAGATTTTGAATTACAGAACAGTGAAGAATTTTGCATCCTGCAGACAGACAGGGGAAAACCCCAAAGAAAAAGTCCTGTGTGAAGAACAATGGCCTCTCTCCAATGCACTGTTCCCAAGGAACTCAAGTAGAAAGAACAGAAAAGTCAGGATTAAAGGGACAAAAGTAAGTGCCTTAGTAAAAAAGTGTAAATACTCAAAAAGGGCAAATGAAATTCTGCACTGGTTCTCTGATTGTCTTCCAGTAATAAATACAGAGATACATAGTTACTACTGGTCTTTTCCAGTAATTGTGGTTTGTTCCAAGAAATGTGCTAATCCTCTAAATAACATTGCAGAACAGCACAAAATTACTGAGGAAATTACTGGTACCAGAGATGAGGTGGTCAAAATTTAGCAGCCCAAATGGACTGGCTATTCCTCAGATAGAAACACTACGTAAAGGTGAACTGGAAACACAAACCTGAGCATCTAAGAAATTAAAGCCAGACATTTAAAGACACACCCCAATCTTACATAACGGAGTTGAAAATATTCTCTGCCTAATTGGAGATGATTCCATAACTCAATCACAAGGTTTTTCCCTCCTTCTCTAAACGGCTGACCTGGAGAATAGGATACAGTCCTGCCACACAGATAGAAAGCCGTGCTTTGCAGTGTCGTTCCACCGGCAGGCAGTTCAGGAGCAGCAGTTCTGCTGGGACTGAGATCTCTGAATGCAGCAGGGCTGTACTATGCAGGGCTGCTAGACAGTCTCAGTCCCTCTGGATGGAAAAGAGTTGGCAACAACAGCTGGGTGATTCAGTAATGTTGATCTTATCATAATTCCATCCCACAGGAGAAGAAGGGGTTTTCAGGGATCCATTGTCAAATGACACTTCACTGCCTTCAGAGCTCTCAGACGGATGGAGTATGTTGTGTCTTGTCCATGTGAAGATTTCCATCAGCATCACTTGCCTCTCCAGTACTAGACAGTCAACTGCTCTGATACTGTAGGACAACTCCTCTGATATACAGAAGCAAACAACTAAAGGTTCCACCTGGAGCATCACTGTTTTAAAATACTTTGCTCACTCTTACATTTAAAATCTTACAGTATATTTCCACTTTATACCCTCTAACTCTGCAGAAATAAGGGAAGAAATAAATATCGATGATGAGTAATAGAGAAATACAAAATTGGCAGAACACAGGACAGCATAGTATTTTGCCCCTAATACTGCACTGAAACAGGAAAAGACTGAAAGCACAGTGTGAACAACTCGCCTTCCTCAGGAAGTTCCCTTTGGAGCTGTGGATACAGAATGGCTACTGTTCAATTTCTCCCAAACATGTTGGTACATCCTGAACAGGAGGAAGCACAGTCTAACCTCCAGACATGCTGGGAATGGGTGGGCACTGCAAGCCCAGGAGAACCAGCTTCCTCTCTCTAGGAGATCACATAAAGGCCAAGTTTTGGCCAAGTTTTTCCAGTTCATTTGGGAAGATGGCAGCATTTTACACATAGCAGAAGTAGGCAAAGAAAATGCTCCTTCTGCTTGTGTTGAAGTTCTCAACATATTTACAGATGGCTTAATTTGTAGACCTTGGTGCAGCAATGATTTTGAGCCTGCAATAAGACAAGTGGCACCTTGCCTTTGACATAAAAAATTACAACTAAACATAGATAGAGACCAGAAAATGCTGATTTTAACAGAGAAGCCATATTCTGCTCTCAAGTTAGATATCAGGGCAGAAACAAGTTACGGAAAATCTCAGAATGAACAGAAGTTTGACAAAGAAATAAAAACCAGAAAATAGATCTTACAAAGAGAAATGACAGGAGGTGCCAGCAGCTCTGCCTATAACAACTGACAATTCTGTCTCTGAGCAAGGCATAAAAGGTTTGCAGAGGTGACAAGAGAGTAGGGGAAAACCACCCTGCATAAAAAGGCACATTTGAGAAACAGACATTCCCAGAATCTGCGTCCTGAGCCTTCTTTGTTGTATGCGGTACTTTTCATCCAAAGAGACAGGTGACCCTTCAACTTCTGTGATGATTAAATTGCCTAAATTCAAGAGAATTACCATAATTTCACATGGTTTCTGAGTTTCTTTCAAATTTCTGCAAAATCTGTCAAACCTGACACAGGGATTCCTTCCATGCTACATGTGGGAGACAGTAGGCAGAAGGAGGCTAATTACTTTCAGTAAATAATTTAAAAAAAAAATCAGCTGAAATTTTACGCATTGTTTTATTACACAGTATCAAAGAGAGAATGCTGATTCTACACTAAAGGGGCAGTAGGCCCAGCAGTCACCAGAGCACATAATTACATGACAAAAGACTTGCCTTGATACTTTAAGAGACTACATAAAGTGTAGGGAGGGTTACAAAGCAAATAGCACCAGACCACCCACCTGCCCAGCCCCAAGTCTGGAAGCAGCCTCCTGGCCTTCCTTCTGCACCATAGGCTAGGTGCAGATCCCCTATCACAAGTTTGGTTACTTTTCCACAAATGATTCACAAGCTACAAATGATAGGAATGCACTAAATTGAATTTTAAATTGGCTGCAGAAAACCAGGGAGAAAATCATTCCTACTTCATGCATTTGATACTGGATGTCAACATTCTCACTTCAGGGAAATCTGAGCTCAAACCAAAATCTCCGTGCTTTACACTGCTGACATAAATAAGTCAACTTGCCCCAGAAAGGGTTTCTTCATTGCAGGCAGGTTTAACTTTGTTTAAAATTAGATGAGATGTGGATCCATGCACAATTTCTAGCTCCAAAGTGACTGTGTAGCAACACTTCTGGAAGAATGCTGGAGATCTTCACTGATAACATCCTTGGGGGTTGGAAGCTCCTGAATTCTCCTATGGGAAAGTGAGGGTTCAGTTTTCCTCTACCATTCCATTACATGGATAGGACCATCCTGTTTTGCTTGCTCCTCTGCAGCCACCAGAGTCATTGTTTACACTTTGTTACACAATAACTTGATTAACCTACTTTAGTATTGAAAGTATCATCTCTTTTGCAAAACCCATGAGAAAAGTTTCCTTTCACTTTCTATTCCTGTTTCTTTTGCGTTCTTTACTAAGAAACTGGGGAGAAACAAAGGAGAAGACAGAGGTATCAGAGAGCAATCTGCTTACATTTTCTCCTACCTGGTTCTCCTCTCTGCCTGTTTGCCACCTATTACTTCACTCCTCTGCTTACCATCTGTTCAGACTCCCTGCTCAAAAAAAAAAAAAAAAAAAAAATTTCCTTTTTTCCTTTCTCCTTACAAAGCAAAGCCTGAACATCAAGGAGAGCCATGTGTCCAGCTTGCCCTCTGTAGATTGTCAGCAGTCACACGACGTCATCTGGAAATCATTACACACCCGAACAAGGCAACCAGACTCAACATGTGCAAAGGCACCAGAAGAGTTCAAACTTGATGCTTGAATTGCCACAAGCTTTTCCTGGAAGTAAGATTTATTTTAACACTGTTAGATAAGATAAAAAGACTCAGAATGAGCCCTTTACGTAGCTATCCAAGACAAACAACAGAGAACAATTAAGGCTTTATGCATGGGCTAAGCTCCATGACAATTACTGACAACACCTAATGCCTATGTTACCAAAAGCACGAAAGGGTCAAACATTTTTGTCTGACATGACAAACTATAAAACAAGCAAAATCACAATTCAATTTTTGACTTAAGAGGACACTTTACAGCTAATATGGATGATCCATAGACCACTGGCACATATCACAGACATTCAACAACATCAAGGCTTCTAAAAGACACAGTAGCTGGTTTCACGTGGCTTCTCTGACGAACTTTCAAGTATGCAGTATTAGTATTACACCTAATGCTTTAGCACCTAAATTGCAACTAAAATTTATATTAAATTACTAACCCACTTTGGCTTTTTAATTTAAGGTCGCAAAGGAAAGATGACTCAAGATTTTTCTGAATCACTCTAACCCCTCCAGAATTTTTTTTCTAAAAGGACTCTGCAAAATTTCATGCTAGTCTTAATACTGCTGATTATTTTTTCCCTCTCTTAACGTGCTTGGTAGTCAGGCCATACAAAGCAGCAAGAACCCAGGCACCTACAGAGAGACAGCCCTAAGTCAGAGGATAAAATACATTTTTACCTCAACAAATACAATTATTTCATGCAAAAATTGCATGTGTTCAAAACTTCTTTATAGAACAAAAACACATTGCTGCAGCACAGAAGGAAAAAAAAAAAAAAAGGAATATGCCCCCAAATGCTGCTGTAAAATCTGGTTACTAAAAGAGATTAGAGGGAGAGCGGCATACAAGCATAAGAGCTTTGAAAAGCAACAAGAAAAGGGAAAAAAGTGTTAAAAAAGCCAATGCTATCACTGACAAAGGAAAATCACAAACACTTACTTCCATAGTAGAACAAATTGCTACTAAGACATCAGTCCTTCAGATAATTTTAAAGAATGCAAAGTGGAGCTCAAAGGTATATACTGAAGGTTAGAACTAATACAAATTGCAATAATAATGAGAAAGAATATTCAGCATTGCAAGCTATTTTTTAACAACCTTGAAATGACATCAAATAAAGCAGGGACTTCCTGTAGCAAGGCTTACAAACGATACCTGCAAATAGCACTAGCTTACATTTTCATACTGCTGTTCTCTCCAAGGATCTAGAACAGGTCTTCAAACCTCAGAGAAGCAGCAATTTCTTTTTTGAAAAATAGCTGACAATGAGACCATGATTCAGAGAAGCAGTGTCCCACATACACTGAAGTTTTCAGAAATCCTTTGTAAACTACTTGACCACTGTTGGCTATACCAGGCCTCCTTTCTAGAGTGCAATTACAGGGTTTCCAAACAAGAAAAAATGTGAAGCTGCCCAGCAGAGAGGCTAAGCAGAGCCTGTTCTGAAGCCATTCCAGGGACAAGGGAGCTTTAATACATCACTTTCCTTAATCCCTAATAATCTTTGCCCTGGCTGCTTCCTCCTGGCATTACACAACCTGCACATAACTGCATATGAGTTTCATTAAACCCACAAGTAATATTTGGCTATGCCTGACATATCAATGTAAACATGATGCTTTTGACCATGAACATGCAGTGATGCCTTAAAAGCCTCTCTGCTGCTTACACGCAATGCTGGGGCAGAGATTTACACAATGTAAGTGGGAGAATTACTGCAGCTGAGCAAAACAGATGTACCTACAAGAACGTGTGTGCACTAAGTGCTTCTACTAATCCTGAGCACCCAAAAGGGCCGAGTCACAGACGCAAGGGCACACTGTTTAGTGGACAGATGCTTTCTGAACTGCTTTCAAGACAGGCTAATTAATTTAACTGGCTGACTTAAAAGTGTTGTTTACACTATAAATTCTTTGTTAATTTTCTTATTAACTTCCTAGTGCAAAACTCTACTACAGTAGAGCTCTTAAAAACAACAGCTTTAACATCTCTAAGCTAAGGTGGTCACACGAAAGGCATAAGATGTCACATAGGGTGATAATGCGCACTTTATAAATGAGTTGTGCACACCACTTTACACTGCATAATAAAAAAAGGAATTCCAATGACATTCCAATGGAAGACAAACTCAAGTACATTGCAGATTACCATGTAATCTTCGCTGATGCTACTCTCTCTTTCATATCTATTTTTCCTCTTCTGTCACCAGATTCAGGCATAAATCTGCATCTTCCCCGTATCTGGATAAACTATAAAATATTTGAGCTCCATGTAACCTTTTGTTGTTTAGTTTTTTTACAGAGACAATTAATATTTAGCTTAGAAAGATGATGAAAAAAGCAGCCTTATTACTAGTTAAAAATCTCTTTCTAGATTGAAGCAGACAGTTTCAGCATCAATAGAAAATATTTTATTTGGATTAAACCCTAAGACCTCTGTTTATGTAATGTCCATAAAGGAAAGAAATTAAATACCTTGCCCTTCATATCGAGTCTCTGCAGTGCTATATGGTAAGTAGGATGAGTGAACCCATTCTTCAAAGCAGCAAAATGTTTTTATGAAGTGGTCTTTAAAAAAGATCCTGAAAATAGCCATTTCTGTTGAAAGTGACACTCTTTGTTGACTTTTGACTATGATTTTCTTTTTCATGCATTTTATTTGCCATATGACCCAAGCTGTCTCCCTCCCTGACTCCTAAGTCTATGCTGTTTGTGTCATTTTCTCCTCTGTTCTTCTTTTCAGTTTCCACTCTACCTTTCAAATTCCTCTTTTTCAGACTTTGTCAGCTTTGCTCTTTCACTTTAGCTGTAAATCATTCAATACCACAGGGAATTTTACTTCTGGTTTTGCTCTTTGTACCAAACTTGCAGTGCTTAAGCCACTTCTAGAAAAGAAAATTTTTAAGTACAAGCTAGTAAGGATTCCTGAGATAACAGTTTGTGAACACTTTACTGGTTATTCTGGTGATGTTGAAACAACTTCCCAATGGCTGATGTTGACTCTTCTACAATAGCTTAATTGAACATTTTCTAATATCAAATGTTCTTTACGTATGACTTCACATGCTTAGTTGATGTAATCTTCATGACCTAAACTATTTTTCAAACTATTTTCTCAAGTCACCTTGAAAAGGAAAGTTTTAATTTCTTAAGTTTTGAAAACATGGGGCAGAAACCCAATTCAGGCAAAAATAAAGGTCCAAGCTTCACAACATCCCAACACCTACAGCAAGAACAACATTATGAGGCTAATGCAAAATGTACGACATTAGGATTAGAATTATGCCCCCTCTCTTAACCTTCTCACTAAGGTGCAAAGAGCAGCAATAACTTCTTCTGGACACTCTCAGGACAAACTAATCAGCTCTGCAGACAACATCCATCCATTTCTCATCACTCCCTCATGGAAAAGATAGACAGATGGAAATTGTCCACCAGCTGGACCACAACAAATCTGGGCTGTGACACCTAAGGAATGAAATTTTCCACCAGTCTCACAGCCTGAACACAGAGAAGATGACTCAGGTTTCCTGCTCAGGTATCCAGTCTATTATTGGGCCGTTAACAGCATAAGAGAGACAGTCTGCCCAGAAACACACTGGAGCAGTGCCGAAAAGAGAAGTGGAAGGAGTCAAACTGGAAAAAAAGTCATGATGAAGAGCAGGTTAAGGTGCTCCTGAAGAACTGAGCCCAAGGGAAACTGTTGGTCTGAAATGGTCTGCAGCAGCTGAGGAGATTACAGCCCACTTTATAGGGCACTCTGTTGAAGTATGAGTAGAGCCAAGTGCTACAGTTCACCATACTGGAGAATAATTTTTCAATTGAGCTGCTGCCTCTTTACGTGGCTGACTAATATGCCAGTTGAACAATTAGAGAGTGGTTTTTCCATCGTCTTCCCTTGCAATTGAATTTTAGATGTTGGGACAAATTGCCCACTGTCTAATAGAAGTGGACTTGTACCAGCCTGCATGTTTATGTAAAGTTGAGGAACATTCAACAGTCTTCTCAACTTTAAGGTCCCCCATAGATTTTTCTGCTAACACCAGATCAAGTTGTAGAAATGAGAAATGCTCACACAACAAATGCTTCCACAGTTTTGGATTGCAAGAGGCTTTTTCAAAGTGCTGTTTGTGCATTTTAGCCATGAAACTTTCAGGGATATCAGTAGGAGCCACACAGCTAAATCCCCAAGCAACACCTTTGGAAGATGGCTTATATTTAAAGGAGGATTAGAAGAAAATACTTCTTAAGCCATTTTCCATGTAACATTATCAGTCTAAAATTTGGAGAAATATGGAAACTTTGGGGGAAATACATGATTCACTGGGTATCAATTTTTCCATCCAATTAGGTTGGGCAGCTACACTGAGTATTTAACACACATCCTTGCTTCCCCCTCCCTTTCCACAAGAGTGTATATATTAAATACAAGTTAAGACTTCTGGGTTTTCAACTTTGTTGATTTTACATTTCTTCTGGGATTTAAAGTACTACTTTGTTTAATTATTTTTCCTCTACACATCCACAGTATTGAATGACAGTAATAATGAACTCAGAATCATTGTACAAATCCCAGTAGGAACCATTCATAGTTTGCTAATAGGACATTATATTTGCATTGCCAAGTTCAAAGCACATTGTGTGAATTAGCTCTGAGGGTTACTACTATGAATCTAAAAGCAGAACATCGGGTCAATTAGCACAGCTCCAAAGCACAGTATTTTGGGTGAAAACATAAGGGGTATGATTAAAATTCTAGGAAATTCTCTTCTTGGGCTAAGTGCCTCTCAAAAGATGGCTGGTTTCACTTCAGGGAGAAACCAGAATGCTTCAGCTCACAGCAGTGTAGCCTGATGCCACAGACCCCGATGCCTCATAAGCATTACTGACCTGTTCTAAGGAGGGGGCAAAATTTACTCCCAAGAGGTATGGAAATCCTCAGAACCCCACAGAGACACTTTCTTTCCCACCCAAATGAAAAGAACAGGTGAGTATGAGGAAGACGTAGAGGATGTGTGAATTTTACATAGAATATATGGCTTACATAAAAATGCAACTAACACACAAAAGATATTCAGTTTCCTCCACAGAGACAAACCCAACACACACAAACCCACAGCCAGAGACTAAAAAGTCACAGTTTAACAATGCTGAAAGGAGGCCCACAAAAAATTAAGGCAAGGAGTTCCCAGTAACAAATACTGTAGGACTATTTACTTTTAGGGCAGACAGCATACATGAACACACACATATATGGAAGTAGTTCATGAACTTAATGAACTTCAGAGACCACATAGCATCTTTGGACAAACTGCTGAAACAGAAGCATGAACACACAACAGGAAAATAGGTATCCTAAGGTGTTCTACCTCAGGACTACAACTCTGATGAAGCCAGAAAGTGTCACTTACTTAAAAAAATAAAAGAAAGGGCCAATGGATGTGACAGCACAGATTCCTTCTCGCAGGAAAATTTTCCTTTCTGTAGTGAGGTCTGTAAACACAAGGTGTTCAGGGCTGCTTTGGGAACAGGCAGTCGAACGCCTGTGGCCAATCAGTCCCAGGGGGTGGACGGTTATAGCCAATCCCAATAAGCACTCATTTTATATATAAAAGCTGTATTTAAATAAGTAAATCTCTTTCTCGGTATTCTCATC
Organism: Orthonyx spaldingii; assembly: GCA_013397795.1. Taxonomy (NCBI): domain Eukaryota; kingdom Metazoa; phylum Chordata; class Aves; order Passeriformes; family Orthonychidae; genus Orthonyx; species Orthonyx spaldingii. The sequence goes on along the minus strand of VZTJ01004018.1, from coordinate 645,288 downwards.
ATCATTTGACATCAGCTCAACAGCAACAAATGGATATTATTCTGGTCAAGTCTGTTAATTGGTCTAGACACTACAGTCAATTCAGGTCAGTCTTATCAAGCCATCAAGTCAGCACAGTACATGGGTTATACCTGAGTTATATATAGTCTGCCTGGCCAGAGATGATCTTAAGACTCATTCCTTGGAACGTGTTGTGGTTAAGCTTCTGAAATTTTAGTGTAACTACCTTGAAAGGCTGCTTATTCTGTAGATGCTAACACATAATATTTCACTATTCTCTGCAGCAAGATACTTGAAATAACAGGCAATTTGAAAACTATTTTACCTTAAAACAAATTATGGAATTTCAGATTACAGAATAGAAATCATTCAATGTACAAGTTTTATAGTCAACTGTATAAAAACGGTCATTCCTCACACATGAAGATGGCTGGAGGTGGGACACAGAGGGCTATTAATCATTAATATTTATAATCCTTTAATTCATTAGGCAGCAGCCTAATGGATCTATAGGGGCTGAACTAACCAAAACTCCTGAGAAGCCCTGAAAAAAATTACTGTGATATATACAGGACCAGGAAGAAAGGTATAAAAAAAGAGACACTGGGAAACAAATTCAGATGTTTGAGTCAAGTACCTCTGCAAAATACTTTCAGGTCCATGTGCATGACCAGCTAAATAGCTGTGACCTCCTGGCGGAAGTGGTGAGAATGAAAGGATTTGCCTATGTGAGAAAACAGCATACAAATACATAACAGATTCCACCCTAGCTGCAATGCAAACTGATGTGTGAAACAGAAAATGGGCTTTTAGTGAATTATAAATAGCTGGCAAGAACTGAATATTCAGCTGGGTGAAAAATGCTTTATATGGAAGACAGTAACACATGAAAGATCAGAAAGCATACGTAAATTGAAATAAAATGAATATATTGTCAGAATACAAACAAACAAAAGGCCTATTTTGGAAAGTAAGCACTATAAGATGCTTACTATTGCATGACAGCTAAGCAACAAAGAGAGATGAGCTGGAGTGACCAGAAAAGTAAAAGATATTTGGTATAATAAGTGCTTCTGAAACTAGGTAGAGTAACACAAATCAATTGACTGCTTATTGTGTACGTATTCAGTAGCACAGGAAAGCTTAGATTAGCCTTAGGAGTCTTAGATTACAAGCACAAATGAATTTGCAGAGGCAGGGAAGTAATATGTTACTGCAAGATTCAATAGGATCTACTATGAAGAAAATTCTCTCTTTAGAGGAGTATTCAGCTGAATTTGAATTCTGCAAATTTTTTCAAATCAGCTCATGAGTTGTTTTCTTTCCTTATTTCAATTACAACTGTTCTTTTCAATTTGCTCTTCTTTTCCATTGGGTTCTTCACAGCTAATGTTTCTTCCATCACTTTTTAACCATTAAAGAGGCAGACAAATATTTTGTTCTGAAGAAGAAACAAAAAAACCCCTAAGATTTTCTGTCATTCTGCCTTTCTATATCCACACAGAACTATTAATTAGAAGTTTCCCTTTAACCTACACAGATGCACAAATGTACCTGAATTTGTGCCAGACTTCTAGGTGCATCCATGCAGGGTCAGGGCAAAAAAGAGGGGGGAAATAAAGCTTATCTCTGCTTCTTCTGTGTTTAACATGATACTGTCATCTCCCTAATGAGTGGTGCAACTCTTATTCTTAATTGTGCATTATTCCAATTTTCACCATTTTTAAAACTAAATTATCTAAAGAGAAAAGAGATGTCCAAAGGGGAATCATACCCTAAGAAAATGCATTTGAGTAGCAGCAATTAAATACTCACTTTCTAAAAAGTTGTGAGGCAGAATTGCTTAATAATGATTCATTTCAAATGAACCCAGCGAAACTCAGATTTTTAATAACTTCATTCTCCTTGGTCTTCCCCAGAAGATATTTAAACAGGGCACAAGACTGCAATCAGCAGCAGGAAGCAAGTATTGCTTCACTAAAGCAAAACAGAGCATGTCAGCATAGGAAAATACAGCTGACTATTTTGATTTCTGGCATTGCATCTTTGCTCAAAATACATTTTTTTGGGAAATTCCATGACATTTGGATAGCTACAATTCTTTGAAAAGCATTAACATATTGATGTTTTCATAATTGTTTTTTAACAGAGTTTTGAACACTTGTTCTGCCACCAAATCAGATGATCTGTAAGAGGTATTGGCCAGCTGAACTGGTCAAATTGACAACTGGGGGCCAGGTACGGTCATTTCACAAAACTCTGACACGCAACGCCTACTGCCTGAGGTTGCCACCATCTCCTGGTTGGTTTCTTCACAATTTACTAAAATCCATTCTCCGTGGGTTCAGGAGCTCTCCTCAACTTTTTCTGTCATGCCCTCCTTGAAAAACAGGACTCTCTGGTTCATGGAGGTTCTGGACTAGAAGCACACTCGAGGCCAGCAGAGAGTGAACAGTGCCACCTCCTGCCCCACTGCCCTGAGCTCATGGGCCATGCCAGCCCGGCACTGCAGCCAGCCAGGCATGTAATGACTTACCAGGTTCAGATGGTACAACAGACCTGCCGAGCTTGCACAGAGCAAGGAGGAGTGGGGAGGCAGACAAAATGAAGGGGAATGAAAAGAAACCTTTAAGTAACAGCTTCTATCACCCTGGCATAAAAATCACTGTGTGGTCTAAGAATCACCTTTGACTAACCTTTTATCTTCCACTCTCCTTAGTTAAGGAATTAGCAACAAAGGCATTAAATGACATTGTATTTCTCCTCTTTCATTTGCACTGTCTTCAGATTTTATCAGTTCTGAAAGGTGTTAATGTAATCTGCTTTCTACTGAGCATGGGCAATGCCACATAGATATAATACATCCTCCTTATAATAAAAATAAAAGCCATTATCCTGCTTTGTCAATTATTTGAAGAATATTTGTTCTTTTGCCCTAAACTGCCCAAGAAACAGACTCTGCAGCTTCACCATTTCCCTGTAATGCCTCTTCTATTTACAGTGATTTCTAGGAAAATAGTGCTACTCTCAAGTACATTTTTGTGATGCATTTTAATTTTCCCGGAGGGCAATTTCATTCTTAGAAACGACACAATAATGCAAAGGTTCTTTAGACAGAGAAAGAAATATACAGGCACCCTAATAAGCTATAAATCCTTTCCACAAGCTTCTGCTGTCTTTTTAAGACTCTTAAATTATCTTTGTTGTTGTGGATTGGGTAATCATAGTATTCCAGATGGGGATGAAGGAACCAGATGGACAACAGAGAAAATAAAATCCTTCACTGTCCAAAAAAGCCTATTTCAGGAAAAAACTTCTTCCAAAAAGTACAGAGCCAAGAATGTACTTGGGGTACCCTGATGGGAATTCTAGCTCATGGGAACCACAACTATTTCAGACCAAGCAGATTCAGACCAAAGTGACGGCTTATATGGCTGGACTGTATTTAAGAGCAAATCTCAGCCTCTTGTAAGTGTGCTTTATTCACTGCAACTGCTGAAACAAAATGAGGATTCTCATTTTTTCCTAAAACAGTGAGCAGATTAAATGTTCTCTGGACTTGCCAGGATAGTTAATAGAAGACCCCTTTGGGAATTATGTTTTGAAAAAAAGAAAGCAGCTCTCAGACTACTTGGGCTTCTGCCCAGGATCGGACATTCTGTACCCGGCAGCCTCCAGATGACAGCTGCATGCAGCCTCCTGCATGAGGAAGCAGGGTGGTGTCCCTCAGGGGTCGGTGCCGGGGCTGACACTGTTCAGCATTCTTGTCGGTGATGCTGATGGTGGGATCGATGCTCGCTCACCAAGTTCGCTGGAGACACCAAGCCTTGTGGTGCAGTCAACATGCTGGAGGGAAGGGATGGCATCCAGAGGGACCTGGACAGGCTGGAGAGGTGGGCCTATGCAAACCTATGAAGCTCAACAAAGTGTAGTGCAAGATCCCACACCTGGGTTGGGGCAATCCCAGGCTGGGCAGAGAAGGGATTGAGAGCAGCCCTTCTGGCAAAGACTTTGGGGTGACGGTTGATGAACAACTCAACATGAGCTGGCAATGTGCGCTCGCAGCCCAGAAAACCAAGGAAATCCTGGGCTGCATCCAAACCAACGCGGCCAGCAGGTCAAGGGAGGTGATTCCAGCCCTCTGCTTTGCACTTGTGAGACCTCACTTGGAGAGCTATATCCAGCACTGGTGTCCCCAATATAGAAGGACATGGAACTGTTGGAGCAAGTCCAGAAGAGGCCACAATATGGATAAGAGAATTGGAACACCTATCCTATGAACACAGGCTGAGCAAGTTGTGTCTGTTCAGCCTGGGGAAGAGAAGGTTGTACAGAGACCTCATTGCAACCTTCCAGTACCCAAAGGGGGATACAGGGAAGCCGGAGAGAGTCTCTTTGTCAGGAATGCAGTGACAGAACAAGGGGGAATGGGTACAAACTCAAAGAGAGTAGGTTTAGACTAGGTATTAGGAAGAAATTCTTTACTGTGAGGGTGGTGAGACACTGGAATGGGTTTCCCAGATAGGTTGTGGATGCCTCAACTCTGACAGCATTCAAGGGCAGGTTCGGTAAAGCCTTGAGCAACCTAGTCTAGTGGAAGGTGTCCATGCCCATGGCAGAGGAGTTTGGGACTGCATGATCTTTAAAGTCCCTTCCAACCTTCTACAGTCCCTTCCTTAACATTCTACAGTTCTATAAACCACTCACTAGTCTGCCTTTAAATGAGTACCATTTGCTGCCAGATCCCAAAAACTAGGGGATGGTCTTCACAGAGAGAGGAACTGTTTCACCATTTCACAGTTATATGAACAGATACCCAGAAAGACATGGGTACTGTGTCAACATCAGGTGAGAGTATGGGGATCAGAGACAGAAGCTGAATCCAAGTGTCGAACTGTTCAGTTTGTTGCTCCACTGCACACTGCACACACCCACAGACTAAGACTATTAAACACAACCAAAGTTAAGGCTATTTCTGGTGTTTCATTTCTAAAAGCATTACTGAGGTGAAAGCAAGTCCCATCCTCAGCTGTGAAAGAGGATACGCTGCACAGTGCCAATGCATGTTTCACCCCAGGTGATGGGCTGGATCATTGTGTCACCTGAAGGACCAGAATGATTCAGAAGTTCACTGGGGATATCCTTGACAGCAGAAAGAGCTAGTGTTCAGGAAGACTGCTTTCCAGCCTCCAGCACAGGGATGCACCAGCCCTCACACCAAAGGACAGCTGGGACATGCCAACAGTGCATGGAGGGCAAGGCAGCCTAGGTGACAGATTTTATGACTTACTGTGATTGACAATGCCTATCAAGGGGGCCCTCAAACTCTCCTCAAAGGGAGACTGCAAAAGTCAAAGCAGAAAGTTAATCAGCTGGTACATGCCACAGAAACAAACTCTAACTCCTTTCATCCTCTCAGCAAGGCTCTGCTTTTGACCTGCTTTTTTCCCCATTTTTTTTCTACTTCCATTCACCCTTCTTCAAAAAGACTATAAACAAAGGTATTTCATCTATCTGCAGTCACAGCTTTAGTATCTGCACCAACTGTCTCTGTTGCTATAGAGTTGGTGTCAGCATGCAGCTTAACCCTGAAACCACATGCAGAACATTTGCAGCTCAGGTGGGCTGGGGGGAAGGCAGCCTTTGGGAAAGTGGACAAGTCAAGGAGCATCATAAGTACAGGAATTGCTGCAGAGAGAGGGGTTAGAGGGTACCACAGTACTTCATTCTGAATCCAATAGATTCAAAGGATGGGAAGAGAAGGGGAAAGACAGTAAAAGAGAAATGGGAAGATCCCATGTCACAAACAATTTCCCTCTATTCTGCATTGACATTTAGGTCTCTGCATCTTTGAAAGACTGGTTGATAAAAGCAATGTCAGCAAAATCCCATTTTAGTTGCATTACTTAGTAAGCTTCCAGCTCAGCACTACCATCCCTTCCCAGACTGAAATGGCCAACACACACAAAGATCGACCTCAGTGTGAACAGCTGTCTCCAGTGCTGCATCAGCACAACTCATCACAAGTTACTTGCCACAGGGCATAACAGGGAACACCCAACCCAAGCACAAGTCAAATGGTATTTCAGTTCAATGCTTTTGATTAGCTTTCTTCCTAATGCTATCATTTTTTCACATTTCCCTTTGATAAAAATTCTTCTGCCTACAAGCACAATACTTTCAGACTTTCTAGCAAAAACACAAAAAATATTAAGAGATCCCTCAAAAAGCCCCTTGAAAAACTTATTTCTGTTCTGAGTGGCTTCAGCTAAGTTGAAATATTTAGAAGTGAAACAAAAGGATGAAAAGAAAACCAGAACATCCTCAAGAATCAATGCAACACAAAACACAAGGAGCAGCAAGCATTAGCAGAAACATCTTTACAACTGACATCTTAAAACTACCAAAATCTTTCAAAAAACTCACAAACCAAGCTTGACATATAAGTTTCAATCATTTCTGTGTTATCTAAGTGGGCTATTCCTCATAAGAGACAGAAAGTGCCCTCCTGCCAAAGAAAACATGTGAACACTTGGAGAAATTAAAAAAAAATTAACTTATTCCATTACTCACTCTGATGTTCATTTTTAGTAAGTTCAGTTACTAATTCTCTCATTGACAGCTTTGTATCCATTTTCCTGGTCATCTCCTGAGATCAGCACCTCTCAGTAGTTCCAGCTCTTAGGGAACAAAACTACAACTCCGAGAACTTCCTTTAATTGCTCTTATTGAGCAATTAAACCTTTTACCTAACCATAATGGATTTTGAGTTCAACCTCCCAAAGCATTTAGTGATGCTACAAAAGCTCTGCTTCAAAACAGTCCCAAATCACCAGCATACTGCATAAAAAATAATGATAATTGAAGACAGCATAATTTTATATTGTGGTCAGGAACAAGAAGCAAAACTGCATTTAAAAAGAAACAAAAAAAATTCATTCCAGGATTTAGAAGGATTCTCATATCTTTTCCATGAAGACTGTACCAGATTTGACAAAGAGAATGACAGAACAAATTACTGATGGGGTGAGGCATTGCAGATTGAATCAAAGAGTTCAAACAGACAGTGCTCACAGTACTGCCACTGGAAAAAAAGAAGTGAAAATCTCTTTGCCTCAATCACAGCTCCTTTGTCCACCTGCATAAAACTCCCAGACAGAGTCTGGAAGCCTACTGCTTCAAGTCCTGATGAGCATTCATGGTTCACAGTAGGTAACTGGCACAAGAAGATATAACAAGGATAGAGCAAGGGGTCATAGGGCTGAACTCCTCTAATGATAGCCTGTGTGGAAGGGGAAGTCAAACACAAAATGTGGTTGTTCAGGGGCTCAACTGGGATACACAGAATTGGCTCAAATGAGACAGCAAACCTATGGCAAGAAGTTTTTTGTGTAATATCCTTCATGCTACTCTAATACAAGTAGTCACAGATGGATTTATGTATATAATAACTTTAGAAAGTAGGAAGTCATCATTTTCTTTACTGAATAACTCATTTCTGATGATACTTAAAAACGTATGATTCTCAGCAGCATTAAACTTTTTTTGAAAAAACAATACTATTTTATTGATATTCCCTTTACTTCTTAGAGATTTAAGTTAAACAATAAAACACAAAATGTGAAGATAAAATTGTGCTAGTGTGGTTCAAATATAAATTATTTTTTTATTTAAATGTTTTAGAAGTATCCAGAAAAAGCACAAAACAAAGAAAAAATTTCAGGTCAAGTGAGGATAACTTTATCCTTCTTGCTGATAAACAAGCCTTTGCACATATTGCCTCAGAATGCATTTTATCTTGTTAGCACAAACAGCTTTGATATGAGAATTAAGGACAAAAATCATTGCTTGCTAATCTCTTGATTGTTTTCAACTGAGATAAACTAAAAACTGTGACGGGCATTTTCAAAACACTACCATTTCCTTGTAGAAAACATATCAATTTCAAATCTCAAACCATTCCTAAAGTTGCACTGAATCAAGGAATATTTGATAAAGCTTGTTAGAGACCATGTTTTGAAGAAAAAAAAATCATTTTGGAGTACAGTCGCACGCACAAATAATGTCATGGTAATGATTCAAAAGCAAAGCTACTTCAAAGAAGCCAAACTATTCTTCAAGAAAATAAGAAGTTTATCAATCAGATTTTATCTTCCTAATCAAGTCATTCACTGTTCTCGATGCCATTAACAGATCAATTTAGTGTAGCAGCAGAGCTACATAAATCTGAATTAAATATTTTTGAGCTCAAATCACCTTGAATGCTTGTTATACTCCAGGCTAGGAACACGGCAAAGAGCTTAAAAAAAGAAATTTCATCGATGCCAAGAAAGTACGTCAAGGATTTCAGGTTTTAAGGAAATGACGGCTCCCTCTGTTATAGTCCAAAAGCCATAAGACTGGTACAAGTGTTGTGCTAACCATGTACTTTCTGACACCACATGCAATGTTGACGTTCTGCGACCTCAAGGCTTCTTGCTGGAGATGGGGGTCAGGAAATGGGAATTGCGTCTTTGTAACAGACTGCCCATGATAACAAGACAGTGTGAAACCCAGCATCCACGTCTCATTGAGGTGAACCAGTTCATCAGCCTGCAGTTGGAGACTGAGGTGAACTGGTTGCTTTTGCTGACCTCAGACATACAAACTGCTCAATCCTTCATCAGTGGGGGATCACCACAGCACATTCACATCCAGGGCACAGAAAACAGAAAAGGAGAGGCCTGACTTGTGTACCTCTGCAAAGCAAAGAAGGTAAATGAAATGTGATGATACCTGCTACACCTGGTAAGGAACCACTTAACTTCACACAAGCTTTTATAACATGTTTTGCCCCTGCACTCTTGGACCATATTCAACATCCAAAGAGATAGATCTCTCTGGATTTTTTTCCCCCCTCCCCCATCTTTTTCCATAAGTTCACTGTACTGTCAGAGCACCTCACATCCAACAAAGTCAGACAGGGTCAGACCATAAAAATGCAGACAAGTGGTGCAACATCAGGAGGTTGAGAACAGCTGAAATTGCTCTAGGGAGCACTTTCTGGAGAAATATAACCTGATCAGTGAAACCATAGAAAACAAAAGCATCCTGGCAGAAAGAGAACCAGCCTGGCTCTGAGAAGAGGCCAAGCAGCACGAACTGACCACCTGATGGAGCAGAAAGAAACCCAAAAAGAGGAATAACAAGAGCTTTATTTTTGCAGTCATGGTGGTGACTGTGGCCAGCACAGTGCCTCAAATCACAAGCACAGCATTGTGTACCACTCTCCTCCAATCACACCATATGGACATGAGATGGGCTTCGTTTTAGTGCTGCTCTTTGATGCTGTAAGAAAATGCAACACTTTTACAAAGTGAAAAATGGTTCCTGTCAGAATAAGCAATTGAATAAACCAAAACAGGCAGCATATAGATGAAGTAATTTTATTGCAGAACTTTGTCTGCCTGGAAAACTGTGGTATTTTTAGTTACAAATTCAATGTCAATATAGAAAATAACAAAAATCAGAATTTCCAGTTCACTGTTTTAGAGCCCTCAGAATCCCCTAGTCCTAGTCAACAGGGAAAGTATGAGCTCTCTCTTCCTGTGTTACAAGAAATCAATGAATGTGATTTTGAACCCTTTACTGTATACTGCAAGAACCTAAGTAGAAAGTAAAACCAAAAGAAAAAAAACAGAAGTCAAATAAGTAACCACACCAATGGCAGCCTGCAACAACTCTGGGCTAAGCAAAGATCTTCTTCCTGCAACTGCAATTAAATAATCTCTTTCCTTTATTAGTAGTTCTCTTATTAAAACAGAATTGTCTCAGTTTATTAGTGAGTAAGGATGCTGGGGGAGCGTTTACCTATTTTACCTACACTCTATACTTCTCAGTTATTCACTTCTGAATCCTATTATTGGCTGAAGAAGACCCAACTAGTAAAAAATTCAAATTTATTTCTTTGTAATTATTCAGGCTATAAAATCCATTGCTTTCAGGCACATTTTTTACACACGCATATGTGAAGTGCCATCACTGCATCTTCCTTACAGTTTGTTTTTTTTTTCCTTAGTTACAGTTGTGGTGTTGTTGGATAAGCTACCAAAGCTGAACTTTTCACTAAATTGTGCAACAATTCTCATTTCTTCTGGAAAAAAGCTCTATAGTCTTAGTTCAGTTATAACAATTATTATGCAAATCCTTCAACTCTGCATGGTTACCCAGCCCTAGAACTCATTACAGATTCATTAGAAGCACAGTTGCTCCATCTTCTCTTTAGATACTTTGAAATTTAATCATTATCATGAACTGGGGGATAATGCTGCAATATGAACATTATATTCATCACAAAGCTTTTGTGCTGGTGTACAGGATTCTTTCATGCTTAATTTGTTATTAATCATAGTTTAGATTATAGTCATTGTTGTGGGCAGTTTTTAAAAATACAAAAAAAATCCTTATTTGAAAAAACAGCCTGCATCATCTTCCAACTAATTCCCACTCTGCTCACAGATTTTACCAAAAATATGAAGAGACACAAGCAGAAGTTAACTATTCTTCATGGAGACTGGAGTGTCAGACTGTTTTTTAGTAGGACATGGGAAAGTTCAGAAGAGAGTAAGGCAACTGAGGGTTAGGATGAGAGGGCAGGCAACCTGAAAGAGCAGCAGCTGTAGTAGTTGCTTCTCTCAGGGGCACAGATATTGAAGGGAGGGAAGCAACCAGGATGCAGGACTGACAGGATGAAATGCAATACTAGTATATCATGCCTTCATTTAAAGAGGCACAAAATATGTATTAGTCTGAACAAAAAAGAAGTCTCTCCAAGATATTTAAGCACAAAAGGAAATTGCAAAGACATCTAAAAGACATAAAAAGTTATCATTTGGGTGTTTTGATGCTGTTTACACCTGGAGAAGTTCCAGATTTCACTATTTTTTACGTTATTACTGACTATTCGATTACTGCACACAGCAATAGTTAAATCTCAAAGGTAAATAAGAAGTGGGTGATAGAAACAAATGTTCACAGCAAAATTGGTGACTTGAGAGAGTCTTTAAAAATGGAGGGGATTTTAACTAGGCAGAATTGGCAGTGATGAAGGAAAAATACAAACAACAGATTACTGCTGTGGACATGAATTCTGCTGAACTAATCAATGCAATCATATGCTTATGAAGTCTCCACATTGGAGATGCATGCAGCCATTTCTCAGGTTCCCAGGACTGGAGAAGGGAATTTTCCCCTTAAAAGTAAGGGAAACGTGAAAAAGATTTTTAAAAAAAAAAAAACAAAAAACAGTGATGGATTTCACCTACTACACAGTTGAAATCCCCACAACATCTGTTATTTCCCCTTTTGTTCTTCCAGATAAATGAAGATGATATCACAAAAGGTATCAAAAATCATTATCACAAGAAACTGAAGAAGAAAGCATCCAATGCATGTTCACTGCAGAGCGCTGACAGCAACTCAAGCTTGGGGTTTACGTAATGAACTTCTGCAAAACTTCACAGCAAGGCTGTTTTTCAGGCAACACAAATATGCTAAAGACTGGGGGGGGAAAGAAGAGGGAGGAAAGAAGGGTAATTCATTCAGTGCTTTTTGAGAGAAAGAAGTGGTCTGTACTTGCTCACTGGAGGATAACTCAAAATGCATCCACACTAAGCTGTGCAATGAGGGGGGTGAAAGTGAAAAAAAAACCTTTACCACTGCTAAGAGTGACAGAACTAAGACTGAAAATAAAGTATTCAAGAAGAAAGCCAAGATACACACAAATAGACAGTACCTTTTTCTTTAGCAGAAAAAATGCAGGTGGTCTGCAAAAAATTGCTTGATACATGATCAATACATTCATATCCATACATGCTGCAGCAAGAGACATCTCAAAAGTAGTTCCCCTAGTAACTCAGTGAAGCATGCTTTTGTATTAACAATTCCATTCTAATCTTCTTCTCCTCTAATTTAGCCTAAGAGATTCAATAAAGCAACTTCATTGGAAATACACCATCCAGAACAACGACTAAAAAGGGTACAGAAAAAACAAACAAAAATTGCAGTGCAGAGGCTGATCTGACCATTAAATGTACAGTATGAGAAGATAATTGACACATCCATTTGGAAGTGATAGCAAAGCAGTCACCAGAATATTAGAAGCCACTTCATTGCCTGCCTACTATAAGAGTTAAAGACCTATCAGATGTGAAACAAACATTTCATTGAGCTCTCCCTGACATTCTCTTCAGAAGTGATTGATCTGAACAGAGTTTTCTAAGCCATATACTGAGTAGTTAAAACTAGTGGCACAAACCTTCAAGTTATAGTTAGGGGGTAAAACCATGGTGGGAAAAAAAAAAATCAAGTGTGAATTTCTCTTCCATAAACCACTGAAGTCTAATGCTAGATTTTAACAGGAAGCTTGATTTGTTTAGAAACAGACTCCAGCAGATCATGACAGCTACTTTATAAGGTATCATTTTGCAAGTACTGACTTCTAATTTCTTACAAAATTAACTGACTGCATTTGGTCATTTGCCTTCTAAAGTCGCTATTCTTCACTTACAACAGTATTGGTATTTCCACCACACAACTCTTCACTATCCCAGACTGGAATTCACCAAGGAAATAAGCAGTAGGAATCAGCAAACTTCTGTAGAATCATAAGATCCACTTTGCCACAAATCTCATTTAAGTTCTGAAAAATACAAGTATTCTGCACTTTGCCTCTTCTGGAACACTACAAAATCATCCTGTGACAATTACAATGGTACAGTAATAAAGAGAAAGGGAGGAAAAACAATTAGATACTGATTTCTAATACAATGCTAACAACCTTTCAAACTTGGAAAGTTTCTGAAATATCAGTTCTCATTATCTCAAAAAGTGATGCTGTAATTATTCTGGTAATTTGTTGGTTGTCTCAACCACTCAATATGCTTCTGAGTTCACTAACCTTCAAGTTCCACCACCAGCAAAAGCCTCAAAAGTTTAGTATCCCTGCTTTGGCAAGAACACAATGCTCAACATCTGTCTCAGGTATCAGTGTAGTTAAAATATTCCATTGCTCATTAGGGAGGAAGATGAGATCACCAGGAAATACTATTATGTATCCTCTTGGTTAGAGACAAAGAGGACTGGCAGTAAAGCTAGCCTCTCTTTCTTTCCCTGGCAGTCTGGATATTCTCCAACAAAGTGAAATTTGTCAGTCTCTATCCCTCCAGGTGATAAAAGAAATTAAATACTGCCTATACTTTGTCCTGTCTTCAGGAGAGTGCACAGTCTATGAACTCAAATGGAAAGGAGCATTTCCCTGAAGGTCTGAGTGAAATACCTAAGCTCTGTAGAAACTCAAGGCTGAGGACTCCTCTCTCTCCTTAGCGTTTCTGATGGCTAGCTCTAAGCAGTGGCTGCAGATCCCACCCAAGGCACCAATGCTCACGAAGCACTGTACAGGATGCCCACACACATGACAGTGTGTTGTACCATGCACTGCAAGGTTTAGCACCTGGAAGCCAGATATCTGCCTTGAAGAACCCAGTTCTTTCAGTTCAAGACCTCAGTAACTTACTAAAGACCAGTAGGAAAAGTCACATTAGGTTGTCTGTGAGAGACATTAAGAAAGCATTTGCCTGGCACACACAAAGCGCAAAGTCAGACTAAATAATGTAACAGTCTCTCCTGGCCTCAACCCTGTGTAAAAGGAGCTTTATCTCAGTGGGGCTGGGAGACTAATTAATTTGTGCTTCAAAAAGCCCTTAAGAAACTTGGAAGAATGATGCTATTCTGTTTGCAAAGTAGTCATTCTTCTTCAGCTAATTTAATTCAGATTCCTTTTCCCTTAGCACGTATCAGTGCATCCCTCAGTAAGATTCCCTGAATAAAGCACGGAAGTAGAAGGTGTTTTGCAGTTCAAGGCTGATGTTTGCATCTGTTGCTTCAACACATTGCTTTCGTATTCTGTATGTGTAAGGCTGACTGAAAAATTAAGGAATAAATTAAAAAATTAGACTGTAATGAGGCAAGTGAGTTTGCCCTTTGTTCCTCTCTCTTGTCCTCAACATGCCAGAAGGTTGGGAACAATACATGCCTACTCATCTGTGATCACCTACAAGAAAAAGAAGAACTAGGTACATCTGGGAGGCTTAATTTCCTTTCATATTGTCAGGATATCAGGTTTGCTCTAAATTATGGTAAAATTAATAAAACAATGGGAGCATCACACCATGCCTCCTGCACAAAACCAGGGTCTGCCTCCAACTAGGTACTTGAGGGAGCAGACTAAACACTGAATAAAACCATCCCAGACACCAGGATACTAACCAGGACACTGGGAACAAACTGTCCCAAAGCAGTGCTAACAAGAACCACAGCTTGCCAGTTCAGGAACCAGTCAGACACTCTCCACCAACACTGATTTGCTGAAGTGAACAGTACAGGCAAATCTACCCTGAAAGAACCAGAAACTTTGCACAGGAATACAGAAGCCAAAGACACAAAAGTGAGGAGCAAGCAAAGTTGTCATTTTGTTTTCTGGAACAGTATTGTAATTTAAACATAGGCTGACTTTAAATCAGTCTTAATTCACCCTTCTACTTTATAGCTAATCTTCAAAAGACGTGGTTCTCTTTGCACAGCAATCATCAAAACAGGTTCATCCACAACCAAATCATGCAGTTTGTCAGAATACACACTATATGTTCTGAGAGTACAAGACAGAAATGCTATTTAAACAGTTGTAACCTACCAGAGTTGTATCTTTGTATTACCTTCATGTTCATTAAAAAATAGTAAGTTGTGTTTCTATTGTGATGCTAATATATTTACACCAAGTTCAGCTTGAATGACAGTTATTCTTAAAAGGCACACAAAGAACACTGAAAAATTATATCAAATTTACTAAATAAATTATTTTTTCATTACTTGTGTACATATGAAGGAAGTCAGATTTATTCAAATTTGCATTTTAAATTGATCAAAAGGAAACACTGCCTCAAATATGGGAGTGGACACAATCAGTTCTGGGTCCCAAATTACTCCAAGATTATAACAGTGACAGATGTATTTGTTGAAACTCAGCTTTTATTTGGAGATTGCAAGAGGAGAAACAGGTTTCTCAGTATTTTAACTCAGTTCCTCAGTGCTCAATAAACCAGCCACTAAACTGAATCAGACAAATAAACTGAAACAGAAAATAACCTCACAGTTCCTGCAGCAGAGACAAGAATGACACTGTGATGTCAAAACCTCAGTTTCAAACAAGCTGGGATCCCAGTCGCTTGGAGTCCAAACTTCCCTTCAGATCAGTAGCTGCAATTTCCTGTTAAAATTTTAACTGCACACAGCTCCATTCTGAACACAAGCAGCTAAAGATGAAAAATGTATTTAACACATCATAGCAAGCTTAGTTCCTTGCTGTTTCATAATAGTATCAAACCCAGTTTCAGACCGTTTGTTTTCACCTTTGGTTCTAAACCCACGCCAACGTAGTTGCTGGGGGTCTGTATTGGGACACTGGGTTCTGCAGATGGATGTGGTGCTGTGCTGCATGGGGCACCATCCCTGAGCACACCACCAGGACAGGTTGCACTTCCCTGGCCTCTTCTCCCTGTCCCCATCACTCATCGATCTTGTATCTTCTGCTACACAGAGGATATGAATCACAGCTGAAACTCCCCTAATGCACCTTGAAATAATGAGGGTTTACTGCAGGAGCACTCTTCCTTCATCATTCACATCCTGATTCCAGCCCCCTACTCTTCCCAGTGTGAGGATTTATTTATTTGAATCACAGGCAAATAAAGCACATCTACAGAGTGCCGGTTCTTCTAGCTGCTCCCCAGGGACACCTACACTGCCAATACATTCAATTTCGTGTTAATAAACCATAATGAGTCAGCAGAAATCACTCCTATCCCAACCATATTCCCCTGAGGGTGCCAGCAGATGTTCAAAGGAGAGATCAGCAGCAGGGCACTGCCAATTGCCTCTGTGTTATTTTAACCTCACTTGTCTGTTCTGCTTTTAATTGCCTATGTTATAAAGACAGGATAAAAGAAACAAATCTTTTTGATTAATATAGCTCACTCCTGCAGATATAAAAATCTAGAAAATCCCATTCACACTTGCATGGAAAGACACACATAATACTGCCTTATCACCTGGAATGGTACAAAGCCATTGTCATCTGAATCAATTGGTCTCCTGTTTGCTACAGGACACAGCATAATAAAGCTCAGGGGGCTTTGTCCACATTTGCAGATGCACGTGGTTTAGTGGTGGACTTAGCAGTGCTAAGTTAGTAGCTGAACCCTAAAGTCTTTTCTAACCTATACAGTCCTGTGACTTGCTGCAGTAGAGAGCTGAAAGTCCCCCACGGCAGAACTCTTGCAGAAGCACGTATGGAATATTACATTCAGCTCCGGACACCTCATTACCAGAAAGATAACACATTAGACAGAGTTATTAGAGAAGCAACAAAAATGATAAGTGAAGATTGAAGCGAGTTATTATATCAAGACATTAAAAGTTAACTGCATAAAGGTTGACTAGGGAACAACTTTCTGGAGAACGCAGCTACAACCTGTAAATATTTGAAGGAAGGATATGAAGGATATGTACCCCAATAAGGAAAACGAATTGCTTAGGATGGAAAAAACAGATACAATTATGAATAAAAAGATGAAATTAAGAAATGTCTGACTCTCAAAAAAAAAAAAAAAAAAAAAAAAAAAAAAAAAAAAAAAAAAAAAAAAAAAAAAAAAAAAAAAAAAAAAAAAAGGTAATAGAAGGCAGGCTTTGAGAAGCCTATTGCTTGGATAACTTAATAGGTCTTTTATATCTCTACCTCCTGTAACTCCATGATAATAATGATGGAGCAAAAGAAAGGACTCAAAGTATGAAATCCAATTAATTCTTTGCCAGTAGGCAAACCATCTTTATCAGATATGTTGGCTTAGCAATAAGCTTAAGCTTGGCATGATAGATCCTACCTGTCAGTTATTCAGATGTAGCTTTTTGTAAAGTCTTCAGGGAAGACAAGAGTAGTTTTATGCTTTCATTAAAACACAGACTACATCCATCAAAGGAGGAAGTTATATTAAAAAGATCTGTGGCATTTTCAGACTAATCTGTGCATCTGACCGGTGCCATATTTAGCATTATCTAATCTGTTTTGAGCATCTAACAGACTGCAAACCCTTTGGGGCAGAAATCCCATCCTCCTCTGTCTTTTTATCACACAGTGTCGAGTGTGTTGACAGCGTTCAACAAATAATAGCCAGTTCCAAGGGAGGGAAGAAGTCAGTGATAGCACACAGTGTGTAGTATTATTTTCAAGGGATGAACCCTTACATTAGTAACAGGAGTCTTCATGTACGTTCTGGTAGAAGAATAACTCCTACTTCTCTCAGGAAAAAGAACTTTATAAACACAGAAAATGCCTCAGAACACTCAAAAACAACAACAACAACAAAAAACCCAAATAAACAACAACAAAAAAATAGATCATGTTGACAAGTACAGAAAATGGCAGAAAGAAGTGACAGAGGACACAAACTATTGAGAAATGGAAGTAAATAAATACTGAGACTAAAATTTAGTCTAAAGTTTAGACTAAAACAAGGAGCATTTTAAAGACATATACAATTTGTATACGTGATACTATCTTTAAAAGCATAGTCAGGCATCATTTCTCAAATAACAATTCATCACTAGGGTTACATTTAAAAGAACCCATATCAGTGTAGTTCTCTGTTTCCATGCAAATGTTTCATCCACAGCTCATACTATTTATTGACGCTATTTTGGCTCATACAAAACTCTTGTAGAAGCCCATGTGAGGAGCCAACAAGTCTGCTCACCATTTTAGTATCTGCCAAAGTTAATTTTTGAGAGAGCATATAGGGACATACATGATTATATAATGACATGCTGCCCTTTAAGATATTCTGAATTAAAACATAACAAGGCACATACTATTTATAAGATCAGTGGGAGCAAGTTATGCTGGCAGCCTGCAAGGCACACCTGGACACTCCTCTGACAAACTCCTCTTTTAATATCTGATATTTCACACACATACTAAGACATTACAGACTCACGGTTATAAATTCCAGCTTGGAATCACATACCCCTAAACAACTTTACCTCCACCATCTTGAATGTTTGCTTTTATGCAGAGATGCTGCCTGTGTTGCTCTTAAATGAACTTTCTTCTAAGAAGTAATGCCAGCACCAAATGAAATACTGATATCCAAGGATGAGACAGGTTTTACAGAGACGCTTTGTTTTTCAAATGCTCTCAGTTAAGCGTATGAAGCATCTGTTGTGTACTGCTCCCCGTACATAAAATGGATATTCAGGAAAGTCATTTACATTAAGTAGTACAGTGAGGGAGATGAACACTCCTACCTCATTTGCCACAGCCTTCAAACGCTGTGTGCATTTACAGAGTTGCTAGTTTCAGAAACAGTTGCAGTGTAGCTTCTCTTTCCAAGGATAAATTAGCTAGAAGAATTTAAAATACATATTCAGAAAACTAATTTCTCTGGATCAGTTTTCCAATCTTTAATAATCAAATCAAGTGAATCCCAGGTTTTGATAAATAACTTAGGACTTTTTCTGTTTATAGAAATTTATTTTTCCTGACAAATTTTAATGTAGTATGACAAGTACACGTCTTTTTAAAAATTACTGCAAGACGTTACTGAGATACAAAAATACTATTTTACTCATTTTTTCATTAAACAATTAATTATCCAATATTTTTTAAAAAGAAACATATAGTCATTACATCATTAAACAGCCTAAATTCCAGTCAAAGTCAATAGGACTTTGGCACTTAGGATAACTTACTCCACTGGAAAAGCCAGGTGAAGGGAGACACTCATGACACACGGCTGTAGCCCAAGCTGCTTCCAGCTTCATCCCCTCAGCTGTCAAGTAGCACTTGCCGGCAGATACATTTTTTGCAACTCCTAAAACTTAGGGGCAAAACTAAGTATAATGACAGATTTTGTAAGAATGGTGAGAAACAAGGTCTAAATAAAGAAGGAGACTTTTCATCATCTCAAGTGATTTTGTATTTGTCCACACTCCTTTCAGCATATTGCTACTACAGCAACAAGTGAGGGCATAGCTCAACAAATCTCAAACAAATCCAAAATTGGGATTATGTTGGAAGCCTATCCTTGCAAGAGTCCCATAATTTTTTTGTTTCTTTCTTTAGAAATCAGCTAAATATCCATAGAGGATCATGACTATCTGAATAAGTTCATTATCAAGGGAAAGAAGGGACAAAAAAATCTGCAGAGAGGGAAAATGGGTGAAGGAAAAGAGAAGTCACAGCACCTGTGCAAGGTCTAATATACCAGAGTCAATATACAATTGAAAAGCTGTTCCTACGGAGGGCAATATTATTCTGCTGCTTTCTTTTCCTGACTTTTTAGAATTAAACAAGGAAATTGAACATTGCTCAGGGCTCTCTGGTTTTGAGCTCAAAGGACAGTCCTGCACCCACCACACAAGAAATGTCTGAAAACCAACATCCAACAGCTGCATTCAATGTGAACTTGTGGCAGAAGGATGTGGTGACAAGCAGCATGGAAAAAAGAGATGCTATCTCTTCTGCTGTCAGTATGTACAAGTTCTCACAAAAACTAGAAGACAACTCCTAGACAAAGGGAAACCCTAACAAGCCCCACAGAGTGCCTACAAAACCCCCACCAACACTTCTGCTTTGACAGCCCTGGAGATCCCCTGCTCACAATTTAGCCCTTCCAAGTTCTGAGCTATCACACATCTTAAGTAAGATGAAAGTTTACTTAAAATTTCAAGGGGAATGACTTTCATAAAACTTTACACAAAACTATCCCCTTGGACAGATCATGAAAGAGTGCTGTCTTCACATCAGCTTCCATGTGAACTTTGCTTTGCACCATGGTTCTGAAGAATCAACCCAGCTGAAATGGGGACTGTACACAGTAGCCTCCTTACCAAGGGTTTTCATGAGAGACTACCAACCTCTTTTTTACCAACCTCTAACATTTCCATCCCATTCTTACCCCTCATTTCACCCTGGCTCCAGAAGCTCCCATGATCTCCATACATATCTATAGCTAAGTGTTTTAGGGAGTCATACTGCAGCTGAGGGCTGATTTTTTTCCTGAACTGATCTTCACAAGTTGTTTTCAGTTGTGCTCACAGCACAACCTTAAAACTGAGATACAAAAGTAGAAATCCTGATTTCTATGACCCTGGTAGAGACCTTGCTGTATGTCAGAGGTCCATAGGCAGACCTGCAGAAATCCCTGCTGAAGTGCCTGCTTCCCTTGGGGAAGGCAAAGTGGAAACAGTCAAACTGTAAAATTAGGTTCTGAAAAAAAACTTGACCCACAACAGTTTTGCATGGTATGGCTGCATCAATCATTGCACTCTGAACAGACAAAACTACTTACATGTACATAGGCAGGCATGTGGATGTATTCTGTGATGATTTCATGACCATGTAAGTTTCCTAGTAGCCACACATGATTATAGAAATTTGGCTTCATACTCCTACCCTTGTCCAGTCTCAGCGTAAGCAGGAGACACAGAGGCAAAGCAGGGTAGGCATTTTGAACATGCTAGATAGCCTGTATGCCTGCATGCCCAAACAAACGCACTTAGAGCAGCTTTTTAGGGAAAAAGGTTTAAATTAATTTCTTCCCACCTAAGTAACTTTTCTAGATGGAAGACTAAGATGTGTCCCAGTATATACAAACCAGATGAGTTGTACTGACCAAAACAGAGCTGTACTCAAAACTCAGCAGGAAAAATACTTTATGAGAAGCTGTTTCATTAAAGACTTAACTCACGACATGTCACATAAACCCACAGGAAAAGAAATTGCTGACTGCAAGGCTTTGGCATCTAAAGCACACGGGGTCTAGATCCTGCTCTGCATTTTAAATTCTCTTACACAATAATTGTAATGACGATGACCTAACTTTTGTAAATTATTCTCATTCTTTCCTTAGTCATCACTTTAATTGTGCATAAAAGGGTCTCAGAAACCCACGTTTATTAAAATTGCCCACATTTAATTTTATACCAGGCGGTGTTTTCCAAAGAAAAACAAAAGAGAAGTTCAGAGAGAAATGTAATCCAACTACAAGTCCAACAGCAGGTTTTCCCATCTTCCATACAATAGAACTAATAAAGTGAACTCATAAAAATATTAAATAAAAGGAAAAAGAACATTTTAATATGGTTCGTTATGAAATTCACATTTTTCTCTTATTGCTAAAAAAAATGGCTCACCACTAGCATTGAAATGAAAATGGCTGCATACCTCAATACAACAAATCATATTCTGAAACAATAATTCACCTGTAACATTTGTATTGATTTTCACAGACAATAATATCTCCCCCTAAAACATATTTCACATTGTCTTCACTCCGTTGATCAGAGGCATTACATAAATGTTTCAATCAATCTGATAAAGCTTTTATCCACACATGCACATCCTGCAACTTTGCTGAGCTCCAAAATATGCAGGTAGTGCACGCTAGGTAAAAAGGACCTGGATTTTTGTTATGGGCTGTTTACTTTAATATATGCACTACCTTGCGAAGATCACGCTAACCTGGATTTACCAGCAACCATCAGCTGTTTGTGTTTTCTACAAGCAAGTAACTGCATCGAAAAGGAAGGTTTTACCCAACACATTTTATGAGTTTGGCAAATAACTGATATTCTTAGGCTCCTTGTTGATATGGATTTTTTTTCATCCTAGCACACTGCCACTGAATTCTAGTTCAAACTGATGAATTATACATTAACTCTTACTAACACAGTATGTCTGACACTGTATCAGTAGGGTATGTTGTATGGGCATAACAAGATACAGCTGAGCAATAACATTCATGAAAACTGAAACTGCATTTATAATACAGATACTAAAATCAAAAATTTGTATTATTGAGGTAAGTAGTCAAGAGACAGGCTCTTGAGGGGCTATTAAAATCATTAACAACAGACATCATCTTAATGGATTATAAAAATGTTATATCTCTCCAAAGTCAGTATACATACACATTACAGCATCCCCCCAATTCCATTTCACTATTCCAACGAACTTAAATCCTGGCTTTGATGGAACAAGCCTAAGAGACTATTCAAGTGCCATGCTTACAAAGCAGTGCTAATTCTCATGTGCAATTCCCATCAACATATAAAATATCTCTGTAGGTTGAGCTGTACCTGTAGGAAAGGAGAGTAACCAACATTCATTTTATCTACACTACGAATAATTCAGAAATCTGACACAAGCAAATCCATCCTGAAGATGGAAAACAAGACACAGAAGGGCCCGCCTTTCATTAGTGATTACGTGAAGCATTTGACTGTCATTCTGAAACTAAGCACAGTCTTTATGAACCAAATAAAGGCTCTTAGCTCAAATCCCACAAGCAACAAAGGAAAACTGTACTTCCACCTCTGTCAGTAAAAATTATCACAACAGAAGACTAATTCTATGCACACAGTGGCTACACAGAAACAAATCTACAGCAGTGTCAATGCATCCGCTTTTATTCCCACTGTACTGACATTGGAGGAAATGTGTTCTCTATTAAAAAGCATTTTATGCAGCTCAATCACTCATTACTCTGCAGGCATTTCAAGATTTGGCTTCATTACACATTGCAGCACCACCAGCAGTGATCAAGGATAATAATTCAGTGTCAAAGCAGCATTCTGATATTTTGAAGTTGTCAGACAATGCCCAGACTTGACTTGTCACTGTCACAAGAAACATTCATCCACTCAAAGTGTCCTTTTACAAGTGAAGGTGGATTCATCTATCCCAGGAAAGTTGGTGCTAGTGCAAGGAGTGCTAGAGGCTCAGTGTGACCTCTTTACTTCTCCATCACTTCATTCTGAAGAAACCAGTATCCAATATCACTCTGAATCAAGCCATGCATGGACTTGCACATGGATACCCAGTTTTCCAGACCACTGGATTTACTACCTGTTTTGCATCCTTTGCTTGAGGAAGTTTTAGTCAGAAGTCTCAGTAAAACATCCTGTGATGCTCCAACAAATTAAAAACCTTAACAAAATGTCTTACAAAAGTCTTCTCACCAGTTCTACTCACTGAACAGCCTGCCTGTTTGCAACACTTTCCCACCCCATTATATAAGTTGGTCCTCTTTCAGAATGAACTCTTAGCCTGTAAATGCAACTGAAACAAAATTTTAAGTTTGTGAAGCTTCCTCTTCCATGTGAAATAGCTCCAGCTTTTCCATACTGCATTACTGCTTGAAAAAATTACCATCAGTAAAGGTGTCAACATAATATCCTAATTTAAATGGTTATTTTTCCCCTTGTTAAATCCTCAAGTGTTTTGAATACAGCACCAGGGTATAATAGAATGTGAATAAGTAATGAAAGATAAAGATGTGGATTTAAATAAAATATCCCCTATTACCATCCTTAATTCTTATCTATTGTTAAGACGACAGCCATCTGGAACATTACAGCAAGGTGCACATTCAAGAAGAACCCAGACAGAACAAAGTGCAATTCAAACCCCTCAATAACAGCCTTAAATCAAGTTTTAAGAGGACACCTGGCTACCAAGAAATACTGCAACCGTGCCGGTTTATCTCATTCCAAGCCTGCATTTTGCCGCAGGACGCAAGGCCGGCGATCCGAAGGCAGCTGCGGGTTGGGCAG
Source organism: Orthonyx spaldingii (assembly GCA_013397795.1). Classification (NCBI taxonomy): domain Eukaryota; kingdom Metazoa; phylum Chordata; class Aves; order Passeriformes; family Orthonychidae; genus Orthonyx; species Orthonyx spaldingii. Next base: position 621,585 of record VZTJ01004018.1, on the reverse strand, counting down.
GCTGCGGCTGGGGGATGTCCGGGAAGAGGGGCTCCCTCCCTCCCTCCCTCCCTCCCTCCCGCATCCCGCATCCCGCATCCATCCCGGCGGCGGCCGCGCCTCTCCCGTGGCAATGCCGCCCCCTCGCGCTGCCGGGCCGGCGGAGGCGGCCCTGGCCTCCCAAAGGCCAGCACCTCTTTAATTGCTGATTAATTACAGCCTTTCACCAAGGTCAAAAGGAACGTTCCGAGGCAGTATAAATAGTATCGTGTGGAAAATACATCATATTAAAAAAGATTTTTTTTTTATCTGATATCTGCTGCCTTAATGTGTACAGAGCTTGCCTCTCACAGCGCAAACCCTGCAGTAAGGCACCTCTCTTGTATATGAAAACAGTGACACAACCCACACACCGAACAAAATTCAGCAAACACGAGGCTTTTCTCCAAATTAAACCATTCTAGAATATACTTTCTATTGAAATTAATTCTTTCTTAAACGAGACTGGCCAATAACATTACAATACCTGTAATTATATTGATGTGATATTTGAAAGAACATCAAACTTTTAAATTGATCCAATTCAGAAATAATGGACACAGCAGTGCAGAGTGGCTGTTGTGTCCAAGCAATAAATCATACAAATTGCATAACTATAACTTCCATGACTCCAGAGACAGTTTGCACTAGGAAAGGCAATGCATGATAAAACAGGATGAGTTTTATAACCCCTAAAATTAGGAGAACGCTCCAGTATTGTAGGACACAGAGGCAATAGCACAGTGTCTCCTCAAGAGCACATTCAACTACTGGGGACCCATCACTTCCCTTCAGTGGGTCAGAAGGGCTGGAGAGGTGAATTCAAATCCTAGACACAGAAGAAAGTGAATCCTGATATTGCACACTGAGGTAGTGCTGGACCACTGGTGTCCCACTTATTCCTAAAGGGGAGAGGCACGGGGAAGACGAAATTTAATTCACCTGATTCCAGATGTTTGCAAGGGGAGGAGACTTAAGATTTGCTTTTGGCTCAAGGAAATATTTCATACATTACCAAATCAAGAGCTGCTTCCAATCTTCAACATCTTTACTTCAAATATGTCCTTGGGTTTTGTGCCTCCTCCCTTAAATTCTTCCATTGAAGCTTTTTTTTTTCCCCACCCTCTCTCCCAATTCTCCAGTTCATTAGATAAAATAAAACTAAATTATTTGCAGTATCCAAATCACAGCTGCACCCTCAGGACAAGGGAGGAACAGCCCCTTTCCTTTTTTCTTCATTGCAAGTGATTTACTACCAGTCACAAGTAGGCTGAGCCAGGGCCGTACCCTGCCAGGCAGGGTGTTCTCCAATAATGCCAGCACAAAGTAAGTGGCAAAGAATGACCTGGCATAAGGCTTCTCACAGTACTTAGTTAAGCCGTTGGAGCTGATGGTACAAGACTTCGGTGAATGCTACAACAGTTTAACTTAATCTTACTTCCTCATGCCTAGCAAATTGCTCCCATTTTCCAACCAATTTACAGCCCACATTCTCACTCTGCTGTTGTAACTGTTTACAGTAAATCAGATTTGTCTGTGATTGTTGAAGCAATAACTCTCAACAAAGAGGGCAGCAGGAACATATTTCAATCTAATAAAATAAATGATGGCAGATTAAGTTCTCTTTTAAGAATGTCTTATCAAAACCTACAGAGAGACTGTAATTTCACAGAGGCAAGGAGAAAGTTGCCAAAGCTGGGAAGAGTTAAAGATCCTGCTGTCACTCACACATAGTGTGCCAAAATAACAAAAATAACATGTGAAGAAAGCAATCACCTACAGCAGGAATGGGGAACAAAAGCTAAATGAGTTTCTCCTGTGCTAGAGACCTTTGACTGCAAGACAGATAACTTTTCCTACCTAATCTCTTATTACAGAGTTATTCTTGGACAGCAACTCTTCTATTACTATGCCTTTTACCTATTCTATAACTTTAAAGGCTTGCAGTACTCAGTCTCAAACTATTCACTGAAGAATACCGTTTGTACTGAAGAATTCTTCATTAAACAATCATTTTAGGTAGACTATTTCCAGAAATCTTTTTGCCTTTTTAAACTTTATAGCTCATGTAATTTCCAGACACATCTTAGGTATACAAGTTTATCACCAGTCCTACTGTTCAGAAACAAAACACCATGGAAGAAATAAAGACAGACATAGGTAATAATTCCAACGCCAAATCATTTTGGACTCTCTGCTGCTTAATAAAGGAAAAATAGTCCTATGTGGGAACATTATACTCTGCCTTGAGAGCTTAGTACTTCATCACAGCTCAACATGGACCTTTTCCCTGACAGGGAACTGAAAGAACAGATGGGAACCTGGAAAACACTGCTGAAGGAAACACACATTTGCGATGTGTGATGGCACAACGAAGCCAGGATTACCCCACCACAAACCCTTTAAGCACCACATTGAATAGGCATAATAGGCAAGGTAAGAAAAATATTTGTGTTTGTGATAAGAAAACTATCTCGCAGTGCAGGTCCACCTGAGAGTGCACAGTGTTGTCTCCAGCCTGGTTACCATTAACAGGAACCGACCACCTTATAGCAAGGGGGAGCAGGATTTTGATTGCAGGCACTTCTCACAGCATTTGCATGTTCTGGGACAGAAAAAGGACCTGGCACTGTAGAGCACTACACAGAGATGGGTCTCCTGCTTGAGAATTTCAGATACATCACCTCTGGGACTGTGAAGTGAAACATCCTCTGTTTACATTGCCCAAATACAAAATACAGCCTAAAGAAACTTCTTGGGACACTGAGAAAGTATATCCACAGAAGAAAGAAGCATAAATGGCTGCCCATTTGGGTTATTCTCTTGCACTAAACATATAGGCTAGAAAAAAACTACTTGTCAGTAAGTATTGGCAATTTTTACAGCAACCACCTAACTACCAAGTCACGAATCATGGAAATGAAAAATAAAATCCATAACTCAGGTTTGCTACACGTGGATTGAAACAAGGAAGAGGGTCCATACTTTTTATAAAGAAGTAACATTAAGCATCAAATGTGGAAAGCTCAGTAAAACTGGGAAAAAAACATAGGTAACAAAAATAATTTAGAGAACAGAAAACTAAATTAACAGTGAAGTGGGCCCATGCAAGTTACTTCAGGAACCTTTTGCATTAGAAGAACTATCAGAAATGAGAGAACAGCATAATAGACTAAATGAATTATTTCACACATACACAGATACAAATAAAAAACACAGAAAATTCAAAAGATTTGAACAGAAATGAGGAAAGATAAAAGCGAAATAAATGTCAACTGGACTTGGAAAGCTGAAGGCTTACAATGAAAGTAAACATACGAGTAAAAAGATTAAGGGGAAAGAACATGAAAAGTTGTAAACAAATTAATGCTCAGATTTTAGAGGTAATTTTTTTTTTCTTTTTTTCTTTTTTTTTTTTTTGTTGAACTGCAGAGACGCCTGGCATTTATCAGAGATGGAGAAGTATTAAAGCACATGCTTTGCAGACTGTTTAGCTGTTGAAAGAGGGTATAAAATAAACACAGAGATAAACATAGAGAATGACAAAGATGACAGACTCCGGGGGTTGAGAACTTTTAGAACAACTCCCAAAACCCCAGAGAATTTTAAAAGACAGAGGTTTTCTTACTTCTTTATATTCTTTGAAAGGCATAAGAGGATGCCTGATACACTATATGAGGATGCTACAGAAGTACAACTAAATTAATAAATGTATACCCTGATGGTTCTCAGCCACAGTTCAGCATTTTAGCACTGTGACAAAGCACTCTAACACATGAAAAGATCCTGCTGCCCTTTAAAAGGTACTTTATCCTGCAAAATTGTGAATACATCTTCCACTTAGACCAGTGAATATTGGTTTTCAAGGTCAGGCAGACAGCTTGTAAAATGCTCTATGCTTTTAGAGTTCTGTGTTTTCCTGTGGTCTCCATTTCCCCAACCAATCCACTCTTATGCCACATAAGTAACCTCAGCAGGGGTCACCACGAGAGGCAAAATGCAAGCAGCATAAGAATGAGGAAACACCTACATACTGGGCCTTTAAGGAATTGAGTCAGAAAAGGCTTCTATACGGCATCTTCTTTTAAGAATAAATAAAGCAGGTAGGGAGTGTGGTCTTGCTGAAATGTGCTCTGTACTGGAAAAGGTGTGAAATTGTGCTCCATATGATTAGGAGTGCAGACTAGCAGGACTTCAGCGAATTATTGAATAGTAAGAAAACAATTTCATATAGTGTAAGATGGAGACAAAAATAAAGCATGCAGAGATTGAAAAGTATTGGCAGCTAGCAAATTAAAAATTAAAGAAAAAATGGGAAGGAAGAGAACCAGGCATTACCATACAACCCAATGAATTTTAACACTAATAGAAAATGGTACCTTCTACATTGGGCTTTATTTATCTAAAAAAAATACCAAAACAGGAATCACTTCTCTAGTTATCATTTTATTGATAAAACAACAGTTCAAGAACACAAATCTAACAGAAATTATTGTTTTTGATGACCCTGTTCATCTGCAAAACACAGTGAGTAAGATCTCTCTGAACTGATTCCAGCTGCAACCACATATAGAAAACCCCAAACATTACTGGGCATTTACCATAAAATCTTTGCTGAACTCTGGCAAAAGCCAATTGTCCTGTCAGTTAAAAGGCTCATTTTTTTTTTTAAATCTGAAGTTGTCAGCTTCAATTACTAGCCATTAGAAATGATCACTTCTGCTTTTGTCTATCACAATAAATATGTTTCTGCTATCAAGTTCTGGTTTCTGAGCAGGTAGTTGCAGGCTGCAACCGAAGGACTTCAGACTTCTCTTCTTTAAACTGAACAAAGACGGCTCATATCTACAACTGGTTTTAAACTAGCCTCATTGGCAAAAACTGTTAGAAAACATGGGCTTTATTTTTCATTTTCCTCTGGTCTATAATCCATACCACAGACAGGTTGCAGGCAAAATCTTTTTGAATATTGGCCAATTTGCTCATGAAGCATCCTTGGACTACGATACTAACACATCATCCATGCTTTTTTGGGCTGGCAAAAGACTAAGCCAAGTACTTGCCAGAAACTGTCAAAAGCTCAGTTCAGCACCAGAAAGCTGCAGGAATTATTGTGTCCCTGTCTAGAATTTTGTGACTTTCAAATGTTCCCCAGACTGTCATTGTTTACCACATAAGCAGAAAGGATGCGGAGAAAAAAGTAGCTAATCTAATAAATATCCAGATCTACACTTTTGCATTGCAGTCTAAGGTACTGAAAAGGACAACACCATTTTTGGTGCTTCAGCCAGTGCCTATGGCTTATTTAGAGGGCATCTCTCCCACTGGAATAATATCCTTCCACCTAAAGATGTGGCTGACCACTTCATGAGCTAATGAACAATGAAATGTTACACCAGTGCTCACAGTTTTTTTCATAGGTACTGAATAGAAGTGAATAAACCTCACACTGGGTTTTTAACATTTTTCTGCTGGCACAGGCAAATTTTTATTTTGATCACTAGATCAAGGAACATTTAAATAGATTAAGAACTAGATCAAGAACATATATATACCCACAAGATTGTACACTGAAAACCTGAAAATACAAGAGCAATAATTTCATTCAGGTCATTTTTTACTGCAGTAACAAGAACAAATGCTACAGGTGATTCTGTTGGAAATGCCACATTGCAAATGCTCTGACTTGTAGAAAAATATTTTTCTCCTAACTACAGAGAAACAATATCCTAAAATAATAAATTAACTGTAAAAGTCAAAGGGCTGTAAGTTCACTGAACTGAAATCAACACTAACTAGCTTTTAGCTTAAACACTCAAAATAAAACACCTGATTGTTCTTTAGTAGACAAGGACTACCAACTTCAAAATTTATCATTTTGTGATAAAGCTGAAGGATTCCTACTTATAAGAATTCTTTACCAAGTCCTGCTCTTCCTTATGTGGACTGCACTTTCATCAAAGTAACATGATCTGCATCCAAGCAGCTCAGCTCAGAAACAGGTGCTGCAGCTTCAGTGTGGAGAATACCAGAGGTGAAACCCTGAACTCTGCTGAAACTGGAAGCAAAACTCTTACTGGTATAAGTTGATCAGAATTTCTGCCTCCGTGTATTTTCAAAATGCTCTCTCCAACAAAATATTCAAAATCAAGAATATGAAAGACCTAAAATAACTGCTGTTTCCTGCAGGATTTAACATTTTCTGAAGGTTCTTAAAGTGAAGCCTACAAGGAGACATGGCTGGTGTCTATTTGCTTTTCTCTGGCACAGAGCACAGATTATTTTTCTCTGTACAATGTTTTAGAACACAGGAACTGGGAAAAATTAGTAGATAAAATGTTACTATGACTTCTGATCCAGATATAGGATTGTTTATCTGCACAAAAATACACATAGTTTCAGCCTGTCATTTCCAGCTCACATTGTTAATTATATTTCAGTGCACCTCACTAGATAAGAAGTATAATCCATATAAAGGTTGTAGTCCAAATTATGCAAGGTGTCTTGCAGCTGATAATTCCAACAGGTAATGAACTGTTTAATCTTATGCAGCTTGGCAAACATGCCTGTTTATCTTTACCCAAGACTTCAACATGCACATCAAGCCAAAGATACCATCCACAAATATGATGACTGAATCTTCTTTTCAGTTAGCATCAAAGTTTTAATTATGTTCTGCTTACTATAATATTTTTGCATGAAGGAAGAAACCAGATTCAAACACAACAACAAAAAGAGTGGTGTTTCAAATACCCAGTTCTATGAATTTCTTTATTTCTTACATGATCACAGCCTATCGGTTGAAATCTGGCAGGCCATCAGAAATACTAATCACAAGCACCTGTTGCCCATGGACCACAGATTCTTTGCAATTATAGAGGACAAAATTCCTGGGTCTTATACTATCACCTACCACTATCATCTCCTGTGCCTAAATATTGAGCCTGAGGAGCACAGACCTCACAACAGGACTGCAACAGAAGCAGTGGCTGCCTCCACGCCTCGTACAAGGGAACTGTGGCCCAAATCAACTGAAATATCCGCAAACTGCCTCTGTTCCTGCTCAAATAAGAACAGAAATCAAACTGAAGGACACGGAGTTCCAGCTCCTAACTCCAGGCATTAGCAATCCCTTGGTTTTCTGCTTTTCACTCCAATTTGTGTCTCCAAGGACAGAGAAAGAAAATTCTTGGGTGAAAACTTTCAGTTCCTGAAGTGGAGATGGAAGGTACTTAACTCTGCTCTAAATAGTAAGATTTCCGTTGCCTCAAAGTAATCAGTTAGGATTTAATGGAAGTACAGAAAAAGACTAAAAGCTTAGAAAAGATGCAAATACATTTTCTTTGGGGAATCAAAGTCAGAACAAATAATCTTTCTTCCATTTAAATTCTCTGTATTTCTACTTGTCTTAGTAAAAGGTGTCAATTGGAAGATATTTTCAATTGTAAAGCCTTCTTTAACATAGTACGTGTAGCATTAAAATAATTTTAGGGACAAAACCCAGCTCTTCTAGAAAGGATTAGAATTTCAGTAGGTTTATTCTGGATTTATCATCAGGTATTATACCTCCCCCACCTTTCAATAAATACTATCCATTACTCCAGATTTGCTTATACTTCTGCATATCTGTGGGTATAAAGCATGCTTGGAATCCTGTGATGATTGAAGGAATGAACTATACAGCAGACAGGAATTTCATTCATTTAACTTTTAATTATTAAGTGAAAATTCAGACAAGGCTGATAACATCCCTATTTTACAATATCTTTTACAGAAACCTTCATTTAGCTTGTATCTTTACTACTGTATTTACAAATACCTCAAAGAAAACCTTAAACCAACAAAAGCAAGAAAGAATGAGGCAGAAATTACTTTGCATCTGACAACCAGCAGGAACAAATCAGGGGAAAAAAACCCTGTATTTCATGAGGGACATCTTGTATTCCAAATGGAATGGTATCCCTGGGGTTTCTTTTGCTTAGATGATGCTGTATCTGGATATTGCCAGTCAATATTAAAGCAAAGACGAAAGGCAATGTCTGAGAAAAATACATATCTGACTTCAGTCAATGAGGTGAATTTACCATCGATGTAAGGAGGTATAATTCTTTACAAATTGCATATTTTTATGCAAGCATAGAATTCAATTTTCACACTGTATACTCAAGAACACTGTCAAAATTCTTGAATGAAAACTTTTGGGTGTAAATGTACTAAAGTACTAAGATTTTCAATCAAAATACATACATCTGAAAAATACCTGCAATTAAAAGGTTAAACAGTATCTTCACTCTCTGCTTCTGCTGCAGTATACTCCTCTTTTAGCACATCAATTTTATGTCCCAGATGATCCCAGATGACCCAAACCAACATTTTCTTGCTTACAGCTAAAAAAATTACACAAAATCCAAAACATTAACTGAATATAAAATGCCATACTATTTTTATCTTCAATCTGCACAAAACCTGAACATTTGAAAGGATAACTGCCTGAGATTCGTTTCACTGAAGTACTACTTGAAAACAAATTGACACCATTTCTTAAATATTCTATTCATCTCTATACTCATCCTCAAGAGAAACTAAATGAGGCAAAGTATCCTAAAGAGCCCTTTGAACATTTCTGGGACCTGAAAATAACATGCCATGTTAATATAACTTGAACAACATTAACAGAAAAAAAAAAAAACCAAAACCAAAAAAAAACCAAAAAACACCAGAGCAAAAATCATGCTGTATGACACTGAGAATAAAAACCAAAATGAATGTAACTTAAAGAAACCCGTGAGTGGTAGACCAACTCTTCATTCACTTTTTCAATAAAACTTCAGGTTTTTAAGAGACTAAACACTGTTTTCATACTTCCAACCTATTAATGTTTCGGGATCAAGTTGTCAAATACATGCTATAATCCCATCCAAAAGGTCCTGGCCAAATAGATACAGGCAGTACCTTTATGAAACAGCAAAATGAACAGAAACACAAAATCAATTACCTGAGTGCCTCCATTACCTTATCTGTGAGACAAGGAAAGCAATATTTGCCTTTCTTTGAAAATTAATTTGATCCTATCTGCTAAGTGTCACTACATGTCACCACTTTTCTTGGTCGTCTTCTGAGCACCCCACCACCAGACCCACAGACCTTTCTGCCTTCCTCTGAGCATCTCCAGTCAGACACAGCATCTTTCTGACAAAACTGAAATTCTCTTAATGTAACAGGTAGAAACAACAGCTGTATACTATCAGGAAGAGAGTTACAAATTTCCTAGCATGATACATTCAAACTCCAGAAGCAGCAAACGAAAGAATGTTTGTTGGTTGTCATCAGAGCTAGTATCTGCTAAAGGAATTTGAATTGCATGTGGGAATCTGCTCTACCTGGCCAATAAACAGAAGACGCTATTTTTTCCCTCTTTTTTAATCCTAGCTTTCTGGCATCTTAGCATCTCATTCTTTTTGAAACCAGCTATAGTCATTAAGAAAAAAAAATGTGAATTTTCAATCTGAGCCCAGTACCTCAGAAGATGCAGCTGCAGAACTAGAATCGAATGAAGAATGATTAAAATTGGTGGTATGTATTTCCACATTTATTCCAAATTTAACTCATCTGTGTTGCTTCTTGCTACTTATTCTGTTGCATCGCTGTCAGCTGAAGAAGCTGAACTAAAAAGCAGAGCAATGCAGAAACCTAGAGCAGAGATGGCAAACCAGGATAATTTGATATGACGCCCACTCCAAAAGTTTAATGCACCGTGTATATAGCTGGCAACAGCATTTCAGATGTAAAGGAATAAGTTGCCTGGAATACTATCAGAACTTTCTGTTTGCTTATTTGCATGCACACTGGCACAGTAAAGTGTCCACACTGCATTATGTGGGGGAGGTTGTCCATCCCCCATTGCAGTAGGAACCTGTGCAGCGACACTATTCACCACTAGATTGCACTGCCATGATTCCAGCCGAACCACTCTATACTTCCATGGCCTTAAACTTACAAAACCTTGATGTCTCTGTGCTTATCCTAGTTAAAGATGACATCATATTCCCTGAAGAGACTCAGCATAAAACTTCAGACCAAGCTCTGTTCCTTGTACCTGGTAGATAACCACTTCTATGACTGCAGCATCAGTATTAGGTCATTTCAGGAATTATTATTCTGTGTGTTATTACCTCATACTGCTGTGTAAAAAGTATTACACAGGTATATAAAACATTTCAATAAAGTTATTGCCATCAGATCTTGGAAGAAAGAGATGGAAGACAAGCTCACCTTTAAGCATCAACAAAGAAATGCCCTGCTCGAAAGATCTCTACAGATATTGGTGGGCTTTGAACCAAGCTGCTTTGTCAGTTCAAGCTGCCTGAATATTTCATCTTTTCTGCGTTACACATATTTGCATCTAATTATACAGAATGGCCAGATTAAATTTAATACCTCCATTGCATTTATACAGACTAAACCTCTATACTCCAAGTGAACACCAAAGTACTTTACATATTTAAATGAACAACATCAGACAAGATGACCCTTATAATCACCATTATAAGAAACACAATTACAAGTGACTCAAGACATATGGCAAACTTAATTATGCTTAAACATACTGGTTTCCAATCTTTTCAATCATGACAAAAATTGATGTCTAAAATAAAAATGTATTTGAGATTTTAGTTACAGGAAATGCCTAGCAGAATTTACTCTTTTTATGCTACTAAATTCTACTGATAGTATTTCTCAAAAAAGGCAATTCCATAACACAAAAAAAACACCCCTTCAACTACTTATAGTTAAATATTATTTAACAAAGATTATGTGGATGATTTGGTGGAAGCATGACATGGAATGAAAATCATTAGTCTGAATTCTACCCTCAAAACTTGGTAACAATTTGATACGCAGTTACTACCATTACAGAATTATAAGACCAAAAGATATATACGTGTATACTTAACTTGTAAGATCCAAGTGCTTTAAAAATGAGCCAAGAAAAGGAGACCCATGTTCACAATCAGTGATAAGCAAACAAGCACAGAATAAGCATAACAGTGCAAGTCCATGCAAATGCAGGAACACCAATTTTTCAAATGAAACAGCAGAGAGAATACTAACGAGCAGAGGGTGATTACTCATGCTGTATTTGCCCAAGACAACACAAAAGGAGCTCTTTTGCAAGACTGGGCTTCTTGGGGGTTTTGTTGTTTTTGTTTCATCCTTTTTTTTTCTGATGTGGACATGACTTTTCCATGCTGCCCAACAGAAGGCTGCCAAAAGCTACTTTGGAGCAGCAACTGAACGTCAGCTCAGAGTACAGGATGGTACCAGCTGCACTGCCAGTCCCATCCCTGCATCACCATCGAGGGTTTTACGCCTTCTGTAACAGCTAAATAGAGTGACCACTGGTTAAATTCTGCAGGATCATTGTTTAAGTAGAGATGGCCATAGACATAAGCAATAAGCCATACAATTTCACCGCTCACTTTAATGACAACAAGCTTTTCATAAAGGTGTGACATGCAGAACGTAATGACCTCACACAAATTAGAAGGGGAGACACAACGAGCCTCAGAGCAGCTTCTTCCTCATGGAAGCCCGTCTGTTACACACTATGTGAGTTTTCCTTTAATGATTTATTTAAGCAGAAGCAATCAAAAGGTTCAGCTCTTCAGTTTAGAATCAGATAATTGCTCAGACACAGGATAAACTATAGAAACAATATGGAAAGCCTATTTGGTGCAGAAAAACTAGCACTGAGGAAGAACATTAAAACCACCACCTGAAAAAATTAGTAATGCAAAACATGAAATCATTCTGGTTATGTCATATGCTCATGTGTTTATGTCATACTTACTTGGCATTTTTTGCAACAATTGAAAATGGTGTAAAACTGTTAATAATCTTTAGACATCTTCAAATTGCATTTCAAAGACCAGTTACAAAGAGAACTAGAACAGCTTTTGTATTACAGCTATTATTACAAATATTTAAACAAACAAAAAAGGTAGGTTTCCCAGTGCAAAGCACACTGTATGCGTTTCTATTCTAAGACTTCAAGAATAAAAATGTCTTTGAAAGAGAATAAAAATATTTTGTAGCAAATGGTCATTAACAGTTTGATAAATCACACCTTATACAATTCTATATGAAGCACAGAACCTTCTTTTCATAAATATTTCAGCATGCAATAGTGGGTATTACATTAAGCAGCACCACTAGTGGTTTCTGCTGTCCACACAATAATAAGTTTTAGACTAATTAACTGCATCCTCCATAATAGAAAAATATGCAGCTTTTGGAACAATGACTATAAAAAGAATAGCAGAATTTTTGTTCTTTTTCAAAATACATTCTGAACACATTTGACCAAAAACCAAAACATTGGGTTTTTTTTATTTTAAAAGGCAGATAAAAAATGAACTCTGATAGGTTTTTCTTCTGTTAAAAGGACAAAACACTGTGAGATATTCTGTGCAAGCATGCAGAGTGTGTGTATTGAACAACAGAAAGTAAAACTGAGTGTGAAAGGAATCTCCAGCTTCCCAAGAAACCCCTCTGCTACTAGTTCTAGCTCATTGTTTAATAAATATCTGTTCAATTCCAGAAAGCTTTACTGTACGAACAGGCTGGTAAGAGCTTTAGGACTTACACAAGCAATTTCAAAGACAATAAAACTCAAAGAAGAGTTGAGTAGAGAGATTGAAACATCAGCCTTCAAACAGTAGTTTGGGTTTTTTTGGGGTTTTTTTAAAGGGTTAAAAAGCTATTTTCATGTGCATGAAAGCCTTTATTTCATATTTCCTCTAGAAATTAATTCAGTATAGAAATTCTACTTAACATGACTTGGCAAGCACAACTTAGCAATTAGATCGGGAAGCACAGTCCCCCCTAGTTGTGTGTGCACAGACATTACTTACAGGAGATGCTTTCCCAAAAGTGTCACAGGGGCAGAAAAAGGCTGAGAGCAGCCAGAAAAAGAATTCAGCAGACAAGGCAGGAAAGCTCACCCATCAGTACCGGTGATGTGAAAACCACAACAAGAGGGTAGGCTTCATTTCCAGCCCTGGGTTACAAATGCCAATCAACGCAAGTCGAGATTTATAAGCACCATCCAACAGTCTGGCAGACAGGCATGTAATTAAGTCTCACTTGTCTGGAACACAAGTTTGGTTGTTTTGGGCTGTAAAGCAGTTCTCTTCTTTGCCATAACAACCTTCTGACTTTATAAGACAGGTCTGCTCAATGATCAAGCAAAAGACTTTCAGTGATTTTTCCAGAACCAACATGTCTTAGGCTGCAGCCCAGAAGACTATAAAGCTCACACAGAATCACAGCACCACTTGGTTTCACATGTTTGTTGCAAGTGATTGATTCAATAAGGATTGATGCTAGACCGTCAACTGGGAAACTGTTTCACCACCATTTCAGGTAAAATTACATGACCTCTAAGTCTCTGGCTCTCCTATCTGTAAAATGGCAATAAAAGTTGCTCACTTTTATAGCAGCGTTTTGATGGCCTCAGAAGAAAGTCAACGTCTAAAGGGCAAATTAGTACTATTCATCCTAAAATGCTAATACGTAGCATTACTTGTCAATGCTTCTATTATCCAACGTGAAAAACGTATTTTTGAGCTTCTCTAAAAATACGAAAGGATTTTTTGTCAAATATCCTTTATAGGGAGCACTGACAGCTCTCAGTGTAATAAGCCAAGCCTGATTTTTGCACTACATCTGCAATATCTTTTATACTTGGGCAGCTGGCACAGAGTGAGAAAATTCATTAACATGCTAATGATGTGTCCTATTTAAAATTCCAGCTCTGATTATTGTGTGATTAAGTCTCTTCCCTTGACGTCTGCTTCCTTATATCTGCATTACTATGAGAAATCAACAATTATTAATGAAGTAAAAAATAGGTGACCAATTTATACACAAGAGAAGGACAAACATACACACATATTTTAGCATTTAAATTTTTTTGTCTAGTATTTTCCATACAAAACAGTATTATGTTCAGTAAACAAAAAAGCCTAAGTAAGTTTTCGAGAAGCTCACAGGCACAAAACAACAATTCAAATGCCAGATGACACAGAAATAGACATGTATAGGAATACTTGTGAAGAGGGTTTTAAGGTGATATATTTAAAAAGAGAGGGGGTTTCCTGATGCAGGGACAGTTAAAGATTATGCCCTGGAAACAATTCATAAGTAAGACTTGTGAGACAACAGCTGTAGTTTATCTGATTACCTTTACCAAAGAAAAATGAAGCACCTCCTTTCTCTGAACAACTTTTAAACCCCCTGACTTAGTCAAACTAAGGTAAGCCTTTAAAAATGAAAATCACAGAATCATAGAATGGCTTGGGTTGGAAGCGACCTCAAAGACCATTTAGTTCCAACCCCACTGCCATGGGCAGGGACACCTTTCACTAGACTGGGTTGCTCAAAGCCCTGTCCAGTCTTGCCTTGAACACTTCCAGGGATGGGGCATCTACAGCTTCTCTGGGCAACCTGTGCCAGTGCCTCACCACCTCACCTCTGATCCTAACATGTGATTTACTCTCAGCTTGAAGCCATTCCCTCTTGGTCCAGCACTACATGAAGACCAAGGGATCTCCTTCTCCTCATTGCTTTCAGTAGTCCATGTGCAGTTCATGGACAGACACTATTTTGTTCTAGAGCTAAAGCACAGAGGTGTGCCACAAGGAGGAAGCACAGGTACATCCCTACAATCCTTAATGCCCAGCTCACATCAGGTTTCCTGTCTGCACTGACCTAGTGCACAGGTTGGGACAGGAACACAGAAAAAAAAGCAGAACTGCCTTTCTCTGCAGCAACACAGATTTTATTGGTATAAACGAAACACCAGGCCTAAGGCTGTGAAGTAAGTCAGCTCAGCTACCCCAATTCAAATCACACCTTTTACAGTGCAGACAAAGCCAACACAATTATTTCCAGTTCTTTCAAACAACAGAAAAAACAAATGGCAACAAAATTGTGTTCCAATTCTTTATGTTTTATTCTCTGAACGTAAAAGTGCTGTGCAAAATAACACTGTTTCAAAAAGGTGGCCTCTTTTTCTCAAGACACCATCTACATGCTATGTTCCAGGGTGTACCTGAAGGCTTACATTCACTTAAATGTGTTGGTGTCAAACTCATGCTAGTGTTCCCAAATACTTCCATTTTTTAAAGGAGAAAACAGGGTCGATCACATGTAAAGGGGGCAGGGCTAATGAAAAGGGAAGATGTCAGGTTTCAATTTATGTGTATCTGACTAGTATCTGCTTGATAGCATTTTATTTTAACATGAGGATAAATTTCTCCTTATGCCTACAGAATCACAATAAATTAAAAGAAAAACTACATAGTAAACACCCAGTATTTTGAAATTTATTGTCACAAATTGTGGGACAATAGAGGTCAGGTAAAGAAGGTAGGTCCTTACAGCTATATAAATGCAAAAGGAAAAAAAAGAGTCCATGAACAGATACCATTTCTGTTGCTTCAGCAAGAGTCTTGTACAGGCTTTATTTAAAACCCTGCTGAATTAAAACACAAATGAGATAGTACATGTGTATTATAGGAAGTTTAATTGTCCTAGAAACAAAAGAGAAACCAAATGGACTGATTAGAAGGTCAGAATTTTTTTCAACTCACTAGAAAATCCAAGGAAAGAAGCAGAATTGCTTGATGTACATTTCTGAGTTTGTATCACAATGCACTACATTTGAGGAATCATTTTTTAAAATTTTATCTAGGTTTTAAAACAGCAAGTTCTTATCTAGAAGTGTGTGTGCATATATATTATTCTGTGCATTTTTAAGACATTGTCTTAGATGTATCCAGTTGTCTAAAATCTTTGTGTTTCTAAGATAGCTCTGCTTATCCACTTGCCTATGAAGAAACTTCATATGCTTCTAAAATAGAGGCAACCTTCCTCTCTTCAACCAACCTACCGCTCATAAGATCCTGAAAAAGGAAAGACATTTCAAAATCCTAGAGCTTTAAAGTAGCTCTCAGAATTATATTTAGTTGTTTAGAGGTAATTATAGTAACTGTACATTTGTAGTCAATCAAATATTACTCAGCCTTTTCATTTAAGGAAGCAGCAAGGCCATTTTATCTGCTTCAACTTTGGGAGCTGAGTACAGCAGACAAGAGAGTAAGTCAAGTCTAGGAATGACTGCTATGTGATAATTTGTCCGTAGCTTTCCCAGTAATTGCAGGCAACCTCCCCAATTCCACCATGACACTACAACCCAAGCCCACTGTTTGCTCATAGTTGTGTGAGAGCAGCACTTGGCAAGCTGTTTAAACTCCCCCTCAAACACAAATTTACTATGAGAACTCTTGCTTTCAGAATCAGGCATCCCCTTGCATCTCATACGTTCAGACCCACCACCAAATACGTTATACACGTACACACTAAGCACTTAGTTATAGATACTGAACATGCTCCTGTTGCCACAGTCAAGCACATCTACTGCTTCTGCATAAAGACTACATGTTCCTCTGCATGTGAATACAAGCCCAGTGCCATCATTACTATGATGAAAGTAAGCTTAGAAAGGAAAGGTTTTGAGAACTGGCCTAAGACAGATTTCAAGAAGTGGTACATTGCTGGAGTATCCCTTGTCCCCCATAGCCTGCCCCACCTCCAGGGAAAACATCTGAGAGGATACTGGACATACTGTTTATCTAGGTCACTGCCAGACTTTCTGCAGAACAATCAGTATGTTTTGTGAAATGTAGAATGATTCAAACCCAGCACACCCCCAGGAGATCAGGACTGAGAAAAAAGCTGTAACAATCTGTAAACTACTTACCAAAGGCAGTCTCTCCTTGTTCAAGTTCTTGTTTCAGTCTGGTGTAATCATCTTTAATTTTCTCTAATTTTTGTGTATTTCTGGCACTCAGAACCAACAGTTCATTGAGAAGTCCTTCCAGTCCCTCCTTCTCAGATGTTAATGATCTTATTTCTTCTGCAATATCCTTTGCAGTGCCGAAATTACTTCCTGCGTGTTTTGTCGGGGCAGGGGGAAGAAAGAGGAAAAAGACAATGAAGCAGACACTTGCAACATCAGTAGCTTACATAGCAATCCTGGGAAATTAGGCAATTATACTTCCCAACAGCAACTGATAGACCAATTGGGGCAAAAAAAGAAAAACTGCTTTGCAAGCATTCATTTCATTAATACTACAAGAATAATACTTGTAGCTGATTTAACATTACACACACAGAAATGGCATTTTCTTTAATTATTGATACAATTTACATTTTTTCAGGAAACCTGTTCCTAAGAGTTCACAGTTAAAATAATGTCACACTGTAATTCATTGATCAGTATGAGCTATCAGACCATTTTCTTCTTTTGGAGGACCCCTCAAAGCACAGTAAATTTGAAATAGAGGCTGTCAACCTGCTGGACCCTGAATTATTTCCTCCCTGAGTAAAGCAGCCCTGTGCTGGTTTTTGTAACAAGCACCAGATGTTTGTTTATGAGTGGCACATTGCATTTCTTCAATGGCCTGCACCTCATGCAAAGACGCTCAGGAGATGTTCTTCTCAGAGAACATATTCAGAAGTCACAACTCTCCACTTCTGGCTCTCCCTGAAGCATGAAATGTCACAGACAGGCAGAACTCCTTAGCAGCACCAGCTCATGATGTTCTGGATTTTTTAAAAATGTCTGGTTCCTTTGGACAGGGATCCAGAGTAAAAAGTTCAACTCCGAAGTGGTTTAGAGTATAGCCTAGTAATATTTATCCACTTAACCATTCACAAATCATTTTTATAAAAAGCTCAAGAGGAATGTTTCCTTACTTCACAAAGAAGTCTTCGACAATAAATAGAAAATGACAGTGAGATACTCAGCCATTACATTACTTTTAAATAGCAGTAGAGTAACTATTACAATGTTACATTTACATAGTTGCACCAGAATCTTTTCAATGATTGAGATACTTGGCTGGGGGAAAAATCCCAACCAACAAACACACAAGAAAAACCCAAACCCCACCACCACACTTTAATCTAAAGAATTGACAAAAATAATTTCCATATAGAATTGCTCAATAAAAGAAAGATTTCCAGCATAAGACTTAAACTCTGATATCACCCTAAATTAGCAAAAATTCGGTGATATGATCTAATAAGTAAAGGTATCTAGTAAGTAAAGGCACTTAGAAGATTTAGCCTTGAAGCAAATACTAACATAAAACACATCCAGTCACACAAATGTCTCATCAGCTTCTGAAGTATGTGCAGTGACTTTAGACTCCTGAAATCACTTTATAATAACACCAGCATTATTTGGGTGTAAGGGTTTCTGTCTGGTTTTGTTTCAACAATATAACAAATGGTTGCTTAGACACAACAGATCCATTAAAACTTTTTACATATTAACACATAATCCAAACAATCAAATCCACGCCAGAATATCCTAAATTATGGCATTACATCTTTTTGACCTGGTGTCTTCAAAGTGGTTGGTCACAAAGTCTTAAAAGGGAACAGTTTGACTGCTGTTCAGTTTCTTCAAGACAAGGAAGCAAGAACGAAATGTAAGTATTTACACTGGTCAGAAGATGGCAAACCACCACTAGTAGCTGCCAAGAGAGGCTCCATTCTTTCAGAATGCCAGAGTGAACAGGAGCACTTCCACCAAACACCTACAGCCATTCTCCTGGAGCAAAGATGCTGCTGCAAACACAAGCAGCTGTATGAGGGCAGGTGTGCCAAAGGGAGGCTGCACTTGCCAAAATACTTCAGAAAATACTTTATCAAATAAGTCAGGTTTAAGGACTGAATATTGCTAAGTAGGGTAGTCTTGCTTTGCATTTGGTTTTTTTGGAGTTTTTTTTAGTCCCAAGACTATGGTAGTTTCATTCAACCTCCTCCTCATTTAAAGCTGACATTTTCTTGTTTCTTTTTAACAGGTCAAAAGTCCTTCATTTCTAATTCCCAGTTAAAATCCTATTTGCCACTTCTGTCTTACAAAGAATTATACAATTAAATAACTATAAATATGCATTACAAATAGTAGGATCTTATGGCTTAGTAGTGCTTTACTGGGAAACAACACCACAAATTTTATTACCTTAATTTGTCACGTTTCCAAATGGGCAAAACAAAGCAGCAAGACAAGCAAGACTAAATCACCAGAAAAATGGCAAATATTCAGATGTTTCTAAGGCAACAAGACTTGACGCCACCTTTATTCACCTGAACTCACCCTAAGCACCAAAGCTCAGGAGCCGTAATAAAACATGAAGGTGAGAAAATCTTCATTAGAATCTGGAGCCTGCTGTTACATTTCAGAGAACAGCAAGGAAAAATGTATGATATTGCATATGAAAGTTTTATATATACTGAATGGATCTGAATTCCCAGTGGAGAAGTCTACATCAAAACTGAGGCTATAAGGAAATGGCATCAGATATACACCTAAAACCCGAAGACACCCTACCTGATGCAGCTTCCCATGACTGCAAAATGTCTGAAAGTTTGCAGTGAAAATTCAGAAGTGCATATAAAAACTCATTCATCACAAGTACCATCAGTAAGGTCTGACCTCAATCACAGCAACCAAAGTAACTGCTTTCTAAATGCCATAAGAAGGTTGATTTAAAAACTAATATATAATCCACAGCTGCCAGCATTGAAAAATATGCCCTCCTGGGTTGTTTTTTTTCATTGGTGTTCTGTTGTGGGGTTTTTTTTGTTGAGACAATGTCACACTGGATGCCATAGAAACATTCTGAAGACATGTCAAGATATTTTATTCTGCTAATACCCTCAAAATGTTAAAATTCCTCTTTTTGATAATTAAATAATTATTTTGCCTAAGTGAACACAATAACTGGTACTTTGTCAATCACTTGGAGGTATGTTTTATACAGCCATACCAGTAACAGAGTTCTAGTTGGCTGATATTAGTTAAGTCAGTCTAACTCTTCCCAGGAAACTCAAAAATCCTGTAGCCAATAGGACTGCTTGCTCAGACAATCTGTACAGAGAAAACAAAGACAAGGAATTAATCATCTAAGACCAAAACTGAGATTCTGGTCTAAACCAGGACATGAGACAGAGATTCTATGAAGGGGACTGAAAAGCAAGATGCCACTTTTCCCATCTTTACTCCTTACAGTGATGCTTGCTAGAGATGTGCAATTTTAGCCACTGCATACATGTTCATATAAACACACTGGGTGCAAACTGGGGCAGCAAACTTGCAGTATCCAGTGCTCTGAACAGGTAATGTGCTTGCAGTGCACTATCATAGGGAACTGGGTATGTACACTTCACTTTGAGGGACTGAACATTACCATTATCTCAAAAGACAGCAACAAAAAAAGTTAAATCTTCCTCTTTAATCTTGCCCTCTGGGGCTCTCTCCTGTCATGCATCCTTCATCCTCTACAAAAAGTGACATCAGGTAAACTCCAGCAGCTTGATGTGAATGCCAAAAATACCAGCCACATCAAGAACAACAACCCACACCAGAAAAACAGTAAAAATATAAAAAAATCCCCAGGCAGAAAGTAGCTATACAATTGCTTTTACTTAGTGTAAACATAGGTATATTTCCCTTACTTCCTCTCTTCCTAAAATCTTACTTGTATGGCTACAGCTAAATAGTACTCTGGACATCAGATATATTATATATATGTATAGTTACATGCCACAAACTCATGCCCATTATAACAGCTCAATGTCAGAATCTACTATGCTGGGCAGATTTTTTCACATTTAGTAGCCTTGAAGTAACAGATCATCATTTTGATACCATTTGCCAGCAACAATTTGACTAAAAATATGGTTTGACATCTGTCTGATTTTGAAAAAAACAAGAAATATGTTATTAATTAAACTTGATTAAATATCTCCCCCTTCACAATATAAGACAAAGTTAAGGGTCCACAAATTTTTTACTCACACTTTTTCTCATATTTATGGCAGAAGTTACATACACTCATAGTTACCATTTTTTATACTTGAGGCAGAGGGAGAAGTCTCAGCCTCACTGAAAATATGTTCATTGTAGTACAAATAAAGGAGTAATTTTTTCATTAATAATAAAGCATGTCTATTGGACACTAGCGAACAGACTGGTCATTCTTCATCATTATCTATAAATTAATTCTTCATATACTTACAGCACTACCTTTAATAATTCATAAGAAAGTGAAAATTTACATTTTAGCTTAGGGCATTTGCACCATAGTATTTATCAATGGCACTGGAATTCAAGGCTGAAAATCTTCCACTCTGTGATTAATGACGATACAAAGTGATTTCAACACCACAAAAGAAATTGAAGAAAATAAATATCATTCACCTACTCACAAAGGAAAGGGAAAAAGCTAAAGACATGACAGAAATGTACGATTCTGGAAGGACTGCCAGTGTGTTTGCACCTCTGAAAAAATAAACTGCAAATGAGGGACAGTCTACCATCTCCTGAAACATTTTACAGAAATCCAGCACATTTGAATTGCAATTATTGTTTTTAAGCAATAACACATGTCAATGCTTTTATGAAGCATAACATAACTGAATGATTGATGTGATCCTGAAAGGTAATTGCCATCTAGGAGAAGGTGAGAGACCCCACAGACATACATTTGGAAGAGCAATCCACAGTCACACAGAGCCTCTTGTAGCTGGACTGAATCAGTCACCACAGAACAACCCAGGAATAATAAAAAATGAATAAATAAATAAATAAANGGGGGGGGGGGAAGACGCAGGGGGGAAAAGGGGGAGAGCACAAACAAATAAACCCAAAAGTAATAACACTTCAAATCAGTAGTAACAATGGAAAGAGGGACTTCACTGTCCCCTTCTGCAAGTGTTTTCTCTAATCCCCTCCAGACCACAGCACAGCCTTTCTACAGGGTGATTGCACCTTCCCTTCACAGCTCTCCCATCTAACATGTCTCCTTTGAGCACAAAACTACAGAAGAGGAACTGCCAAAGAGATAACTTGACCTTCTCTCCTGCTTCAGGAATAGCCGCTTAGGTAAGAGGAGCGAAAGAGAGAAAGTTGTTTCATGACTGACTTTTCCAATAGAAGAAAAGATTTTCTGCTGTCTGGTCACATATCATGCTGGAACTTCAGCTACAGTGAATTACCCTTGAAGTTCACTGAAAGCCAGTAACATCCAGCAGTCTGACTTGAAAATGAGATTAAAAAGACAAACAGCATAATATCCTGGTTTCGGCTGGGATAGAGTTAATTTTCTTCTTAGTGGCTGGTATAGTGCTGTGTTTTGGATTTAGGCAGAGAATAATGTTGATAACAGACTTATGTTTTCAGTTGTTGCTGAGCAGTTCTTAGCCTACAATCAAGGACTTCTCATTTTCCCATGCTCTGTAAGCAAGTACAGCAGAAGCTGGGAGGGAGCATGGCCAGAACAGCTGATCCAAACTGGGCAAAGGGATATTCCATACCATAGAACATCATACTGAGCAACTAAATTGGGGGGATTTGGCTGGGAGGGACCAATCACTGCCTGGAAACAGGCTGGGCACTGGTCTGTGAGCACGATTTTATTGGTATTGTGCGTCACTTGCCTGTCTTGGGCTTTACGCCTCTCCCACTTTCCTTTTCATTACCATTGTTATTTTTATCATTAGTATTATTGTATTTTATTTTGTTTCAGTTAGTAAACTGCTCTTATCTCAACCCATAAATTTTACTTCTTTTTTTTCCAATTCTCCTCCCCACTGTGAGCAGAGAGAATGTCCACATAGTATTTAACTGCTCTCTGGGGAGAAACCACAACACAGAGCCGTCTGAACTCTGAGGGACCATTTGAGAGTGGGTTTGGGGATCTCACTATCATTACTTTTCAAATGAGTTAACAGGCATGCCAAAAAGTACACTTCTTGCACCAATGCATGGTAGCAAATTTTATTTCATGGAGGATAGAGCAACTGTTGTGGGAAGACATGACTTTACACCGCACTGAATGCTGGAACCAGATGCTGCAGTCATAAAGTAGAATTAATCTCAATATGCCTCTGATCCATCAACCCAGACTGCTGCTGGACTCAGGAATAGGAAAGTGTGGAACCAGCTATGTCATCTGATAAGATGCAGACCTCTATTGGACTCCAATTCATTAAAAAAACTGAGCCTTCATGAGAAGGCACAAAGAGGCATTGTTATTTTTGCCTCTAAAACTAGGCAAGTTCTGCAACCATTACCAAACAACAGTTCTCAGAAACAGAAAAGATAAAGAAACCAGGAGCACCACTACCTTCCAGGGAAAGACGTATTAAGAGCTGTATGTGGCACAGCATAGTTCTTCTGGGAAGAACTTGACATCATACCATCCTGCATGAAATGACAGACTACAGCACGAGCATGAAAACAAGGCATCCACATGAACATAAACCACAGATGGATGGCTGAAAATGTCCTTCAGCCTGCACTGGCATCATCCAGCCTGATGGCTCTGTCCCCTCTCTAACATTCATTCCCAACAGGAATACTTAGCACCAAAGCTGGAAAGCTGGGGCCTCTTTTTGTTACAGTTGGATCCATGCAGAACTTGCCCTAAATGAGCATCAAAGAGCAGCCAAAGAGGCAACAGCCCTAACACTAAGCTTTGTGAAATATGTTATCCAGTATTTATATCATGTTATTTATAAAACTATGCTTTTACATTGACATAAGGAAAAAACCTTACTGTACTGCTGGAAGTCATCCCACAACATCATTTCCAAGCAGCTCACACTTGCCAGTACTTAATGAAATAGAGGTAATGATATTTATAGGACCATGACACATGATCTCTTACTGGTATAGACAGTTTTAAGATTTTGTATTTTTTTTAACTATAAATCACCTTACTCTAACTTCTGTGTTTGGATCTAATTTGTGTTTGCAAAGACAGAAGGAAAGTTAATGACATGTATCTCATGGATAACTACATAATAAACACAGTATTTCATTCATGGCTGCTTAGCTTCCCATTAAGCCACTTTCTGGCTATCTAGTCCCATGTTAATATGCATTCTCAAGAGGAAAAAAAGTTCTCAAAGAGTCTATGAAAACATTGTAAAATGTACCTCAACAAACATCTTTTATTCAAATATAGGAAACAGACGAAACAGGACTAAAAATTCATTTTAGTTTGCATCATCCCTCCTATTCCCTAATTATTTTCTCACTAAGGAAAAACCAGAAACACACCATTTCTTGTTATTTCCTCTTGTGTAAAGCAGCTCAAAGTATGAAAATAAGTTTCAATAATATTTCTACAGTTGTGTTCACACTTGCTTAAACATCATCCTACTTGTATTTTCTTACCAGCTTCCAATTATTTCATCTGAAATTTATTCCCTAGAAAAATTTCATGCTAAATAGTCACACAATACCAAAAAAAGGAACAGACTATCACGTACTGTCATGTTCTTCCTACAACTGACTACAAAATTTTATAAGCATGTTAAGAGCCACTGTAAGAAGCAGCTGTTAGAAAAATCACATGCAAGTTTCTAAGCACTGGCATTAAAGTGGTTTTTTTGCAATTAAAAAAAGACCTACTAGATGCTAAACTATAATAGGTCATCAATGAGAATTACTTGTTACCTATAATTACCTAAAGCTACTGACTTAAAAACTGGGAACAGTACAGGATCCTACTAATTATCTCTGGAGGAAAATTCTGGACTAGCATCTCCGGAGTATTAACTATTAGTTATTTGTCCCAACAGACCAATCAGAAGTAAGTGGGGTGTTGATATAAAAGTTCTGAATTGTAACTGTTGATATAAATACCTCTTGAACATGTAAGTATGGGCTTCTTTTCTTTTTCCCATACGAAAGCTCACTGGAATTTAATTTTATTTATTTTATGGCCTTCAATAATCTGAATATTCACAAACTTTCTTTTTTCTCTTCCATATTTACTGTTATACTTCTTCCCAGGAGGAAATAATAGGAAGGAGAGGTATTTATATACATAGTATTGTCTCTACAGTATCATTTATCATACAGCCTTAAAATCCAAGGTACTGTATTGACAGGACTAATAGAACTGTTATGCTTACATTGCATTTATCATGGTATTTTCCTCTAAAAATAATATCAACTATACTCTTACTTTTTTTGGTGCAAATACATCAGTATTTTAAATTAACATATTTGTATTAGAAAGTAGAGTCCATGTAGCAAATGAATGTTGTCTGAAGCTGTCAAGATAGCCATTAAAGGTTGAGGTATATATCATGCTTTCCAAGTCATCACATCATTAAGTCACCACATATAAGCTCTGAAAGATAATTTTCACTTAATAACTCTATTCTTTAGCTCATCTAATCTAACTTTTGGGCTACAGTCATCTTTTTACTTTGACACTGTTCCAAAGTCACTTAATTCTTACTGCTTCCTCAAGGAAAATGCTACTTTAATCAAAAATGATGACATCTGTATAGAGAAAAACAATTGTTCTCAGTATCCATTAGTAGTGTTTTTGAAGAAACTGTCTGAATGAATTATCTGCTACATAAAAAGGAGAAGTAACAGACACTTAACCCTGCCTGATGTTTCCAGACTAAATGAAAACCTCTAACTATGACCACTAAACTTTATTATTACTGCATATTTACTAAACTTTGTTACTGCATAATTACTAAACTTCATTATTACTGCATATTTACATATGCAAGCTATAATTCCTTTTGAATGTCATGCTGTTCCGAGAGTGTCCTTAAATAATTGCATATTACCCAACTGAGCATCCTTCCAACTTCTAACAATTGAATATACCCAGGCTATTCATTGACGTTGGCTGACAGGTCAGGGAATACGTACATAAAGTATCTTGCTTAAATCTTAGCCAGTATTTACAAGGTTAAGACCTGCTTCTTAACAATGCCTTCCTTAACAGGTGTCGTTCATTTACTCCTAACACAGGAATACACAGAAACTAGAGTAATTCAGCCTTCTCCATTATCCACTGTTCACTGGTTTTGCCTTAAGTAAAAAAAAAAAAAACAAAAAAAGAAACAACAAAACCTCCACTACTTTTAATCTCTTCCTTCCTCCTTCTTCTTTATTTATCAAATCTTTTCTTCCTGACTTGCCTCTCTGCTAGCTAGCTGCAGTTCACTCTGAACCCTGGCTTTTTGGATTTTATTCACTTCATGCTCTAAGACTATTTCTGGTGTTTTCAGATTTTTTTTTACTTTCAGGTCTTTAGAGAAATAAGTTTCTTTTTATTCGTCTCTCCTCCATGTCCTCTGTATATAACTCTGTATTTTACATAAACAAGTGCCACTACATTGACTAAATGTATCTGTATCTTACAATGAGGTAAAGAAATTACAGTATCCACTGTCATTAAATTAGCTTTCATCCTTGATTTTCAACCATGCTGTGTAGAATTTTGTCTCAGTAACAAATTAGGATTGTACCATTCACAGTCATTAAAATTCCCTGAAGCAAGAGTGAAAAAAGAAACAGTGCTTCTTATCAGTACCAAGAAATTGCACTGATACTTCTTAAATAGCATACAAAGGCAGTCAAAGAATTGTGAAAACGGTTTATAGAAAGAGCAGCATTAAATTGCCTTTGGAATTCATTCCTGAAACAAGCAACCTCTTTTAAGAGCTAGCAAGTATAAAATACTGTTATGAATGTTTTGGAAATGATCCTCAAGTTGTCATTCACTCTCTCCAAGTGTCAGACTGAGATACAGCTTTTCTGGCCAACTGCTTCCTACACGTAGTTGCATGTCCAGTTTATGGGCTGCTTTGTTCCCAAGTCATAAAACCCCATTTCTGAAAGTGAGAAAATTGCCTACATTTAAACAGCCTATGGGTAGAGAAGGACGATTGCCTGATTTACTACCTCTTACAGGTGGAGAGAGAAATATAGAGGATTTCCATTAAAAAAAGGTGTTATGAGAAGTAAGGAAATTGAGCATGCTCAGCACCAATACAAGACCCAGGCTTTAATTTCCTTTAGGACTTTGCTCAAGCCTGACATTAACCACTTCTGGCAAACAAAACATGTGACACTGCACAAGGTTTCATTTTAAAATAATTTGTATGTGCAATATAAATTCTTTTATATAATGGAAAAGATAAATCACATATGGAGAGCTACATCTCAATATGTATCAAAAACCCTTTAGCCTTTCTTTACTTGATGTAACAGTGGAAAACTCCTTGTACTGTAGTCCATATTCAGCTTCCTCTCTGAGGCAGGTGTCTAGCAGAGAGATACCTACTGAAATATTTGCAAACCATTTGCTAAAGTAGAAAACCCACCTCTTCCAACTTAAGAGAAAGAACTGTGCTTTGCCTTTTTCCCTTGGTGAACAGTTCAGCAATTCCAAGCAAGTGGCATGTAAGGCTTACGTATCAGACTCTGTAATCACATTTCAGTGTTTTACTGGTTGTAAATAAACATGCATGAGTGCTCCAAGGATGAAATTGCTCTTTTGCTGCCAACATTAGTTGTTTAATGATCTGAACAGCAGAAGCTGTCAATTACTGCATTCCATTTTAAAGTGTTATTTAAAATCACACTTGTAATTATGATACCTTAGCTGTAAATTTATAACTTAGCTAGAGAGCTCTAAGAATGTAACTTGTAGAGTCCTGGAACAGCTATTGATAATTATATATCAATTTCACCCATGGAAAAATACCATGTGTTTTGCATGTTTACTGCCTACCACACAGCATCAGCTTTGCCAGTCGTTCCAAAGCGTGGAGAGGGACCTGAAGTACTTTACACAAGGCATGGCACAGCCCTACTCTGCCAGGCTGGTCACGACTTCAAGGGAACTACGCAAGTACGTGAACAACTTTTCCTAACAAGTCTGTAATGAAGAGGTCAATCACTGCTCTAATACACTCCTTAACCATGTTAGTCCTTCTCATCACTTAAAACTTACCTGAAGCAGCCAGCATTTTGGCTTCAAGTAGAGCTGGTAGTTGAGTCTCAATATCACTCACTTTCCTCCTCAAAGTACTGCAGAGTTTCTGACTCGTGCAAACCTAAATTGAGGCAGACAGCCATGATACAGAATTCATTCATGTAAAAGTATAAGGCAGTTGAAATGGGGCTTCAAATGTTCTTGGTTTACAGACATGACATAACATCCTGCAGCAAGGTAAAAAAGCTTAATAAAAAGTGATGTCTTTACAGAAACACCCATCATGAATCAAAATTTCCAGGCTGTGCTGCACATTCTATTATTAAAACAGGGAATGGTATTAACATTAGCCACCTGCATGGGAGAGGACATGTTTCACTACTAGATACTAAGGCTGCACACAGAAGAAAGGCCATCTTACAAATTCTGCACAATTTCAGTATTAATAACCATGCTTGAAGCAGAGCATAAGTAAACCAATATTTGGAGATTAAAATGCCATAACATACAATGTGCACTGATTTTTATACAAAATATACCATGTTCTGCATTTTAACTGAAAAAATGGCAAAGCAGCCTTATTTTCTGCACAGGCAACAAATAAGGCTATACCAGTTTGATACTGTACTTTGTTCACAATCAGAACACAGATATGGCTAGGGTTCAGGTTTCTGGCTCTTTCTTGCTCTCTTTTTTATCTTTTTAACTGGAGGTCCTTCAGCAATCAATCGAGTTTGGTATTGAAAACATGGAGAGGGAAAAGAGAGAAAAAATATAAAGGAAATTCAGCTGTTTCTGTACTTTACATTTCAGTGTACATTGTCACCTCAGAAGTAGCTTATGCAGAATACAAAATTCATACAAGTCCCACATATTCAAAAATGTTCGGGTTTACTTCATATTGTATCTTTTGGGAAGGAAAGCAAAATGAACAAACAAAAACTCTTCACTGAACAAAGGCAAATCCCTTGTTCTGAATGCAGATGTCAAACACTTGCTTAAAATTTTTGTTGACACTTAAGAAAACATTGCATTCATTGGAACCAAAGATAAAGCAATAGTCAAGATAGGCACAGACCACTTCTGAAATGATATGATGTGAAAGGAAATCTCCAGAGAGAAGTTTCCCTGCCTTCCTTCACTTCATTTTTCCCTCCCCAAAAACAAGTGCCACACATATTAACAGAGGCACAGTTATCACTTCACTTTTTAAGAGCAAAACTTTATAGTTCTAATGGTTTAGCTGCTTGTACAATTAAATTATAATAATTCATATATGACACTAGCTTTAAATCCTTTTAAATAAATAACACCCTCTTTCTTTACTGAGATTATGTTAACTATAAATGGATAGTATTTTTTTCTTGAGTCAACAGAACTATCTTCCAAGCAGTAACTGTTACTTGCAAAGACTTCAGAGTCATCCTATTAATTTAAAAACACATATTGCTTCTGCATCTACTATAATTTTTAAATTCCCAGATACCTCACTTTGCTTCAGAACCCCCTTCTAAGTGACTCACCAGTTAATTCAGTTAAAATGTTTTTAAAACCCCAAACCTGTCAGAGGTGAATAAACGTGCTTAAAAAACCCAAAGGCCATTTCTGTCTCCCATCTCCAAAATAAATCTGAAAGTTTTTAATGACTTCTTTCCAAGCAGTACTCTCTCTTTAGGGGCATTGAATGGCTCAGTGAATTGCAATTAGATGGGGAATCTTTCAGCTCCAGGAAAACTGCATGAATATATCCCGTGCTGGTAGTAACTTAAAGTCATTATCACTAGACAGCTGTTTGGCAATTATGCAAAATAAGCTGGGATGTTTAATCAGTTTCTAGCGAGCACTGTCCACTTTGTAAGCCCTACTGTCAGAACAAAGCTTGCTGGCACTCTTTATTAATGGACCAAATGCAGGGACCAGAGGTGGAAAGGCAGCCCCTCCAACTCGGAGATGATTCTCCTGGAACATGAGATAAGTAGGTTGCCGGGCCTCTGCTTGTATCTATGTCACATGTATTCTGTAGATAAATGAACAACATTAATCTTCAGACCTATCATATTGCACAGTTCAACAAAACTAAATGAGCAAATGGGAAAGAAAAAGTAATATCCCCTAAACTAATGGCACTGCTTCTACGTTACATCAGGTCTACTCTACAAGCTCCAATTCTTTTCATTTTTTCTAATTATTTTATCTTCATAACAGATACCATTATTCATTACAGTAGCTTATTCAGCCACGAAGGAAAGGTTATTTCTCAGCTAACAAAGATGATGAACATTCATAGAGCCAGTGAACACCATCCTTCTCTGACCAGTCTGACTGCAGGGGCCTGTGGTCCCAGCAATGCCCTTTCCCTGTTCTCAGTGACCAGCTCTGCTGTGGCCCATAGACCAATAAGCTCAAAGTAAAAAAAAAAATCTCTTTCAGTTTCAGAAAAGTGTTTTTGCAGCTAAGTATTACTGTATCTGTTTAAAAATCTTCTTCAGTGGTTTCTTAGGTTTTTTTAAAGCAGACTTTTTAAAAAAAAAAAAAAAAGGCTTTTGTTTAGGAATATACCTTACAAATCTGCGTTCAGACTCAAACGTTACTCAAAAAAGCAGTCTGTCTGAAACCACTAGGAAGCTGGTTAGCAAAGATACAGGGAATCAAGATGAAAAGCAGCAAAATATCAAAGGCAAATTTGCCCATTGTCATCCTCTTCCATCTTTCCAGCACATGATATTAATCTGAAGCAGCAAAACCAGGGACAAGGACAGCAACTAAAGCACTGGAACTGACTAACTCTCCAATCATCTCAAGAGAAAAGTAGTTTTGAGTAACCTTCATATTTCTTTAAACAGCACCTTGGAAAAGATAAAGAAATTCTGCTAACACTGCCTAAAGGAAGGAACAGTCTACCTGGTCTCCCACACAGCACAGTCTTGTCATTAGTGAAAGCAGGTATTAATTTCTGAAGGAAGGTGGTGAACAAGGGACAGTGCTCCCTTCATTAGCAGGCAGAAGTTACCTTTTGCAGCCACAGCTGAAAACAAGAGAGATGAGGCAGAAAAGGCCATAGAAATGCCAGTGGCACAGGGGAAAAGGAAAGGCCTTTGTGTTTTCCCTATACAATAAAAAGGTTTAAAAGACCAGCTCTGTTTATTTTGATATGAAAATAATAGGATGAGATGATCTGAATAAACTAAATAGGAAAATATTTGGAGGAGTGTTACTACATGCTTCCTATTTATCTTTTATAACAAATAAAAGCCATCACATAGGAATGGAATAAAATTAAAATAATTTTATCTATTGAAAATTTAAAGAAAAAAAGCACGCTGTGAAATTCTACCTTACAGACTTCTGTACTATTACCCAATGCTTCAGCTGTTATTGAAAAAGTCTCTGGATACTATGGTGATAAAATAAAACCTCATGAGACATTTTCTGGAGAGAAGGCAAATTCAGTACCTTATGTTTTAGCTTGCAAATAGCTTGAAACAACACATCACTCTGAGCTACTGAACATCTCATTCATTTTAGTAGATGAGCTGTAGGCCAGTTACAATCATTTCCTTAATACTTTATTCACACTCATTTAAAAAATACAAGGGGAATCATTGTAATGGTCTATGTTAATTTTCCCAAGATATGCGTATAAGCAACGAATAGAGAAAATGAGCTCAAAATAAAGTGGAAGAGAAGGAAGGAGTGGTAATGAGATGCAGTCTTCAAATGATCTTGTTAACAGTGCACGGTGAAAGTGTTGATCAAGACATAGGAAGAACAGATTATAAAGGATAAAATTTTTACTGATTTAGGTGAGTACTTCGAAAGAAAGAACATGAAAAATATGTTTATTTCAGAGTATAAATTCATTATTAATCAAAACCCAAAAATATTTTTCACTCCCTGCTACATATAGATCTATGTGAATTAGCTAGAGTAAATGGATTTTTTTTTTTCTAGAGCATTCATGGAGCAACTGAGTCATTCTGAAATAAAACTTTAGTGTTCTACTTCATGAAAGGTGCCTATGAAATAAGAAAAATAAAGGAAAACTATTAACATTTCTGCTTAGAAACAAAAAATATGCTAAATATGCTATATCACTTTTCTTCGTATTTTTAAAGGGGTATGAAAAGGAGATTGCTAGCTAGATTATTACTGAAGTGGCAGGGAAAAGAGGTACTTCATTTATGCTCTTCCATTCACACCAGCAAAACCAGTTAGAGAGGAAAGTAAGAAACTCTGTATTAAGAGTAAAAATATTCAGCTATGACCATGATTTCATGAAGCTGCAGAGTCTGTTCCTGAATAGAGACCTGAGCAAGAAGACTGATCATGAGTAAAAAAGCTGAGAAAGAAGAGACTACTCCATCAGATTCCTGAAGTATTAAAATCTCTGTGGCCTATTCAAACAAAAAATTTAGGTGAGGGCTTTTCAGCGTATGCTTAAAAATATTTATGTGCAAAATCTTCTTGGAAGGAACACCACAAAACCAACTTCCTAAAACAAAGACAATTTATTAAGATGCAAGCTACAATCTGCTTCTGTAGATATTCTGAAGAACTGAAAACATGTACTTACTTTGGCAGTAGTTTCTTTAATGGACATGTTGAACAATTGTTCTTTCTCCTGAAGGCTAGAAGGAATTAAAATAAAATAAAATAAATAAAATAAAATTAACCTCTGCTCAACACAGTCTTCTACACAAGACACATTTTCATACAGAAATAAAGTGTTAAACTGACTTGTACGAACATAATAGAGTCAATATCAAGTCAAAAACTACACTTAGTTTCAGGGTTGCTAGTGACTAATCAACATCATCTCCACAGTTATTTGTTAATGACTCTATGGATTTTATTTACTATTTGAAACACAATTATGACTATTTGTGTAATCATAATGTCTTCGAAGTTCCCAGCAGTGTCCAGGACTGGTGCTTTGCTAGACAATCATCCAAACGCCTAACACAAAAGCATTTCTGATACAAAGAATTGGCTGTTTACTATCCTCTTACCACCCAGTTTTCAACTCTACCAGAAAAAGTGCACCTACAGTCACTTGTTCTCACAGTAATTTTATGTGAAATACCAGTACTCAGTTTCTTTAGATCCACAAAATCCTACCAAATATTTCTACCAAACTGATGGAACAGTGGGCTGAAATTGAGGCATCACCCACGCTTATATGAACAAATTCAAGGTTTTCGTATACATATTGTAAGCAAGCAGGTTTCCTACTTTTATATTACCAAAACTAAAGTAAACCTGTGCTTTTGGTTCTTGTAAATAAATCCACCATTTACATTTTTAACATGAAGTTCAAAAATCCAAGTCAGAACAAACATCAGGAGTTAGGAGGGAGATTATTTTTGCAACTTTAACGCTCTCCTCTCTCCAACTTAGGAGGTGTGCACTTTTTATACAGTGTTCAATTACTTTACCACATGCTATTTTCTGTCAAACACCTCAGTTCTGTGTATGTGATAGTCAGCACTCCCCATTAGCAGCATCTCAATTTTTCCTCACACCTATGTTATAAAAACTCTGCTTCTTTCATGGCCTACAGTTACTGTTTTTTCCTAAATAAGAACTACTGATTTATTTCTGAGCTTTTCTCTAGTGTTCAGCACTGAAATATCCAGACATTTCAGAGACATCACTGGATTTATTTCAATGATACTCTTGCATGATAAGGCAGTGTTGTATTCATTTTACAGGTGGAAGAAACTCAAGCCACTATTATTCAGAAAGCACACTACAACTGAGCACCTGTTTTGACATGCACGCAGTTCCTGTTGCCTATGCATTTCTCTTTTCTATGCATTTCAGTTTTCTTTTGAGAACCTGCTCTCATTTTCTAATAGATCTCAGCACTTACTGAGCTCTATTTCAAGAGTCAGCATTTTCATGAGCCTGAATCCCAAAGCATGTGAAGTTGGAGTTGCACTCAGTTACTGATCACCTACAGAAAGGCTGGTTGGACCATCCTGCCCAACTGCACACAGGAGTGAAATAGCCTCAGAGGCAGAATTCAGCACATCATTTAATCACATTAACGAGGCATCTATTTGCACTGCTGTCCCTAATACCCTGCTTCATGGAGCGCACATCTTTTCTATCTACAGCCCAGCAAGGCCTGTCACCTCATTACCACCCCAGTGCCTGTGCAATGCAACAAACAGAAATGCAGCTGCCTATGTAAAAGTGTTTAATGACATTTCTCACATAGCAGTCTCAAATTTCTCCCTTTTCTACAGCAATATATGTGCAAAACACAAGGTATTGCATGTGTAATGATGCCATTACCAGCTCCCTGCTTGCCTCTGGGCATGCCAGAGGGAATGAACTATTTAGCCATTTCTTTTCTTATGCTTTGGAGCTCCCAGTGACTTTCAGCATCTCCCACAATTGGCATCTGAGCTGGTCAGGTTATGTAAAAAAAAAGATGGGCTTTGTGTACAGATGTCAAGGGGCAGCAGCAAGGCAGCAGTGTGTAATTGAATGAATAATGGGTGACTGACCCAATTGTGCTGAAACTGCCTTATAAAATTCAACTCTAAAGACCCAGGCCATAATAAAATGCAAAGTGCAGTTATAGCCAGAAGAACAACAGTATATAGATGGCAACTCTATCTAACAAATATCTTGCATGTGCTCTTCCTCTTACCTGTTTATTTTGCTCACAGAATGCCCCCTTCAGGTTCATACATTTCACTGCTCTGCAGAACTCACACAGCTAACAGGAAGAGAGACCAATTTTTAACTTCTTTTGAAACAATGCATCCAAAACAGCACTGTAAACTAGGACCAAGTTGTCAAATCTGCATTGCTAACAAGGATGCACAAGCCCTTGGAGACTTTCAGGACCAAGTGCTGAGTGGGAAAAAACACTCTCTCTATACTCAGATATCTATTTTATGAGTCTCTAACAAGTCACTGAAAAATAAATAAGGAATCAAATGCTGCCATTTCAATGACAGAATAACTACAGTTTTAAGATAATTTTGCAGAACAATAGTTTTAATGCAATTTTATATTAATCTGACCTATATCAATAAAGGATATAATTAGTAAGCAATTAATTTGCACCAAGCTAGTGATAGTTGCATTAACCACAAACTCGAATCTAAAGATCCTTTTGTTATAGCTACAGACTCTTCACACAGACTCTTATAAGTGTATTTGTATTATTTATGGTATGAATTTCACAGTAGTATTCTGTTTCAAATCCTTTTTAGCCTTCAGAGTGATACTATAGGAATTCCTTACCCCTTGTAGAGATTAGCCCATCATGCAATGCACACACAGCAATCAAAACCATGTACGAACCAGCCATAGTTACCAACTACAAACTGCTTTTAACTACGTTTATTCCCAGGTTGTTTTCCTCTACCAAAAAACACTGTCACCGAGAAGTCCCTCACAAGCTTTCCAATTAACTGACAAGGTAATGACCCACAAGAGTAACCAGGCAGTCAATACCGATTCATTCTACCAACAAAGAGCTTTAACAGCCATGATCCATTACATGTGACTTCAACCAGAAACAGTATTTTCTTTTACAACCACCCTGGAGCATCATATTTCATTTTAAGAGGAGTGTTCTGTCTGCTTAAAAGCTGCTTTAGGTATTACTACAAGGGTAAATGGCTTTAGAAAGAGCTCCTTGAAATAACACTAAATTGTTGCCTGGGAAGGCATCCATAGTTTTGACTCACTGCTATTCTTCTCTGACAGAACAGCTAATCAAGAATTTGACAGCTTCTCCTCACAGTCTTAGCAATCCATTATAAGGACCATTTAGAACTTACTTCTCAAATTCAATATCGCTAACTCCATCACAGAGAAAGCAAAGTTCTTGACCCAGCTGATGAAAGGACTAGAGTAAGACAGGAATTCAATTAACACAAATTTAACTGACTAAATATGAAGGGAAAAAAAGGTTTTTAACACTTGCAGAAGCCACAGCAATCTATACACCATGTGCAATATCTTCACTCATGCAGATGGCCACACAGGCCTTTCATTAAATGACGTCATGGACTTACCAACACTGGGGTCTGTTACAAGGGAAGTAGAAAAGGTATGTACATGTGCTACATTCCAGAGTATCACTGTATGTATACTAGACTAGGACAGGAAAGCAGGAGCTGAGGAATGATGTAATTTCTGGATGATACATGAAGCAATATTTTGGCAAAATATGGACTTCAGCTGGAAAGTTGCAGGAGGGTGTGGGAATGCTGCATATTCAGGACCTGAGGTTGATCTGGCTTGTAACAACAGACTATGGGAAAAATTTTAAGATCCAAACACTTTAGGCAGTACCCTTTAAGTATCTCATTTTACTGATATTAAAGAATAGCTACTAAGTATATTTAATTGTAATAACATAG
The DNA here is from genome assembly GCA_013397795.1 of Orthonyx spaldingii. Taxonomy (NCBI): domain Eukaryota; kingdom Metazoa; phylum Chordata; class Aves; order Passeriformes; family Orthonychidae; genus Orthonyx; species Orthonyx spaldingii. Next base: position 585,275 of record VZTJ01004018.1, on the reverse strand, counting down.
TTGGAACCTGCTGAGAGGATGATGTTCATAACTGGGAATGGTGTGCAGGCAAAGTAAAGGAAGACATTTCAATTCAACAGGGGACAGACGGAAGACTAATAATCGAGTGGTCTGGTTCACACATCCCTCACTCTATCACAGGCTTCCCACAAGACCACAGAGGACATTGTGTCATGATATAATAGATAATGTTTAAACTGCCTTTTAAAGAATCTTCTGAGAAGTTATGATATGCATGCAGGAATTACAGATACTGTGGAAGTGGCTTTGTTCAAAGGAAGGCTAACTAGCACAATACTGGGAAGAATGGCTTTCTACTAAAGGAAGGCATGTTTCTGAATGTCTTTCCTTCCACTATGCTAGTATACTTCCCTTTGCATACCAAGCTATTATGTATTTTTGTTTTGCTTCCTAAGAAAAAATTTAAAGAATGCGAATAGGCAAAAGGCAATTCATGCTGTTCTCCACATTCAAGACATATAAATACACACACTGCTTAAACAGAAACAGTTTCTGCATTAGTAATAAAATATATATACAGCAACAAAAAGTGTAGGCAGAATTTAGTTTCCATATCCCCACAACAGAACATACCACACATATGGTACCAGTACAAAACAAATAAATCCTGTACTAAAAACTCTTATTTTTTATAGAGAAACTAAGCTGCCTTCTCTGATCGCTGCCTGAAGACACTGAAAGACAAGTAAAAAGTCCTTTAACAGCAAGCATTCTCCTTTACATTACAGTCACCTAAAAATTTATTATAGATCTTGTCATTTCTCTCCCAGTCTCCACACCACAATACAGTGCTTAAGCAAAAAGCACTTCAATTTCTTTAAAACTAAGCACAAGTCAGAACATTTAAAATTACCCATATTTGAATTTCTAATTCAAGAACAACAGCATAGAAGCCCACGCTCAGATTGTATGCAGAAAGCATGATGGGCTGAACCTTCAATTCACATGAATATGTATTCCCTCCTAGATAAAATCAGCAAAAAAGTTTACAGTTTGAATTTGGCCCAGAGTAATGAGACTGCCTGCAAAGGATAACCTCATTCTCATGATCACAGCCTACAGAGACCATGGCTTTTACAACTTTGTCTTCTAAACTTGATTCTTCCTCCGATTCTGAAGTCACAAGAAGCTGTACTGTCTTAGAAGATGAAAATATATAAACCAAGCTCTGCGCTTGTAATCTTGCCTTTAACAACAAACAGAAGCTGACCTTCAAGAAAAGCTTTTGTCCAGTCCCTTGCAAAAAAAAAATCAGAAGTGCTACTTGGGGAATATATGGTGTAAATGTTTCCTACAGTCTATATCAAGGCAAAAATCCACCAAAAACCTTCAGTGTATGGACTTCACTGTGCCGTTAGGGAAGAAATCTACAATATAAAAATCAAATCAATCAATAACTGTCTTGTATTTTTATAGTTCCCTCAATGGGTATACCTCAGAAAGTTTTGAAAACAAATCAGAAAAAAAAAGCTTTGACCAAAACTATATTTAACGAGAGGCATCTTTACGCTAGACATGTACAACTAGGACTAAAGAAAAAAAAAACAACGAGAAAATATACTTGTTACCAAAGTTTTCTTTAGGAAAACCAAGATTATTATTTACAGATATCATAGGCAGATTTTTACGAGGACAAGATCTACAGGATCTTGCTGGTCCTACGTTTCTGCTCAGTTAAGGACATTCAAAGCGAGAATGCATTAAATGCACTAAAGTAAACTAGCATTTTTTGTTTTCTTTTGAAACTCTGTACCACAAAGTTTGATTCTATCTAATCAAGAAAAATATGGGATAACAAGATTTTCATTCTTTGTTATCCTTTCATAAACCTGTCTGGGCTACACATCTGAGTATCACTGTACCAAGAAAGCAATTTTTCAGCCAAGCACGTAAGTTCTTTCCATCTTTGTGCAATGATCCATGGGACTTAAAACAATGATATTTTCACAGCAACATATCTTTGTAATGGGAAATAAAATGACCCTTTAAACCTAAGTCAGGGTTTTCCAAATAAACTCTGACTTTTCATTGGATAATGCAGCCCACAGAAGACTTCTATATGATGAGAGAGCTAGTTAAAAAAGTAAAAAATACAAAATTTCTGCTCAGCTGATGTGGTGAAAATACAATTTCTCTATCTAAACCTGACAGTGCTCTTGAGGCAAGGACTTTAACATTAAATATAAGGAGAGAAAAGTTGTGTTTAACTCATAATGAAAATGAAATTTCTGGCAGCTGCAAGGACTAGTAACCTGAATTAGAGGCAAAATGCAAAGTCTCACCTTGGAAAACTTCCAGCCTCAAAAATTAATCTGAGACAACAACTATCAAGAGATGGACTTTAAGGTACAGAAGCATTGCACCTTGTGCACATTTCAATCTACAAAGTACTCGAAGGAATATGAATGAGAGCCTGAAATGATGCACCTATCTCTGAGCGATCAGAGAGCTGGTTTTACTACAGAAATTTGCTCTTCTTAAAGCTATCATTTCCAAGGCAGTATTTCTTCACTGTTGCTATATGTCAAGGATTGCTTCAATACTTGCTTCCCCACTCAGAATTTATCAAGAGTCAGAACTGGAAATACACTTTCCCAATGTTTGTATAACCTCAGCTTGCCAAAAGGGTTTCCCACTGACTCATGGGTTGCTCGGTGACTATACTTGTCTTTGTCAACTCTCAAAGAGTTACACCTACATGAAGTGTGCTTTAAAAACCCATCATCCTGCCCAGCTCTTACATACATAAAAACTCTAAACTGAGTCAATTCTCATTTACTGCAGTGCTGCAGACGCTAGCCCCAGTTAGGAGACTTGAAGAAAAATCAGGGCATTGGATGACACTTCACAATTTTTTTTATGAATTATTAATAAACTGTTTTTATAATGACAGCAATACAAGGACAGTGACAGAATCTCAATATGGTTTGGAGGTTTTTACATAAAATCACTCCAACAGAAACAATCAGTTCACAGACTCCTGAAGATGCTGTGAACTTCATTTTTAATCATCACAACAAGCTCAATTTTCATTGCCATGTATTGAGAAATCTTCTGGTCCTACAAATCACCATTCAGTCAGCCAAATCAGCTGGCTGTTTCAACCAACCAAACCACTCATATGATGCTGGATTTCCCACCACTCTTCTGCCAGCTGATGCTGCAGGGCAGTTGAAGCAGTTGTTGCTTTAGCTGCTATCGGGAACAGGAGCATCAGACTGAGAACAAAGGGACAATCAAACAGCTATCTGCAGGAGCAGTTCATCACATCCTAACTAATACTTACCCCAGATTTTCTGACATATCAATAGATCCCCATTGTTCTGCTACATCTGTCTGGAGTACACAAAACTAGAGCTTGCCCACAGCAGCTGCAATTATTCTTCTAAGAATAACATCCATTTTACTTCACTGACTAAGAGTCTGTCCCTGGATATTGTTGCTAGCTGTTTCTCTTCATTACATACAAACGAATTCAGTATCACACATTGATTGAGACAGCTGGTCATTTTTCCCTAAAGAGAAGTAAATCTCATTGTGCACATACCCAGAGGAATCAGCACATATGTGGCCTGGGCTTTATACGCTGCTACGTCCCACTGGATGCTGTTCAAGCAAACAGGGGGAACCAGATGTTCAGCAGGGAAAACCAGATTCCTCATTACACCATACACGTGGGTACTCAAGCAAGTGTTACTTATCCTGCTGCTGCGACTTTTTCCTTCTATAACGCTGCTTGGAAGGACAAAAAGCTGCCTTCAAGATTGCTCCAAAATAATAATTCAGGTTGTGAGCAACAGCTCCCTCCTCCAAGTTGGAAGACTGGCTCCTTCCTTTCTCTGCTCTGCTTTTAATCCCCTCACACCCCGTTCTTCCCAAAGAAGGCCAGTGCCTACAATGTGGGAGTAGACTTTGCAGAAGCCCTTTGTCCTCCCTCCAAGGGGGTCCTCAGCCCCCCTCCAGTGGAATCAGTCATTATGAACTTCTGAACCACATTTGCATCTTCACAAGAAGCAAATTCACTTCATGTGCCAAAGCACAGATATTTTATGGAAAGCCAGGCTTTCAATACATAGTTACTCCTAGAGTTGCTGCCACAAGTGAGAAGAAAGGAAACAAAGCTACTTGCCCATTAACTCTACCCTTCAATCCTCGCAGAGAACAAAGGAATGAAATTAATCCTAGGTAGACAAAATGGAGAGGAAAACATCTATCTACAAGAAAGATGAGCCTCCTAATCAGTCAGCTCACAAAAGATAAGGCAGATCTCTTCTTTCACCTATGACTTGTCTTAGCCTCTCACAAAAGACTGTAGCCAAATACTTTGAGAACGCTGAGATGATGGCCTCATCAAAGGCAAACTCAGGTGTGGGACTGGGTGAAAATGAGACAATCCTATTATCAAGGCTTAAGTTGGATTACGACACTTGATAAGAAATTAGGAGTTTCCCTTCAAAATCCCCTTGTGGCAGAGGAAGCTGGCTGTGAGGACAGTCCCTCCAAGGGCTCTTTCCAGGGCAGCGTCCTCCCCACGTGCGAGGGAACATCCTCTCTGGTTCTACTCCTCAGCTGCAAGCTTTGTGAAGCTGTAGAGCACAGGATAAAATGGATCATTGGATCATTACACAAGAGAACTACAATTAAAAAAAACTGGGCACCATACCATCTATATGATATCTAGATATAATAGTAGCAGTAATATCAGCTGTATTTTTAAGAACCCTGAAATAACATTTTGGTTCATCTCATATAGAATAGTCAAAGACATGCTTCCTACCACAGAGAACAGTTTTAAAAATCTGTGTTAAGCTTCTAAAAAAACAAAGAGCAGTATGAAAACGCCCTAAAAAGTCAAGGCAGTAAGGCAAATACTCAAAGTGACCTGTGCACCATCCTCAAATCATAGAACATGATTTATCACCAACTGAAATTAAGTCAGCCACACAGGCCTTGGGGAGCAACTGAAGCTGTCAGAAGGTTCCCATGCCCAGAGCTTATGACTGAGACAGCAGAGAAAAACAGGGAAAGCAGTTTCTGGGGCTGTGCAGCATTTCTTCATGCTGTGCAAAGACTGTCAGTTCCTGCAGACCTCCAAAGCTCAAGTGACCAAACCAGTGAGGTGACTGAGAGCTCTCTCTTCTTCACTCCTATTACTTGGTGAAGAAGTTCTGGCTGTGGTGAACACTACACAAGAGTAGGGCATCCAGCATTTTGTCTGTGCATCCAGCAGCTCAAGACTGTCATTTCATCATGCATATCTCTCAAAGGGAAACAAACGAGGGAAAAGCTCTCATCTTTCACTTACCTATTTTGCTGACTTGCATTCCTTCTTAATATTATCCTCTCCCTGGAATTTTGATATTTTATAGCAATGGGCACAGATAATGTGGTATAGGTGTGACAGAGAGAGGTACTTTTTAAGGAGGAAAAAAACCCAAGAAAATTCACCATACAAAGCAGGGGACAGTACAGAGGAAGGAGCCCAGAAGATCTGTCCTCTTACACAGCACAGAAGCAAGAATCTTACAGAAATTTGGCAAATGTGCACACAGAGATGCTCATACCACCACGGATGCAATATAACAGCACCTGGGAAGCCAAGGGGCTCTCAGGTAGGGACAACTGACAGCAGAAGGAGGAAGGTCTGGTCAGAAGGACAGAAAGCCTTTCTGCCAAGGGAGGACCATAGGACCACTGACACCCTCCCCAGGCACAGATTTTTTTGATGCAGCACAGGAAAATCACTCACACAGTTAAAGACCTGGAAGTAAATAAAATTTTAGGAGAAGGTAAAAGCAACACTGACTTGCTGAAATTGGCTCTATGTATAGTCAGTCCCAGGATCCCCTAAAACCTCCCCAGCACCAAATGAGGCCAGAAGAAATTAGGTAATGATTCCATGTTCATAGATATCTACCAAACCATCAGGGTCTTCACAGACCAACTCATAACATAGCATAGGAGTCTCTCCTGAAAAAATTCAGCAATACCTTTAAAAACCAAAAAAGTTCAGATTGTTTTTGATTCTAGCCTACCTAACAATATCACTTCCTACTTGTAACAAAGCACTATGAAGATTGCAGTATCAGGAAAAAGTGGAGACAACAGAAAAACTTCAAACTCAACTCAAGCAGCAAATCCAGAATCGAAGATTCCAAGAGTAACTGGCATTAGAAGTACCATTCCGTTCTCTGCTGTCCCACACACAGGTCCTGCAAAGAGTCAGCAAACTTATGCACTGTAGTAGAATTTTTTTATGTTATAAAGCCATTTCAGCCCTCTGTTCTTTGTGTTTGAGCTACTCTTCCTATTCCCAAAGGGTATTTTTAATATATTGGCACTGTCACAGGAATAGTCAAAAAAAACCCCCCTGCATGTTATCTAGCAAATAACAGATATCCTTTTGAAAGGATAGATTGCAGTTTGCTTTGCTACTTAAAAGATAAGATTTTTGCTGAAACGCTGACTTTAATAAACATGGCTGCATTCAGACTTCTTCAGTAATTTCACATAGCTTGCTAACCTCTAATTTGACTAGAAATTTAATGTGGACATATACCTTGAAGAACCACAAAAAGTGTATAAAGCAGTCTCTCCTAATGGCAAAACATGACAGCCCATTCTAAATCCTAGTTTCCTAAGGTAGCATGTGAAACTATGTTGAAATTTTCTCAAGTAAACCAAGTTCTCTAAAAAATCCCACCTCCCTTTGCCTTTATCTGGCTTTGCCGTCAACTGAAGTTGCTGAATACTTGAGTATATTCCAACAAATAAGATTTACACTCTCCTGAGCATTTGTATTTCATTTCGAATTAATCTTTCTCAAATGAACTCCAGGCATCATGAAAGCAGAGTGAACTGGCTGCATAAATCTTCAAGTCCAGTTCATTGCACCACTGGCCACCCTCTAATAATTAATACACACAACAGGGAATTTCCTTATCTTCAGATGATCCCACAAACCCACTGTAGAACAAACTCCTTCCAATTAAAAATTGTTCCATCTGTAGAAAAGCTGGAGCATTCGAATATTTTGAAAGGTACATAACTGAATTTCTTTCAACCAGCAATCGGTGCCCAGACAATAGTCCAGATGGAACTGTGCAATTTCTTTTAAGAATGACATGCTGTATGGACATAATACATTATCTGCAGATCTGGATAAAACAAAGAAACTGCTAAATGAAACTAAATATGAACCAAAGCATAACAGATTTCCCCAGTTTTTATTTTGAAATTGAAAGAACCAAATAAAGGAAACAACACATACTGAAGTGAAAGTTCAAATAATTAAAATGATCTTATTTTATAATTAGAAAACTCAACTTACACTAGTCAAAAACATGTATTTCTGCAATGGTGTCCACTTCAGTAGCGAATAAGAAAATCGCATATTTTGGTACCTTCTGCAATCTCCAGAAGAAAGTACTTCACGCTGAAACACCCAGACCCATTTTCCTCTGACTTCAGTGTGTTGTCTTCAGTTAAAACACTAGCATGTGTCAGAGTGCACACAACACCAGCTGCTCCTACCTTTTAAACACATCTCCACGCAACCCCATGCAAGGGAACTGAGCTTTTGCCCTGCAATTTCCCTATTTTAAAATAATGATTATACCCTTTAGCTTACCAAGAGCAATTAAGCCTGTCTGGTTGAGCAAAATGACCGCATTCTGCCATCTCAACCTCACTGAGAATTCCCTGCCAAAACATATTTCTTTGCCCATTAACCAGCAGGTTTTAACCGTGTCTTCCAACAGCCCTCAAGTAAGGTCCTAGGGTAATGTGCCCAGCATTTCTCAATTCTTCAAACTCAAAGCATGCTTTAGTTATTGAAAAAGGCTTTTTGTATTTTAAAAGTTCACCACACACCAAAGATAAACAAGACAAAACAAAGAACACTCCTGAAAAAATAATGCTTGACAAGAAAAATAAGCTTAGAACCAATGCTCATCCCAGTGTTATATTTTACTTGCTCTCTTCCTCCTCCACACTTCTACTTCAGCAAGTATTCTTTGTTTAATATGTTCTCTCATGTTCTTGGAAGTTTCCTTCAATATATTGGATAATTTTTATTTTATAGTGAGCTGTAAGCCACCAAATACAATTCATTACAGCACAGATTGTCTTAAGAAATGCTTCATACTAGCCCTGCCTGTGTTACTCCAGTGCTGAATGCAATTCACGTAGTCAGCAAACAATTACGCAAAAGCACATTATAGCAGTACTTTATTGACAAGCACAATGTTGTTAGAATAAATAGAGTATCTTGCAGCTCAACAGTGAGGAGCTTGTAATTTACTACCCATCAATATTGAACTTTCTATATAATCACTGATCTCCAGTGCACGAGTAGTAGCTTTGTTTCTTACACAGACAGCTCTAAATTTGGAAAACTTTTTTCCCCTCTGCAATTATTCATAAAATAAAATGCACATTTCCAGAAAAATCTCTCTCAGATTAACTATGCCACGACTTCGGAATTTAAAACAAATATGCTGCACTAGCATCAGCCAAGTATTTAAACCTGTTAGCTAATAAACAATACTTCCAAGAAGCACTGATTTAGAATAAACCAATGCAAGCTGTAACCATAGAAATTCTAGTGAGAGGAAGGAAAAAGAGTTTACAGCAAGGGTGGTGAAATGCAGAATGCCTAGCAAGGCTGCAAAATCTCCATCCTTGAACATGTACAAAAACTCAGAGAGATGGGGCCCTGAGTGACCTGATCTCATTTGGAAACTGTAGCCTCACTTTGAGCAGAAGTTTAAACAAGGTGACCTCCTAAATGATTGTTTAATTTTATGACAGTCTAGGGGACGCCCAGAGGCACACAGGAATTACACCCACACCAAATGTCTTATTATCTGCATGCTGCTTTTTCATCTTACAGAAGGAGAACTGAACACACCTGGATTCAGACATAAAATCACTGTATCTGAGGTAGATTGCACAGCTTGAAAAGGAAGCCACCACCCATCACCTAAGCTCACTGTTAATCTGAATGAATTCTCACTGTTAAATAACAGCATTTGTGTGTCCTGTATTGGGTTTAGCTGAGATGGAGTTAACTTTTCCCAGAGCAGCCCCCACCGTGCTGTGCTTTGCACTGGTGGCCGGAAAGGTGTCGATAACACACCAGTGTGTGCTGGCACTGCATCAGCACCCTCTCTCCAACATTCCTCCCTCCCATACCAGCAGTAGGCTACAGGTAGGCAAAGTCTTGGCAAGGGACATACCCAGGACATCTGACTCACACTGACCAAAGGGATATTCCATACTATAGGATCTCTGGGATGTCTGCTGATATAAAAGTTAACAAAAGGAGGAGGAAGCAGGGGCATTCGTCATTTACAGTGTTTGTCTTTCAGAGCAACCACTCCATGTGCTGAAGCCCTGCTTCCTGGGAAGTGTCTGGATGTCACCTGATGATGGAAAGTAGAGAATAAAATCTTTGCATGCATGCAACCTTTCACTTTTCCTTTAGTAAACTGCCTTATCTCAACCTATGCATTGTTTTCCATCTATATTTTCTCTCCCCAGGTCAGCTGAGAAGAGGGAGTGATAGAGTGGCTTGGCGGGAACCTGGTGTGCAGTCAAACCACCAAAGCCCCAATAGCAGATGTCCAGCTGTGGTAATGAGAGCAGAAGCACCTGACCACTGGTGACAACAAAGTCAACCAACAAAAAAACCCACACATATTTCATTCATTGCATGTTTTAAAAATGAACAAAAAGGGATGAAAATATTTTTAAATTTTCATTCCAGTTATGAACCCACTTTCAATAATGAATGCCTTTTTTCTCTCAAGTGATTGTGCTATTTATGGTGCTAGTAAGCAAACAACTCAGAGCAAATTCCTCTGAACCCATGCTATTTAACTCACTTTTAAATAATTTCCCAATGAGATAAGTGCAACCCAAATATTATAGTGGAAATGAAAGAAAAAAATAATCTGAATATTGTTTCATAAGCAAATCCAAAACTAAGAAAACTCAAATCAGTTTCTCAGACAGACTGCTTGAGATCTTTTATTCCTCAATCTCAGAAACATAAGTATAAGATACTATTTTAAAAAGCTAAACTTAATGCAAGAAACTATTTCCCATAAGCTAATTTAAAATTTTAAACAAACATCAAAAGAGAAGAATATGTCCTCTACAAAATGTTCTGCTGACTTAAAAAAAACCAACTGTATAAATTAACACACATGAGCAGCAATTTCTCATGAATGTTAATACAACCAAACTAAATCCAATAGACATGATGGGAGGAAAAAAAATTGCAAGTAACATACTTACTGCTTATCAGAAAGAAATGTAAGTTAGGATAAACAGGAATTTTATTTTCTCATGGTGACACAGCAGCAGTACCACTTTCAAAGTCCCATCACCAACGTCAGGTACTGTTTAGGCCCCAAGTACTTAAATTACTTTTTTTAATAAAGATGAGGTTATTTCCACAAGATTGCCAAGAGTAGCTACTTTTCCATTTAAAGGATCCGTATGCTGTGCATTTAACTGTGGGTGTCCCAAAATTATTGATGCTGCATCCTCTCAAGCACTGCCTCAAGTTCACTGCCTAAGTCTAGCACTCCTCATCACATCGGACTTTATTATACTTACCAGTTCAGGGAAGCAAGAAGCATCTCTAATATTTATTTGAATGGTGCCTAGTACACACTTCCAGGCTGTGAGAAATATGTTTTAATTACTGCATTACCAAACTGGGGAAAAAATTCCACCAGTTAACAAGAAATAATGTAAGCTGATAATAGAAATTAACAGTTGATGGATATATATGCTCTCTGTAGGTGGGTCTTCACCATAAGAGAACATTAAGTGCAAGACATTCAAATAACTACAAACTCTTCTGAGGAAGTACATCAATATTAGAACTCCAACATCTCTTCTTAGAAAGTTTTAAAGTGTCTGAATCCAGATAATTAGCTGGCACAATGATGAAGAAAACAACTGACAGCCAGTTCAGCAGAACATACAGGAAGATACAAGACTCTACATTTAAATTGAAATCTAAATACCTCTTTATTGCTCCTGGAAGATCTAAACTGAATGGAATTCCATAGGAGGATGCTAAAGTGTCATCCACAGCCTTGCTTATTTCCTGCAGCTCTCTTAAAGAAATACAGCCCAGTAAAGCAGTCAGTTCACAGTCTTGTGACTGAACAAGCCTATCTTGTTCTTCAATTTCTCTTCTTAACTGTTGATCTTTTCCTTCTAATATGGCCAGTCTTGTTCGGAGATCTTCAATTTCTTTCTGCATAGAACAGAAACCAAAGGTTACCATGAAGCCTGTAAAAGAAACCCATTTGCCCCTAAGAAAAAACAGTACCAGTGTCAGACGTAGCATGAATTAAATTTGTCCAATTTACCAAACATTAAATGAGACATCCTCTTGCTGACACATGAAAACTCTTATATCAGTTGTATTTAGAAATTCTAGTGCTTCCAACAGTCTGAAAGTCACCTCCATTACACTACCACACATCAGGTTTCTCTTCCAACACCTATTGTCAGCCATCTTTCACTTTTAAAATACATAGGTATTTCTCAAGCTCACAAGTTAAACACTTCCACCAAAAACCAAACGTCAGATCACCCATGGCAACAGAATCTTGTTCTACAGACTGGCAGCTGAAGTGATCAAACACCTATCCTGCAGAATATCCCTGCAATAATTCATCTAATGATTCCATTCTGAAATGAAGCACAGGATGCAAGCAGAGAATCACTATCTAACCAATCCATCTGATAATTAACACTTCATTTTAACTAAAAGCACAAAATCCTTCCTTTCACTTAAAATGGACACAACTTCAACCTCAGCTGCACACATTTTTCTAGAAATTCAAACTGTGTGCATTATGATATTGAGGTTTCTTGCAAGAGCAAAATACAATTTTTAGAATCATAGAATTGTAGAATCATTAATGCTGGAAAAGAGCTCCAAGATCATTGTGTCCAACCATTGACCAAACAGCACCTTGTCAACTAAACCACAGCACTAAGTGGTCAAGTCATTTCTTGACCATTTCCAGGGATGGTAACTCTACCACCTCCCTAGGCAGTCTGCTCCAAAGCCTGACCACCCTTTCAGTGAAGAAATTCTTCCTCATGTCCAATCTTAGTCTCCCCTGGTACAGCTTGAGGCCATTTCCTCTTGTCCTGTCACTTGTTACCTGGGAGAATAGACCAACCTGTCTACAATCTGTTTTCAGGCAGAGAGTGATAAGGTCCCTCCTGAGTCTCCTTTTCTCCAGGCTAAACAGTCCCAGCTCCCTCAGCTGCTCCTCATCAGACTTGTGCTCCAGACCCTTCACCAGCTTCATTGCCCTTTTCTGGACATGCTCCAGCACCTCAATGTCTTTCCTGAAGTGAGGAGACCAAAAATAAAAAGCAACTTCATGAATTTGTACATCATCTTTGCACAGGTTTTTCCTTGAAAACCCAACAGATAGCTTGCATCCAATGAAGGAGCACTTCTTGAAGGAATCTGGGTTGCTGAGTTAAAGTTGTCATCAAACTAGTTGAACACCATACTAGAGAATTTGATTCTATTTCTACATTTCTTACTGTCTCTGTGAAACTTTGCAAGCCACTGAAACTATTACGTCCACAGACTGTATGTTCATCATTTTCTATACAACCTGCATGAGGTCTCTATCTCTATGCTATCTATAGGCACTTAACAGAAATCAAAGCTCAATTCAATGCTCTGATCACATTCAGTCCAACTAAAAATAAAAAACACAAAGCCAGAAACCCAAAACCAAATCTTTAATAAGTAAATAACTAGGCATTACAAAACTGACATAAGAAACAACCATATGGCTTTTTATGGCAATTCACTTCTCCATTCTCCATCTGAGCAAATGGCAATAACAACCAAAATGGTGTTACAGAGATAAATTAAGTGGGTTTGAATCACTAAGATGCCATGTTGATTAATATTGCAAAAAGAGCCCACTCAAAAATTAATTAATTTGTATTCAAAAGAAGGTTTGAGTGGCTTAAAGTAAAAGGGTTCTGGGGTCAAATACTGAGTAATGAAGATAAAATAGTATTCTGAATATCTGAACAGACACTTTCATCTTCAGGCATGTATGAGGTAGGGATGTAGGGAAAAAAAAGAAAAGGCATACTTCTATATTACAGACTCTTATAAAACATGCAGACCATGTACAGATAACCGACTTAAGCATTTCTTTGCTTTTTTAGAGCTTCACTTCATAACCTTAACATTATTTTAATGTTTTCAATGCAATTTACACACAGTTTAATTCACTAATGCTCATTTTGTTAACAAATGTACTTTCAGGTTTGCTGCACTGTAACCAGCTTCCCAAGTATCACTTAAAACAAGAAGAAACGGTCCTTGCACATTCAAAGGTTGACTGGCCCGAAAATTTCAATTTATAATAGTCCTGCACACTAAGTTCATCAATTATTTCCCTTCTTCTTTGGTTTTAGATATAGCAACAAGAGAATGGTGTGGCCCATGTTTCAACCCACACGCATGTGTCAAGGACAGAAAGTTCAGCAAACCAAAACCATCAGTTTTGTTTCTTTCAGTCTCAAATTAGGCTTTTAGTGTGCACAAAGGACAATTCTGTCTCTGTGTTGCTGGCTTGGGAATACTGCCAAAATCTTAATAGGCCCTACTTAGTACAGAGACCTCCATATTCTGTGAAACCATAGTAATTGCAATCACTGCAATAAGCAACCTACATGGGAACAGAAAGGAAGATGAACGGAATCTGTTTTTACAATCACACTTTTAGTACTGAAATGTACAACATAAATAGATACCAGAAGCACACAATCTGCATTCAGAGAAAGAAAGCTGCTCTGCTCAGGAATAGTTCACAGGCATTCTTGGGAGCATGGAAATTTTAATCAGTAAACTGGAATTCTCCCACATTCTTTTCCAGAAATGCAAAGAAGCCTTTAGCATGCTCTTGGTCAGCCTCCACGGACAGATAAAAAAAGCGCTTAAAGTCTCAGCGTGGAGCAGCAGATGAGATTCATCTCACTAAACATAAGATGGCATTTTACTTTGCAGATTTGAATTTAAACTGAGATGTCCAACACAACAGCTAATCAGTACTGATTGTAAACCTCCAGCTTCACTTATGGACTGATGGTCTCAATGAAATAGAGATTGCAGTAGAAATATGAAGACGTAAATTATAGATACTGCTACAGGTTTTCAAATCCCTGAAGACAAATGAAGAACCAACAGCAGAGAGGGCAGAAGAAAAAGAAAAGTGAGGCTGAGGAAAATAAAAAAAAAATACATTACTTCTGATCATGTAAGATTTTGGGCAGGAGCAATCTCTAGGGAATGCTGGGTGCAACCAATCACCACAGATCAGCCTTCCCCAGAACCTCAAATTCCTGGAAACTTTGATAAAATGCTAATAAATAGCATGCCTATACAATGGTGTGGTTAATTTTTCGCTAGTATAACTACAGAAGAATAGATTCAGCTTGAGCAAGTGTAAAAATTAGCTGTTGTGGAGTGTGTAAGTACAGTAGTTTTCAGTTCAATATCTCAAGGTGGCTCTTGCATGTCTAGATGAAAGTAGTTTTCTGCACGCTGATAATGCTGAACTACACCATGTGTCATCTTACAGGTTGATGAAATAAATCTAAAAAATACAAAGGTAACGAGTAGAATAAAAAAGACATTTCTTCACCTAAGTACAATTTTCCAGTGACCACATAAGATGTTATTTCTATTTCTTTGTGGGTTTTTATATATATAAATTTACCTGTGTACATACACAAAGATTACTATACTATTAGATCCACCAAAGGAATGAAAATATCACAAAAGAAGATTTCAAGACAAGACCACAGAAAAAAAAGGAAAACTAGATCTACTAGCTCTCTAAGGTGCCACATCACTGAGTATGATCACCAAAGTTTAAAAGGCACATAACTAGACAGTACATTGAGATTTTTGAAGGATGATGAAAAGAAAGAGCTAAATTTTGCTTAAAAGGCTTGCAGACTTAAAGTTGGACAAATGCCATTTTGAAACATTCCATTTGCCAAACTATCACGTTGTGACATCACATGTCAGTGTAAAGCTATTGTTAGCAAATGCTGACTGCTCTGTGATGATTCCTTCATCCTTATCAAAGGCATCAATCACCTTTCAGGAATAAAAGCTGGCAAATAATGTATTTATAGTAAATTCTAACCAGAAACGGATGAAAACTTTTTGTCTTCAAATAAAAACTTCTGAAGATCAGTGTATATTAAAATGTCAAATTATAACAAAGAGCATACTTAAAAAGATAATGAGGAAA
Source organism: Orthonyx spaldingii (assembly GCA_013397795.1). Taxonomy (NCBI): domain Eukaryota; kingdom Metazoa; phylum Chordata; class Aves; order Passeriformes; family Orthonychidae; genus Orthonyx; species Orthonyx spaldingii. The sequence goes on along the minus strand of VZTJ01004018.1, from coordinate 569,916 downwards.
GTTTAAGCATGCACACAAGCCACCAAACCTTCCAGCTCTGCATCTCTGTAATGAGATTAACACAACTCCTGTGGCTGCCATCTCCAATCATCACTTAGATTATCGACTGGACTCCAGCCAAGGCTCTAATTACTACACAGAAGCAAAGTTGCTATTACAATAAATTTATTTAATTCTGTGTGACAGTTTACAAGGTTTTCCCTACACAGCACTGGTTCTCATACACCACTTTGCAGTCCTGTTACCTGTAACCGTTTCTTTTCTTGAAAAAGCTGTTTTCGTTTTGTGGCCGAAACCTGCATCCTCTCCTGGTAAGTTGATCTCAAAAGTCTGTGCTCTTTTTCATGACAAAGACTGTTTCCTTCATGTCTGACCCTTTGGAAAAAAAAACGACAAAAGCTAAAAATTAGTTCATGAGTTTCAGTGTCTCAAGGATTAAACAGATCAGAATGCTACATGTTACCTTTAGAGTCATAACACTCCACCACCAGCATGATTACATTTCAAACAGATACAGTTAGAGAACAAGAGATTTTTTTCCCTTTGGCATATCTTCCTTTATTATCTCAAACATTCACACTGTTTTTACAACACGATGAAGAAAGAAAATGGAAAGCTTGTATAGCTTCAGGCTTCCCCCAGCTTTATCATATTTCAGAAATTTATCCATCACTGCCTTAAAAGAGACAAAACTAAGGCATGTCGTTTCTATCAATACAGAGAAAAATCTCTTAGACAGAAGTTTAGAAACTTGCCAAAGCCATTTTTGCAGCTTCTGTCAGCTTTTGGAGACTACATTAGAGATCATCTGGAGTGTTTGCTCCACAATGCCAAATTTTACTTCTCTCTTGCACAGCAAGTTCTTTCAAAATCACAGTCAGTGGGCTTCCTCCCAGTCATCTGTACAACCCTCAGTTGTAAATCTTTGCATGACTGGACTCCAAGGTAATCAGCACATTATGTTAAGTATCAATTCCATAATCAGCCTCTCAAAATGCACCTGCAAACAATGCAAATCCATTTTGCCTTCCATGTTCCCTCATAAGGGCATGTGCACTTGCAAGAGCAATTGCATTTCTGTGTCCATCTCGAGAGACAAGTGCATGCATCTCCACATATTCATTTCAGTATCTTGGTTAAAAAATACTGTCTCTCAAATAAAGAGTGTTTTTGAGGTGTGATTTCCCACTGTAATCTTGCAAAGCAAATACATCCATGCCACATATAAAACATGCATCATAAGTCTGGTTTAAGCATCATTAATCACGCAATTATGATCTCCATGCACAGGTGTTTAACAAGCTGGTAGAAGAAGAGGTTTTCATCTATTCTGCAGGACGATCAAAAGATACACATGCTTCTATGCTCCCTCTCTATGGGCTGCAGAATGTACTGAAAAAACAAAATAAAGCCTCGGCACTAACATAGGTATCATTAAGCAAGATAGACATAATGACAGTGTAACTGTATTCTGTATTAACAGCATGCATCAGAGACATCCCTGTTATGAGGTGTTGGCCATCACTGTGCCTTACAATCGTTACACGTTCCTGTGGTTCTGACCAACCACACTTCCCAGTAGCTCTGAAGCCACATTCTTCAAGCTGGAGCTGCATCATTCCTAGAGAGGCATGTAATAAATTTCCAAGTGGCTGACCAAAATTTAGAAAAAATTCCACTATAAACATAGTTTATTTTCAGAACCTTCTTGGAAATTCCATGTGTATCTGTCTGCTTGGTACTGGTGGAAAAGAAACAAGATCTCTCTGATCGCACCAAACCCGACTGCACAACCACAGCATTTGTTATTCCTCAGCTAAACATAACCAAATCTGGCTCCCATCACATGCCTCCAATATCCTGTGTCAACATCAAATGCATTCACTTAAAAACTCATCACATAATTTAATCAAGTAAAACAAAACTGGGGCATGAATTTCAGCTTCATATCTTAAATAAGCTGCCATACACACTTTTCATTTCAGAATATTGCAAAAAGATGAGATTGACTTAACTACAGTAAAATTGCAATCATCTCGTCTTCTGAGGCTAGCCTGATCATCTTTTTAATTTTCCAGGTAAAAAAAAAAAAAAAAAAAAAAGTATTTTTGGGTATATTTGTTTTATTCCAATTCAAAATGAAAACAAAAACTGAAGCCTACAAATTTTCCATGAAGAAGCAGTTATGTTTTCCACTGTACTATCTAAAAATACTGTTGGAACAGAAAGGACTTAAACCCCTTTACAGAAGACAAAGGGTACTCTTGCTGTATCAACGAGTCAGAACACAGACAAAGCAGTATAAAAAGCTACAAGAATCAAGCAAGCAAAATAAAAGGGTGTCTCAACAACAAGAGTCAGACTTAAGAAAGGACTGTGCACAAGACAGAAAAGAGAAGAGGATATTCATCTGACCCTAAAGAAAGGCACTTCTCAGACCTGTGCACAGAGAAGAGTTACAGATCTAATCATCCAAAGACTAGGAACATTTTCATAAATATAACATCTATTTTACATATAAAAATATTATATATACATGATATAGGATAAAAATAAGCAAACTGTATCTGAGGGATGCTTTAGTGACTCTATTTCTGTGACAAAGACAATACCACCTTTAATGCCAAAATCATTATTACAAATTAATGCATAGAGCAAACACATCTTAATGACAAGATAGAGAATGGCGTATCCTAATCTTTAAGGTATGGTAAAACAGCCTCTTGGCACCTCAGAAGGTAGAAGGACACAGCTCTGAAAGAGTGCAGTTTGTTTTAAACCTCCGTCATTACTAGATGCTATAAACAGAGGTTAAAAATACCTTCAAATTTTCCAATTTCACAAAAAAATCATATTATCTGTACTGATTTTATCCAATTTTCATGTCTACCAAAAATTATACCCAAATGTATTGACTAGCACACTGCAGCCTTTACATGAACAAGCTGCCAGAAAAAAAAAGTTTCTCTTCTTCATTTGTACTATTGCATTTGAGAATAGCTTTCAATACCTATAAAGTATCCTCTTCTAACAACAGTAACTAGGAGCATGGATGAAGAGAGACTAAGAAATAGAGACTACATTTTTTTCCCTAAGTTAACTACCCCTCTTGGGCCATCCAACACATCTCGCATTCCCCCAATCTTTGAAGATATCCCTTCAAGACAAGGTTTAGAATTTATTTTTGTGACTTTGTACAGTGCTGAGCTCAATACTGCTATCTAAGAAGTGGCACACAAAAGGAAGCTCCCAATGATCTATTCATATCAAAAAATAATCTGGTTTTTACTTTATATTTAAATATCCTTTCATTGCCTGAAAGGGAGCATCAGAATTAACTCCACAGGGAACTGTTGCTCAAGCTGCGTTGCTGTTGTATGCTCAAGCTGCCGTGTCAAGGATTCAATCCCATTCCCACTCAACATCAATGAGAAACGTTCCATTTAATTCGCCAGTTCATCATGATCATGTTTTTCAAGGGAGTTCTGAAAGAATTGTAGAAAGAAAAAAAGGGGGGGCGGGGTGGAATTTTCATAAACACGCTCCATATTGATACATTAGACGGTCATTAAAACTCTTTACTAAAATTATTCATAAGTTGTATTCTGCATTTTGAGAAAAAGAGAAGCATCATTTTCCACAATAATGAATCAACAAACTTACCAATGATCAGCAGCCCAGCGCAATGTTGCTTGAACTTGGGTCATGAACCTATCCAAAAAACTGCTAACCGAAGGATGCCTTGAAGGAAGCTGAAATTTTAAAGAATTTTTCTCCTTCTCCAGTTCTTCCAGTTTCCGTCTAAACTTATCAGCTAGAAATTAAATTTAAAAAATAATAGAAGTTAAACAATGACAAAAGGGTCCTGTTTTACCTGGGGGAAAAAAAAAGTCTCTCAACAAAAACTAAAATCCACCTCTCTGATGGTTCTTCTTCCTCTTTTCATAAAAGATATCAGTCTGTTCTGCTCAAGGACAAATTAACAAGACTACAATGTAAAACAACAAATACCAAGATGCCAAGCTACCTTTTTCTATGACAAGGACAAAATTGCAGGCTTCCCAGCACTTTTTTAATTTCACAGGGCTCCAAAGAATCGGCTCAAAGTTGTCATCCATGCTCTTCCTAGAGTAACAGCTGAGAATTAAATTCTAGGAAAAGTGCTACTCTTCACTGCTTCAATTTGTCTTAAAACTCAGATAATAGTTACGTATTTAAATTCTGACCTTACAAAAAAATTGTACTGTTCTTAGGTCAAGAACTGAAGAATCATGCGTGATCTCATAGCAATACACTTCAGCACAAAATGTACATGCAATTATAGCAATTAAACAATTATCACATTCTGGGCTCTCCTGAATTATGCTAAGTTTATCATCCAAAACAAAAAGATTTATCTTCAACTTTAAATAAAAATAGCAGTAAACCCCAAGAGATTGCTTTGATTCTACCATAACCCTACACATTTCTTAGAGTAATGACTCCTCTATGTAAGCTACCTCCTGTGTTAGAAAACAAAGGAACATCATTCTAACTACTAATTATTAATTCTAGTACGTGTATCTTCTATTGTGTCACTATACCAGCAAAATCACATACATGACAGATAATAAATCTGCCAGTCCAAGACAGAACACCTTTGATGACACATTAGTCAAATTAGAGAGTTTTAAGCTAACCCAGAAATGGAAAACCTTTACAGTTCAGTACTTTGCTCGTGACCTCACTGCCTACAATTTAGTGTGATTAGCAATCCTTTTAACATTTTCAATACGTTACTATCAGAATAGCATCCATCTGTGCATGTTTTTTATTGCTGATTTTCTTTCTTTAGCCTCCACGGGGATTTAAGAAGAGAAGTTGCTTACGTTTGCTGGTTTAGTGAAATGATGCATTTTTGCAATAATCTGTCATTAGTATTGATCTTCATTCTGCTTCTGTACCAACAGGGAGAATAAAGTAAGACTAGATCTTTTCCCTGTTCCAGCACACTGTTCCAGGGTAAACTCACTTCGGTGTTATCATTGGGGTGCAAAATGTCAGCAGACTCCTGCTGAAATGAGCACCCCATACGTACCCATGTGCATACTATTCCTCAAAGTAATGGAGGTGAACCACATCTGTGATGCGTTTCTCAGGGGCCACAGCTAAGCAGATTCACCCTATCCCTATCACCACACTGAAACTGAAATTTGAGCTGAGTTGAGACTCCCAACCCCATATTTTGACCAGAAAAACATATCAGCACTTGCATGCTGATATCCCACTTGGCATTTCAAACTCAGCCATCAAAAATACCACTGTTATAAACAGAATAGTGAGGGTTGAAAGAGTTGGATTGTGACCAATGACCACTGAATGCCAAACCACATGGAAACACTTCCTTTTACCCATACCACTCACCACTGGGCTTGCTGGGAGTTGTAGCAACCCTCTACAGCCATTTAACAATGTCATCATTGTTCTTCGACATAATTATGCTTAACTGTGTTTGTGTGTCCAGTTGTTTCATCGTTCTACTCCTATCCCTCCTGGCCCTAGAAATAGGCTATTTTGGGAAGCAAAACAGATGAGGGGATCCACATGCCAATTCCTTCTCTCTCTCATTAAGTCTTGGCTGCATCCTGCTTTATATATTCCAATCTACACAGTATTCAATTAGTTTCTACTAACAGACGTTTCTAAATAATTTGCTCCACTGGCATCTTATAAGTAATATGGCTGGTCATATCCATTTATCTCTCCATACTAAATGATTTTTTTATCCTTCTTATCCTTTCAGCATCACAGTTAAGGGTTATGTCTTAAGACACTCTGGCACCACTGAGCAGAACACTGCAGTACTCAGCTTTTAGGCTCCTCTCCTGGGAAGGATATACACAACATTTGACCTGGCTGATACTTTCAGTGCATGGAGAGACCCAAGAGCCTCAGTGCCAGCTGTAGAGCATGGAACCATGCAAATATGGTTCATCTCAATCCAGCTTTCAGTGTTGCAGTTCAAGAGAAATCTGGATCAAGCGCCAGTAATGGAAACGATCAGAAGTCTAGCCAACAGCATGTGAAAGAGGACAATAAGCAGGGTTCCTCAGACTAGCAGAGATAAAGACTGAAGTAACTTCCAGTACTACCACAAGCCAGCAAGCTGCAAAGAAAGCAGTAACACAATGTTGCCTTAGAACATGAGACCTCAGTAACACACCTGAGTTGCAGAAAAGGATATGAGAAAAAAAAACATTAGGTATAGTGAAGCACTAAATCTAACCTCCAGGGTTATACAGGAAATCTTCTCCAGTGTTGGTTTTCAGGTCAGACAAACATCTCCCAGGAATAGCTCTGGCAGAGTTTGAAGGTTGAGGCCAGAAAAATCAAATGCGTTCTCATGTTTTAACAAGGGGAAATTGCCAGATTCTGCACCTGGGGTGGGGCAACCCTGGATGTACTGACAGACTGGGGAATGAGACACTGGAAAGCAGTGCTGTAGAAATGGGCCTGGGTGTCCTGGTCAATGGCAAGTTGAACATGAGTCAGAAGTGCCCTGGCAGCCAGGAGGGCCAAGCATGTCCTAGGGTGCATCAGGCACAGCTCCGCCAGCCAGGCAAGGGAGGGGATTGTCCTGCTCTGCTCTGCACTGGGGTGGCCTCACCTCAAGTCTTGTGTGCAGTTTTGGGCACCACAACATAAGAAAAACAATAAACTGTTAGCGAGTATCCAAAGGAGGGCAATGAAGATGGTGAACAGCTTTGAGGGGAAGCCGAATGAGGAGCAGCTGAGGTCCCTTGGTCCATTCAGCCTGGAGGAGAGGAGACTGAGGGGAGATGTCATCGCCATCTACAACTTCCTCATGAGGGTAACAGGAGGGGCAGACACTGATCTCTTCTCTAGGGTGACCAGGGACAGGATCCAATGGAAGGTCCTGAAGCTGAGTCAGGGGAGGTTTAAGTTGGATATTAAGAAATGGTTCTTCACCCAGAGGGTGGCTGGGCACTGGAACAGGCTCCCCAGGGAAGCTGTCATAGCACCAAGTCTGACAGAGTTCAAGAAGAGTTTGGACAACACTCTCAGGCACATGGTGTGATTCTCTGGGCTGTCATTGCAGGGCCAGGAGCTGGACTTTGATGATCCTTAACCCAGCCCAGAATATTCTGTGTGATGCTGTGTGATCTCTTCCACCATAATTTCTAGGATTTTTCAGCCAAGAAGTAGACACAGAAGGCCTTTGCTACTGCTAAGTCATCAGACTCACAGACACAACCTTCTTTTACTTTCCTTTTAGTCTTTTAAGCATGTTATTCTAACACAGAAAAGGCCTTCACAGAATCCAAAAACACACTGAAAGACTGAGACACCAAAAGAAACCACATGCACTCAGATATCTCCATCACAAAGACAGACATAATACTTTCTCTATCCCATACTTCACCTCAAAATAAGCTACTTAATGCACAGTTTACATGTCAAAAGCAATCACCCCATTTGATGAAGTTCTTAAATTAACAAACTTTCATGTAATCAATACATACTGTTTTACAGGACCATTTAAAATGAGGCCTAATTCTCTTTATCAGCCTTTTATTTCACTGCATTCTGATGCTAGCTTGCTGCCTTGCAGAGTCCTACAGATACCCTAGACAAAGCTCCTGCTTCAGACCAAACAGTAAAAGTTAACTCTTAAATTACCCTCCCCGGCAATCCATTACTGCCTGTGTACTTCAGACATCTCATTCACCTTAAAGCCAACCCAGAGCATAGGCCTGGAAGATGCTGACTAACTGCTGTTCTCAATTAAACAAGCAGCAGTCAGAAAACCGTAATGTCTCCAAAGATCATGCTTTGTAATAGCTTTGAGTAAAGGAAGCAATTTCCATAATTTCTAATTGACAATGTGAGAACATCTGGCTACCTCTCTACTTTTTACGTACTCTAACATTGCATTTATTTCTCCGAAGAAAAGGTTCACTTTATCAGAACTATTTATCATCATTTAAAAAACATTTAAGAAAATCATCTCAGTAAGGACAGAACCTCATTTGCTATGTACTGCATATACTTCTGTTTATTTATGTCTGTGCTAATAAGTGGGAAGATGATCAATCATGCTATTCTACAAATTACTGGACATTAAAAAGGTGTTTCTTCAGCTAGTTCAACTAGGGAAGGTCATTCGATCTTGCTTCACAATTCAGTAAACAACCTCTTCCCTTTTGCCCTTGCATCCCCCCAAAATCTGAAGGCCCTAAAACAGAATTTGTGTAGGATTTACAAGCATAAAACACACACTGCAGCTCCAAAATATTTTTTCTTGCCTGCTAGACATTTCCGGAGACATGCAATCTCCCCACCATTCACTTTCTTAAGAACTTTAAGGGTCCGAGTGACTGAAGTGTTTTGTATGCTCAGCACCAAACACAGTTATGTATTTGGTAAGAACCAAAGAAGCCCCAGGTTCAGATCCAAAGATGCCTCTAGCAGCCTGTATCCAAAAACACACACAGTAACAGAACTTTAGAGAGATGACTAAGAACCAGGGTGCAAAGTGCCCCCTTTCTGTTCCTGAATCTCTAATGTCTGTCAGCTGAAAGACTTCCTGTGCAAGACACTACTCTTAGATCTCTTCACTGCTTTAAGTGGGGGAAGAAATAAAATCACCAACTAGTGGACATCTATACACCAGAAACTTCTCTCTTCTCAGGCTATCTATGCTTTTGGTCTCCAAAACACACTATAACAGAGAATATAAAAATTAAATTATTAATCACTTAAACACAATCCCTCTTTGGTAATCTGAGAAGTCTAATGTGGAGCTTCAATACATTACTGAAACACACCTGGAGAGCAGACTAGTAAGCAAGGTGTCTACAGCCTAGTTACTAGCATTAGCCTCCTGCAAAATAACTTGTAGAAGAAAATGCAGATCAATTAATACCCAAATATGACACGTAAAGACATATACTGTGATAAGAACTGAAAGCATTACAAGCACCTGGAATATCTATCTGCTCTTTACTTAAGGATAAAATAATTAACCATTTAAGAGTACCAAACATATATACAGTCAAAAATAAACACACTTGACACATATAAAATGGAGCTTCAGATTACTCTTGGATAGTTGAACAGCTAGCCCTTACCATGTGAGGTTGGGTCATTGGTAAAGAACAAAACCTTTGCTACCTTCCATTCAGTCCTGTATGTGGAAAAGAGCAAAATAAACCACTGCAAAATCAAACTGCACACCTGGGCAAGGCTGACTCCAAGAAGTCATAAGGCTGGGGACAGACACCACTGAAACAACAGGAGTAGCAGAGCTATGCCTCCCCAGCTGACTGTGCAGACTAAAAGGAGAACATCTGCAGAGCAAAACAGTTCAGTATTGAGGCCGCATTTCAGAAGGTCCTACTTCGAACTAGGTTTAGTGTAATCTCATGCATCGAATGACACATAGTTGAACCCCTTGGGTGCCTCCGCAGCACATCTTCAGACTTTGTCTCACCTGAAAGAAAACCAATCCATTGTACTACAAGCTTGCTCTACAGTGCAAAGCCAAGCACAGTAAATGGGACAAGTGGAAGATTATTTTCAAAGGCTCACGTGCCTAATCTGAACTACAATTATATTTGGGCCAGGGTCCATTAAATATATACAGTAGTCAGTGGAAGAAGCAGTTCCTGGGAAGGCCAGTAAGCTGAGGCTAAATCTTTCCAGACAAAGCTGTAACCACCTGGGTACCACAGCCAAACATTCATATTCAGCTCATAAAAAGGTAGAGCAAAACGCAAATGTATTTATCCTGCTTACCCACCACTTAACTTTTTCCATTCCAGTCAAAAAGGCAACTTTGTGAAATTTCTCACTCCAGCTCTGCTCCTGAACTATCAGGACTACCTTGAGGAAGAGTGAAACAAACCAAACTCCTGGCTGCTGAACACTCTTTTGAGTCCAAAGTTACCGCCACAAAATTCACCCTAAAGCAGGAGGGCCAAAATCTGCAGAGTGCTTCAACTCCATAATTCCTTGTTTTGTGTGTATTCCTCAGTTACTTGTCACTCTTATTACAGATGACAAACCCTTCTAATTCCTGCTGACATGCTCGATTGATAGTTGCCTCCAGTTCTGGTGCTATTTAAAGCTAAAAGATTAGCAACCAGAAGAGTACAAGAGAATAACTCTCCTACATTCCCTGATAGACTCAAGGCACCAGAGTAACCAAAACACCCAGCAATGACCTGATGCAGCATTTGATGACACAAGCTTCCCCTGCTGCAGTCAGCATCAGCTGCCTATCCTCCAGTTCCTTCTCCTTTCCTAGCAATGAGACACCACTATATATAAATCAGGTGGGGGAGGAAAGGGAAGGAAACCTGGTTCTCAAAATAGTCCCTTCAAGAGAAGAAATGGAGAACAGTGTCTACAAGATTTCTTAAGAGGGAGGACAGCTCAAGCATGCTTTCTGCCTCCAAGCAAGCTCTGCATTTTCCACCCATCAGTTCATACCAATTACAACTTAGGAAATTGCTGCCTCCCTAAAATATATAACATTTCAGAATTTAGTGTACTGAACCTCTGTGTTGCAGCAGAGTTGGGAAGTATGAAAGTTTTAAAATATACAAGAACAGACACTTTTAAGCTATTATTACAAAAGGAAACTTGACACATTGGCAGATCTTAATTTCCCTTCTCTAATTTATATTGAATTGAAGAGCATTCATTTAGCTTTGAACAAAAAGCTACATTCTTAGAAGTTTTACAGATGCTTCCTCCAAAGAACACCACCAGGATTTCCACCTACAGTTTACATCAACATTGGAAAGTCTATGTTGTATATGAAACTTCTCCCAAGAAAGGCATTAGTGCAAAGCCTGGGGTAAACTTTTATGATAAATTTTGACCAGTGCCCCTACTTCACAGAACATTCACAGCAGCAACATGACTGACAGACTGTCACTCAGATCTGTAATGTGTTCTCTGGCTCTTAATAACAACAGTTAAATGGATTTATGGGCACAAGCCATAAAACTCCATGGGCTTTGTGAGAGTGTAGGTACAGTTACTTTCAACATCAGCAGGAATATAAGCAAGAAGCCACAAAGCCAGAAAGGGTTTGTCCAGTACACCTCTGGGAAATACGGGGGTTGAGAGCCTAGCAGGAAAATATCCAAGTCCTGACTTGGACAATTAATCTCTTTAGTTACTTGGCCAATGTTAGAAAAATTTTGCTTTCTTATGTTACTTTCTCCTCACCTGGCAATGATGCACGGTGAACTATCCTCACAGCTGTTATTTCTGGGCTGAGTTTAAGGACATCAGAACTATTTGGATAAACTTATACCACACTTTCCTGTAACATGACTATCCTGAAAGTAAAGTAGTTATTATTTGCCACTATCATCTCATGGAGGAGCCTCCAATGGAGGTACTAGGCTCAGACAATGGGGGGGTGGGGAAAAACTCTACTCCAAATTTACAATCCACTAAATAAATGACAGCCAAAGGGGCAAATGGAGAGAACAGTGCATCAGACCTACACTCTGGGTGAAAATTAGGGACAATAATTTCAGCATACCAGAAGCAGCTTAATCTCCATGGCTCTTAATATGACACTTCTGAAAAACATTACGTTTTTATCTTTATTATATTTATTTATATATCTATAATATTATATTTTATATCTTTAATAGCAACATTTTTAATAGTAAGACCTTCATAAGCATTTCACATTAGAGCATAAACGAACTACCTCCATAATTTTCTAAATGCTGGAGTAATCACATTTGTTAATGTGCCTGACATGCATAACAGTTAGTGAAATAGTGGGCAGTTTTCTGTATGTGACAACCTTTGTAATTCATCTGTTTAACTGTATGAAAAGTACAATTCCATACAGTTTCTATCCCCTATAGTCTTTCCCTTCAGATTTGCTGCATTTGTAAATTCCTTCAAACACCACAAGAGTTTACAGATAGGCACATGAACATTGGAGACATCATTTCTCTTTTAGCCAGTTCACAAGACAAATAAAACAGTGCCCTATTGACTGTTTGCTTTTCACAGTCTTTCATAAAGTTTCCAATGAAACCACCAAGATGCTTCCATTTCCAATATGACTTTACAATAAAAGTAATTTACAGTAACATCAAAAGATACATTAAAAGGGGAAAAAAAAGCTGATTGCTTGTGTACTTTATTTGATACCAACATTATTCTGCAAGCAGTGCTGATAGCACTGTCACTACATATAAGATTTTAGAAAAATAAAGAAAAACACCACTGACTCCAGGTCAAATCTGTATCTTTAGAAACATCAGGCTATGTAGCACAATGGCACAGACAACTATTGTAAATTAAATTCTACTCTGAAAGTAGAATTTCCTCTCAAGACAAGGAAGAGAGCAGAAATCAACACAAAGCTCCTTGGCTTGCAATACAGCTCCAGATAAAGTTTGGTGGATGTTTCCAATCAGTGCAGTTCATATACAAGAACTGTCAGCTGTATATTAATGTCAACTGTAGACAATTCAATCCCTGTTCACCATGTCCCTTTCCTTGCTCCAAGAATCTTTAAGCCAGCATCTTTCTTCACTGCCTCTGAATAAATGTCATGGACTGATTAGAGAACAGGTGAGTCAATTAACAGTAAACAATGCAATGCTCTACAACTAATTGCATTATATTGTGCAATACCTGTCATTTTTATAAAGCAAGTTCTAATTACTCTAGAAAGAAATTTTAGAATTGGATGGTCTATATCTGGGCTTTTATAGTAAGGATTTTATACCTAGAGATAGTTAGATTATGTTGGGACTTTTTCATACCAGGCTCTATTTAAGCACATACTGTGAATCTAAGGTGCTTTGTTCCAGCTGTCAAACAAAGAAATGGATCCTTTATTATTTTCTAACCTGAATATATTGAGAACACCATCCTAAAGCGCACTGTTCGAAATATTTTTTTTGTGATAGGAGTCACAAACTAGTATAGATAATATAAGCAGAATTTCACAAAGGTTTATCTTCATACTTTTAAAAGCCATGTTGCAAAAATGCAGAACAAAGCAGCACAAAGTCTATGCTAAGAAACATCAATGAGTAGATGCAGAGTTGCTTTAAGTTGAAGTCTGAAAGAAAACAACACATATTTTGAAGTGTGGTGTATATCAAATTGTGCTATGTTTCCCAAGGACTAGAACAGGAGAAGAAATCAGCTTGCAATTCTGCTTAAGCCACTAGCTACAGATCAACACCATCAAAACAAAATGCAATTAGGCAACATTATCTTCCTTCTGTTGTAAGGCACACTGATGAAAAAGTATAAAAGACTATTTCTTATTGACTGAAGATAACACACAGAGAACTATAAAGAGAATATAAATGCGTGCATGCAGCCCCAAAGCAATTGCTCTGAAAACTGCAGTGGGGAACTCTACAAGGAAACTCGAAGCTTCTAGAAACAAAAGGCAAGAAAGCAGATAAAGCAGTCTTTGTGGTAACAGAGTTGAAAACAGTACATCCATTCATTATGGATGAGTACCTGGATGCTAGAATTTTACTTTTGGTTAAAGCAATCTTTTTCTGCCTTTCTTGGTCCCTGCATTCCCCTTTTTGAGCTCCCACAATATTGCTCAATGTTTGCTTGTATTCCAGGTCTCCACTCTCGCATTTAATACTCTACATAATCTCAAATATATAAATCTAATTTAATTATTTCTTAATTCCCAGTGCTCTTCAAGAACTAAAACGTTACCATCAAATTAAGCTGACAGCCTTCCCTAAGCACTCTGCATCAGAAGATGCAAAATCAAAAACTGTTTTAAAACTTTTAAAAAATAAAAGCAAATAAAAAAATAGCAAATAGAAGATGCTAACTTAGTTCAGCCTAGCCACTTTTACAATTTCTACCATCCATCACTGCTCTAGTACCCAGAAGTTACACTGTTCTACTTCATACAGAAAAGGCTATATCCTCAGAAATCAAGCAATAAGAGAGAAAGGTTTGCAACATCTGCCATTTGTTCTCAGACTATTCTGACTGTCAAAACAAAAAATTGATTCACAGAAGTTAGAATTTCATAGAATTATACAATGGTTTGAGTTGGAAGGGACCTTTAAGGTCATCTAGTGTAAGCCCACTGCAACCATCAGGGATATCTTCAACTAGATCAGGTTGCTCCGAGCCCTGTCCAGCTTGACCTTCAATGGTGCCAGAGATGGGGCATCCATCCACCACCTCTCTGGACAACCTGTTCCAGTGTTTCAACCACATCATTGTAAAAAATTTCTTCCCTATACCTAGTCAAATCCAATAATTTACACCAGCTCAAGGAATCGGAATTCAATGGCAAAGAAAATCATTTGAACACAGAATAGCTGCTGGCTGTTAATATTTGGTTACTTATTTCCTGCCCCTCCATTTGAACTTGGCCTTATTAATCAATTCCCTCTCAGCAATTCATGGGCACCCTTATAACCCAGTTTCTCCCCTCACTGTTTCTGCCCCTTGATCCTCTTCCCTTCCCACATCTTCCAGCTAGCATCTGCTTCTCTAGTCTTTGTTTTCCAAAACCAGAAAAAATACAATTTTTTAGCTATTTGACTTACACCTACAGTTGATTTAGCTTACATATACAAATACTAAGGTCTTGTCTATTTCCTAACTACCACCTTCGACATTGTTTTCCCGAGTTTATTTTTGGTACCAAAGCATATACACAAAACAATTTAAATAATTTTGGGCAGTGACAACTGTAGTTGGATCCTGCAACTTCCTTTGGAAGGCCAAGAAAATATAAAATATCAAACATAAAAGCTGCATACCCTTTTCTATTTTCTTCCCTCTGGAAGTTAATCTTTGTCCTATTGATCCTGAATTTCAAAACATCCTTCATTCCTGACATTCCCAAAATGTCACCAAATTCTGTAAAAAAACCAGAAAGTTTATGGGGCTCAGAGCACTGCACGAAGTGAACTTCTCTGCAGAAACAGAGTCTCACACTGAACTGGATCAAAGCCACATCTAACTGCAATAACCTCAGAGGAGGCATTTCCTCTGCTATCAAGCCATACTTCGTGTTGGCAGCTTTGCAGGTTCTCATTGTAGAAATTACTTGTGTTTTGTTCAGCTCACAACTCAGAGGCATCACCTCCCTGAAACAGATCCATACCAACACATCATGGTATTGGGAGAGTCAATATCACCACCACGTTCAATCTGTTACAGAGGCTTCCAGACACGACAAGCATAGCAATTTTGTCAAGTTTAGTCTTGGCACTGCCCAAATTCCACCACCAGGGATAAAGAATAGAACAACTAAATACAAGGCAGGAAACCACTCCACACTATGTGGGGTATGGTCAGAAGATGATTAAAAGCTTAGATCATTTGCTCAAAGAATCCAACATCCTACAAAGTAGTGCAATAATATCTCTAAATTCTCTGTTTCCCCATCCTCATCCATCCACTAGTACTTTTACAGAATTCTTCTGTGGAATTATCAACAGCTCAGGAGTATTCCAGGAACCAAAACAACAATTAGGAGTTGCATGATTTCCCTATGGGAAACTGACAAAACAATCTGTCTGCTCTGCATTGAAAAGATTTACATGAACACATGAAAGGAATTAGCATGCAAAATCTCAACAACATAGGCATATATTCCTTATTGCTGGTTCCCATAAGCCTCACAAAACACTGGATATTAACCAAAACATCACAGAAACCTACAAATCACAAGCATAGCATACAAAAAATAAAAAATAAAAGGACAGCCCAGGAGTAGTTATAAGCATAATCAGGATGGCCTATCTAGAAATAGTAACTTTTCACAGTCCACATTTTCTTTTCATGCATCTACACATACCTACATTTTCAGGCACAGAGGAAATATTTGGGATATATAGCATGGTTTCATGGGATGGTTCTACCATGACTCTGCCAGGTGGCTTCAAGTCACACCGAATATTCTCCCTTGAACACTGTCTACAGTGCTGCATTACAAGGTCTCAAAACAATAACCTTATTTTTTTCAGCTTCTAGGTCCTCTGTCTGTAAAAACACAGATAGCAACAATTGCTCCATAGGGGCCTCATTAGGCTTAATTAACACCTGTGTGAGATCTTCAGATAAAAGGATAGGTGTAATTACACAATCTGAACTGCTCCTTGCATAAGAAACCTTGTATTAACCCTTTCATAATTTGAGCTTTTCACACTGTGTTACATATAAAAGACTCTCAGCCACTAGAGTCACCCCTTAATCTTTTCATTTCAAAAACAGATGAATCCCATCATCTTTCCTGTTTTAACAAATGGGATCCCAGAGTCCTTTTTTTTTTTTTTTTTTTTAGTCATTATTCCCCACCTTCCTTCCTTTCTCATATGCACTTTAACTGTTTACATTTACAATACTCCTTTCATCCTGCCTCTGAGCTCATGGAAGTGTTTCAGGTGTAAGAACTACTCCTCAAGCACACAGGACAGCAGGCAGAGCAGCACAGGAGGAGGTCAGCAGAGGGAAGACCAAGGGCTCTCTAAGGAAGTTCCACAGCTTTTTAACTCCACTTTTGTGCCACTTCAGCAAAGCAGTTATGAATGAGACAACACCCCATCAACCACTAAATGCAGAGGCCTGGCTGGATTGTGTTCACAGAGGAACAGCAGCAACCACCCAATGACAGCCACTGCAAGAAGTCCAACATCCTCCAGCATGCAGATCCAGAGAAGAGCCTCTCAAATGCCCAACCTGAGTGGAGTGCAGCAGTGGCAAGGCATTTTCACTAGTCCTCACATTCCAAGCTACAAGACTTGAAAGTTTTGCATACAGGCTCAGTGCCTTACCCAGCCTGAGCCCATGAAGTGTCACTGCCTCCAGCAGCATCTCCCACTGTTCAGCAGAGCATCCAGAGGCTGGAAATGAAAGCTGCCAGACCAGTGTCTGTGTTGACAGAGCCAGGTGGAAAGGGGAAAGAGGAGCAGAGTGGGACTCTGATGGATGAACAGCTAGAAACCGAGCTTGGGGAGAGGGATTTGGAGATCACCGCGCCCTCCAGAAGGGGTTCAGAAAAGCAGGTGCTCCAGAAAGGATGAGAGATCTGCCATTTTTATATGAACCCACATACAAAAGACAGAACATATTTCAAATGTAATCCTGTTGTAGACCCCAGAATTGCAGCTAACCAGATGCAAGTTCTGCTTCCAGCCCCTGCAGCGTATCTCCTGCAAGCATGTAAAATAAATGCATTAAAGCCTGCTATCTTTTGTGGTATGCATTAGCTACAAATGAAATCTTTGCAAGAAAATAGTTTTTATTAGCATACAGCTTCACAATAACTAATCACTACTCTCTTTGTGAGTTACAATCAAATAGCATTGCTATGGTAGTGAATCTTGCTATGAATTTCACTCTGTGCCAGTACACCCACACAACCTGTTTTACCACAGCAAAATAAACATTTCTATCCAGCCTTCCACCTTAACTCTGTCCAGCAGCATCCCCTGCTATTGAAATGGTTTGAACAGATTGTCTTTGAAGTAATAAGTAATATGTTAATGTGTCTGTTGTTAACAGCAACCTCTATAAACACCTAATTTTTTTCCCCTTCCAAATATCTCCTGCAAATGCAACAGAAGACAGCTGAGCTGCTTTCCCCTCCCACACCCATTCAGCTTCTTTTTACTTTACCTCAATGGACAGTTTAAGAAGAACTGTGGTAAGATATGTAGATCAGACAGATGGCATTTGCTGCTCTTTTCTCAGTCCTGCTGCTCAGTGGTTTTAAAAAGCCATGATAATTCATTACTTAAATAGTCGCAGGTAGATCTTCAGTTCCACTACAACTTTTTCTTATCCATTTTGGAAGTGGGATTATTTTATTTACAGGAAGTATCAGACCCTTCCATCAGAGCAGAAAGAGATATTGGATTAGACCAAGTGACCTGAAATAAATTACTTTTGTTCTTTGCTTTTAAATTTCTCCTCAACAAGCACAATCTTCTTCCTACTTTATTTTAACAGATCTGAAGAGCAGCTGACATCGGCACTTCCTGGCTGGAGCAGTGGGGCAGGATGGTTTGGTTCTCCTTTTATGGTTCTCTTTACACCATCCACCACCTGCACCCTAGAGTGTGATTATAGATCCACTTTCCTCCCCACAACCAGAAATTCTCTCTTCCCAAATTATATCTAGCCATTATTTCTCTAATATATTAATAAAAAACCAAGAATGCTATTTATACACATACACACACACACACACACACACCTACGGGTGGAGTGCATATACATATATACACATACACGTGTGGCCTTCCTCTTGAAAGACATAGATAAACAGTTTTCAGTATATGGTGAGGAAGCCGAGTTTTATTCCTCTTTTCTTTTTATAAAACAAGTAGCAAGGTTAAAATATAGAAAACCATTGTTATTTATGTTACAAAGCAATGCAGAAATAAAAAGTTAAGCCAATGGATTTTACTCTGAAATATCACTGGTTGATAAGGTTTACTGGAATCTCAGTTAACCAGCATCAAATTGCAATTTAGGCAGTGGTCATTTCTAAGCAAGTTGTTCCTTAGTGATGGAAGACATGGAAATAACTTTTATCACATTATTACTAGAGGCTCCACATTTCCACACATAACTGCTTCCAAGCAATAAGCTCCGGTCAAGTTAGTGTTCCATCAAATCTGTCAATTGCAACTCATTTGGCACTACAGGACAAGCCGACACATTGCATAAAGGTCAAGTGGAAAAATGTCCCTTCCACTACATCAATGTCTAGATTGGTAAAGGTCACTCCATTCAATAATTTGCTGCTACAGAAAATAACTTTGTTGTAATCTACATCATAGAGGGAAGAAAAAAAAAGGAGTTCAAGTACTTCATTTTTTTCCAAGACATGACAAATTAACATTACTGTCATTTCACAACTTGAGTTCAGTGGACTTTAGAGTATTTAATTAGAACTGGAAGGACTGTGGTATGGCAAGTGATGATACACCCATTTTATGGACAGCTCACATGAAGCAGACTGAAATAGCTTGCCTAAAGTTAAAATAGCAAAAAGCAAAAATGATTATGTAGATTAAAACAAAACAAAAAAAGAAATCTGTTGTGGGTTTGGGTTTTTTCTTTCTTTTAGCTCCCTACTCCTGTCTTATCAAAACCTTTTCCTCTTCTTCAAAAAGTGTCACTTAATCATTTGTAACATCACAATGTGTTGTAAAATATAAAATTAACATCTACAAATACAGAAGTTAGCATCAGGCCACTTTAGTGCTGGAGCTGAGGTCCTAAGGCTAAGTGAGCAACAACCCAGCCTACACAGACACATGACCCTTGTCACCCAAGGAAGCCTGGAGTTGTATTGTACAATGATGGAAGAGAAGGGAAAGGAAGATAGTCAGGTTCTCCTCATCTCACTAAATCCCTCCACCATTCAATTCATACACAACTCAGTTTACTCTCAGCTTCCATTACTATAAAAAGATTCAAACTGCAACACTACGGCTTAAGATTCAGATCCTGTATCATCAAGACAAGTTTGGAAGAAATTTGGCAGTTACTGTGAAGAGTGGTAGAAATATTTTAGAGTGGACGCAAAAAGAAGCAAAAATAAAATAATCATGCAATCAATGTCCTGATTGTTCTGTGCTTCCAGATTTACTGCAAAGCATCTTAGGTCTTACTAGACTTTCCAGATACTAGCTGAATAGAAATAAAAACTGCCTGCATGCAAAGCAACCTTTAGATTAAAACAAAAAATCCCAACATTCTGTTAAAGCAAAAGTTAACCAGAGACAGGTGCAACTTTGTCCCTAAGATACAGAACAAACATTAACTACCTGAATGTTTCCAGAATGAGACTAATGGAAATTAAATCATCATTAAGAACAGAATCAGGCCATCCTGTCATTAAGTATTCTAAGAGCTAGAGTAACAAGTATCTGAAACCACATACCCCTTGTTCAAAGTATTATTTCTCCATTAAAAATAAAAAAATCTTGTATAGCATAGTAACGTGTATCTCCTTTCATAGATTTTCACTTCTACAGGGAAGAGAAGGCTGGAAGCTGGCAAAGGGACAGGGTGGCATTCTTCAGACCTCTTCACTGCCACTTCAGCTGCCACATGCAAGAATGGGAGTGATGTTTGTTTTACCCTCTGGCAGGTTTCCTAAGTGTGTCAAATTCAAGTAGTTATTCAAATATACTCAATAACAACACTATCAAGACCTTAGAAACCCACAATGGTTTCTGCAGTGACAAGCACCATGAATGATGGCAGCATCAGAATGTCAGGCTGCAAGCAGCTGCAGTAAAGAAAACCCAAAAGAAAACAGCTTCTCAGTAAGAGACAGAAAATATAATTTTTAAGTGTTTTAGGCTAACAAAGCACTGTGTTTGATGAAAGTCCCTCAATGTGTAAATGCTTTAACTGTAATTGCACTGACAATATTCTGGAGAATACTCCCCATCCCCACTCTGGAAGAAGTTACCTGTTTACTTGAAAACTGCATCAAATAGATGCATACTGGGTAAATAAAACTTGCCCTTGGCCAGCTGTCCCCTATCTGAAGAGGTGAAAGCTTTTGGATCCAGAACCTAAATATAAAGAATTTGATATCCACTGAAGCCAGTGGGATTCTCAGACGCACAATCTCTTGGCAGGCTGGAGTGGTTTCATGAGCCTAAGTTGCAGGGAAAAGAAATTATTTTGCTTTATAAAGGGCTAGAAAGAAAAGTTTACAGATGCTATCTTATACCTTTGCCAGCACAGTAAGTACATACAACAAGACATGGGCATATTACACCAGAAGAAACAAAAACAGTCTTGAAGTGACAAGAATTGCCAGTCTAGATCAGACCTGGGTCCATCCAGCACAGGATCCTGCCTGCAGCAGTGTCAACTGGATGTTTCAACACTTCAAAAGAGGGAGAGAAAAGCCTAGAGGGGCAACCTGCCAGCCTCTGCAATACAGCACCCACCTCTGGTGCTGGGAACTCCTACAGACGTCTTTCAGCAGGCTCCAGGAATTACCAGGCTGCCATGTCTTATATTTAATGCAATTATGCTACAATGCACATTAAGAAGTAAACCCTCAGACAAAATCCCCTCATGCTAACTTTCAAAAAAAAATATCCAGAAATAACTTTTTCAAACACATTTAGGCAGAAGGTAAAATCAATGTGTCAAATACATGAAAGAGTATAATAAAAAATGCAACAAAGTATTTGCATAAAGTTTCAAAGAAAGTAAAATTCTAACGTTATTCTTTTTAAAAAACTCCTATTGAATACTTCCCTCTGTACACCTGCCTTATCTCCTACATTATCTCCCAGTTACTGAGCTTTACCAGTGATCAAAAGCCTTTGTTTTTTTTAAAAAAAAATTCTACAGAAGTTCTCCCTGATGCCACATCATTTGCACTATCATCACATTCACCTTCTTCCTCCACTGTTATTAAACAAGATAATTAGCATAAAAGTAAAAAAAAAAAGTGAGAAATAAATTCTGTTATAAGCAGCAAAAAATATCCCTTTTTCCGTTCAGGCATTCCTGGTCACCCCATCCAGTTTCACAAATTTTCCTTTGGAAGCCAAGCAAACCATTATTTGTTCTCGTACTTAGCCTGACTCTTTAAATTGTTTATTGTCTAAAGAAAGGATTAAGATACTTAGATATTAAGATATCCTCTAGCACTATGGCTTCTTCTCCTCTCCTAGTTTGGCTTTATTTCCAAAACAGCATCTGCTGGGGCTGAATTTGCACAGTAGGAGCCCTGGCAACTCCTCATGGCCAAGGCTAAGGCAGTAAGCAAATGGATGTTTGACAGCCCTCTTGCCAGGAAGGGACCCCAAGCAGAGTATTTCTGAATGAACAAGTGCCAAAACACCAGAGTACAAAATCCACCAGAAACAGCAGTTCTGACAGATCCATATTTCCCACTGGTGTCACCCTGGTAATTAGCACTTCCTTGTCCACTATGGTCATCCCCACAGTTTTGAGAAACAAGCAGCTGCTTATGCTTGGAAACAGCTGAGCAATAAAGGAAGAGGCCATTTAAATACTGATCAAAAAATCAAGCATGGCAAGAGCACCACCTGCACAAAGACTATACACAGGCAGCTCAGCACTGAACATAACACTGCTAAACGTATTCAAACCCACAGGATGTTTCTCAAACAGGTATCTGAGGCCAAATTAGGCTCCTCACAAATAGAAGGAAGTAGAATCAATAATAGAATACCAGGTTGGAAGGTACCTCAAGGAACACCTGATCCAACTTCTCTTAGAGATGCACAGTCTAGACAAGACAGCCCAGGACCCTGCTCAGCTGAACCTTAAAGGTACCCAACATTGGGAAATCCACCACTTCCCTAAGGAGATTATTCCAATGACTGATTGGTCTCATTGCGAAAAATTTTCCTTGTGTCCAACTGGTATCTCTCTATGAGTAATTAGTACCCATTACTCCTTGTTTTTTCATGTGATTCCTTGCAAAAAGGAACTCTCCATCTTTTTTGTAGCCACCTTTTAAATACGGGAATATGGTGACAAGGTCTCCCTCTAAGCCTTTTTTTCCTAAATGCTGAACAAACTCAGTTCTCTCAGCCTTTCCTCACATTGAAGGCTTCCCAGTCCTCTGGTCATCTTTATGGTCCTTCTCTGGACCCTTTCCAGCCTGTCCACATCTTTTTTTATGTGGCAGGGACCAAAACTGAACTCAGTATTCCAGGTGTGGCCTGACAAGTCCTGAGTAAAGTGGGAAAAAGTTGTAAAGCAGGACAGTCATGAACTTCATGAGAGTTGGCAGTGATGAAATATTCATTCAACTTTTTGACCTTACCCTGAGTTCCCAAGAACATTCTTTGATTGGAAATAAGCATAGGACCAGCTTCATCCTAACCTTCAAAAGAAGTCTGCAGCACTAAGTTAATCTTGGCTGAGCAGAATAGTAACATCAAGGAAGTCTCTCTATCTCGCTATTGCAAGTTGGTTTCGGTTCTTACTTTAAACCCTTTGCATAGAAGAGATGATTGGTATTTTTTTTGCGACTTTTAACTGACCCCAGTATCTTTTGTCTACTTGCTTGGAAGCCAAGATGATAGGTTTGCGTGCTACACATCACTTCAAAAAAGACTTCCAACTGTCAAGAGTCAATTGGCCTGCAGATGAGAACTGAGGAAAAAAAATCTAGAGTTTCACACTGTTTTCTTGATTTTTTCCAAAGGTTATCCAGTCTACTTTGGTAAAGGGAGCCTTTCTGGTCACCTAACAGGGCTGTATAAATGCTTTCTTTGCTTTCCCAAGGGTACTTAAAAAGTTCTGAATCCCAGGTAACATTCAGCAATATTTCTTTTAGGTAGGCATTGGAGATATTAGGAATATTGTGTGCTGTTGCATTACAAGACAGATAAATCTTGGATATTAAAAATCAGCTTTGGTAATTTTGGGCAAATATGATGTGTAATTTTGTAATGGATAGGGGAAAAGAAATTAAGATTGTGTAAAAAAAGGATGAGAAGGAAGACACTCCTTAGATCTAATAGGCAACAACTATACATATCTGAACAACTAACCATCCAAACAACGCTTTAGATCTTCCTACAACGAAATGTGAACCCTAAAGGCATCTGCCTCACATTAAAGAAATTCAAAAACCCCCCCAACTCTCTTGGCTAAGAACACAATAGCTTCTTGGATCCTGCTCCAGCAGTGGGGAAGGCACACAAGCCACTGACCTGCCCCCTTCTGTTACAGAAAAATGGACTTGGGGAAGCATAGAGAAGGCCAGGCAGCACACAGGACTCCAGAGCAGGGAATTGGGACCACATAAGTTCACTTTTCTAACAGAACTAAAGGAAAGGTTGCCTCTTAGGACAGGGAAAGCCAGGAGTGTTTAGAAACAAGGACACAGACTTCCCTAAAGAACTAATTTTCCATCCCTCTTAACTTTGGAAATCAAAATTGATTTTGTAAGAAAACATTCCGTTCGCTATTAATTGCTCTTCTCAGCACTCACTCTGAACAATTAGAGGCATTGGCAAGGAGGTTTCTATTAAGGAATTATAAAATTAAAGAAGCGAAAAAAGGGCTTCTAGACAAATTAAAAGCAGGCGCAGCATGCAAGGCAAACTTAGCCCCTGACTTCAGAGAGACAGGAGAAACTATGCCGTTGCTTGCACCCAAGGGAGACCAGGACACGTGGTGAACATTATTTGCACAGCACAGTCCCTACAGGAGCATACACAGAGGTACAAGAAACCTCTCAGCATAGGCCTGTTAAAGCCAAAGTTCAAGTTTGCTTCCTTCAAGCTTGTCCAGCAGAGCCAGGCCAGCTACATTATCCCCCTGAAGGATTCCAGCCCTCACATGACCTACACCTCCTGCAGTCAACACAGAACTAAGCTCTGGCTTGAATAGGAACTGAATTCATCGGTTTTTCCTCATCTGAGCAAAAGCAGCATTTTTCAGGACACTTTAACAAGCCAAAAAAGCTTTGTTTCACATTTTTTGACATAATGAATATTTTTTTTCCTACATTCAACAAATAAGAGTGTCACAAGTAAAGAAAGTAAGTCAAATACAGCTCAGCTGCTTTGCTGCCCACACTGTTCCCAAGTAACTCCCATCTGTTTGCACTGGTGAGGCATTAGCTAGTCACACACAGGCAGCCTTGCCTTGCTGGATTGAAAAGGAAAGGGCTTTTTGTCTTTTTTTTTTTTTCCCTGATAGAAACAATAACAATAGAATAATTTTAGCATGTAAGGCTGCCCCTATATATTCAGTCTGAGTGGGTCAGTCAATATAACACCTATAGGTAGGAAGAGACTAAGCATTTTGAAAGCAGGAGCAGGGCAGAGAGAAACACCTCTTGTATACAGTCACGCAGGTTCACTCAACAAGCAAAGTGGCAACAGTGCATGACATTGGGAATAAAGATTATTTGTTTCTCTGTCAGATTTCTCTCCTCCTTCTTATTTGGAATTTCACGACTGTTTTCAAAAATGTTCCCACAAAATGCAACAGCCATTTAAATGAAATAACAGCATCCTCTGTATTCCTCATAATAAGTCCTGAGAGTTACAGGTGGGGAAATAAGGACCTGAGACAGGAAATATCAAACTGCACAAATCTCAGACTTCTCTACAGGCAGACACGAACAGATTTGTGATGGCAGAATAATTATATCAGGAAACCATTCTAGTAGCAGTGCTTCCGCAGGCACAGTGCACTGAAACAAAATTAAATTTTAATTCTGAAGTAATGCTACTTCGGACTTTTTTTCCCCCAAATACTTCTTGGTTTTCTCCTCTTCAGCATTTCTTTTCCTGGAAGATCTTGTCCTTTACACAACATTATGATTTTTTTTTTTATTTTTTTTTTACATATACATCTTGAATCTTCTTACCCTAGGTTCTGCAAAGCAAGTGACATAGCCTGGCCAGAACCTCTTTGTTCAGAACTCCTGTCTGTTTTCATTATTATTAGACAGCACCAGAATAACCAGCTGTTGAAGCCTGCCTGCAAATGGGGTTACTTCAGCTCTTGCTCAAAAGTATTTTCTCCACCACATAAAGGTCATAATTAAAATTTTTCAAACCAACACCCCTGCACTTCAATATGAATTTGAGTTTGACTTTAATTACCGCTGTGCACTTAGAAGAGCTGAGTTTTTTGTTTTATTCCTTTTGTTTGTTCTTAGGAAGGCCAGGACAGCAGATTCTCTATGAACATGGGCAACAAAGCACAGCATTTGGCCTGTGAATACAGAGCAGCTGATACTGCTTGCACACATTTGAATGAGGTCAGAATCAATGTAGCTTCCTTAAGTCACCAGAGCTACTTTCTTAAACCTGTAAACACAAGACCTCAGCAGAACTACTAATGGGCTATTGAGCTTTCTGCTTACAGTTCAGCAGTTTGACTCTTGCTCAGATTAAGGATTGAGAAATCAGTTCCCCTTGAGTGGTATTTGATAGATGAGGACTTTTTGGCAATAACCCTACTAGTAGGCATTGCACTGTGTTATGAGGTACAGCAGTAACCTTTTCTCTCTGCATTCCTATGTGCTCATAATTAAGAGAGCCATTTAATTTCAAATGACTCCCACAGAGAAAATTCTTTCTGTTACTCAGGATTCGGACTGAAAAGAGCCCAGTTTCAGCCCAGTGAAGAGCTGCAGCCATTACATCATATGCTTTATTTACAAAAAATGAAAACTACATGAGAGCATCTCACACTCATTTGATAACACAAGAAAAATTCACTTACAGGTTGTATTGCTTCGGGGCATTTTAAACATACATTTCACTTTCAAGCTGTAAAACTCTTAGGACTAAAAATAATTTGCTTCAAAACCAGATAAAGTAGAATTAAGTTCAAGAATTGGGCTGATATTCACAACTCTATTCATACATCTTTTTTTGATGCCATTATTCATTTCAAAATATGCACAACTCCAGAAGTGACAGATTGACAGATCATTGGTGTGATTGCATGGCTGATCTTCACCTCTATAAGGAAAACTAAAGATGGAAAGAAAAAAAAAAAAAATCACACAATTTAGTGACACCAGCTTTTCCACTTGTGCTTTCAGAAGAACTTTTATTAGCAAAGTTCCTCCAGAAGTCTATAAAAATATTTTCTTTTCCAGCAACATTTGTTTCACTGCTATCGGTATACAATGGGAAATTCCAAACTAATTGCTTTTGAATTTTCCAGTAAGTGATCAGTATTTCTTTTTCATAAGAAGAAACTCTTCCTAGATAGTGATTCTAGTTATCTATATGTTCTCTTGGTTATTCAGATTAAATGAAGCAGGTGAAACTGGTAATTTACATTATCAATTATGAAGTACTACAACGTAACCAAGCTGACAGTTTTACAGAAGCAGATGTCATATTCTCACTGTGAAGTTTCAAAGGCAAGCATGGAATCTACTATTTTGTAAAGCAAAGCTGGAACTGTCTTTTCCCCTCACATACATCACAGCACCACACTATTGCCTATAATACATTTATCACAGCACCACAAAACAGGTAGCACAAGGTATGTCCTGCTAACTAGTCAGCCAGGGCAACTCGTCAAGTTAGAAAGGTAAGACAAACTTTCAGGCATGCAAACTCTTTCACACCAGTGTATCTAAAAGCTTATCTGACTGTGGTCAGACTCCTAAAGATATTTCGCTGTGACAAACCTGGTCTGGAAGTCACGGCCCTGCAAAATCCCACACTGAGAATGAGTGTATTTAACTCCAGAAGGTCAACACCTGTACCTATAGTTAAAGACTCATCTCATTTGCCTCACAACACAAAAGGAAGAAAACAAAGAAAAATTTCCCACAGATTTTGCACAACTGAAATCTTAGACTTAGACAAAAATCTTATAAAACACATTTGTTCAAGAGTGCTTCTTAAGTATTGAAGTTATATTGCTACTCTTGTCAAACTCAAGATGTCTCCTGTGTGTCTTCACTCAGTATAACTCAAGTGCTTTACAGAACACATCCGTTAGTATCCATTTGCACCATGCCCCTTAAAAGTTTCTTCAGGCAGGAGGCAGAAAGAGGCAGAAACTGAAATGTCTCAGATTTAGACATTGCAATTCCAGATCTTAGAACAGCTGTGCCTATTCCAAGTTTAGGGCTGGATATTAGGACAGCACAGAAATATTTTAGGCACAGTACATCATGAAAAAAATAAATCAGATAAAAACCCACTCACTTATAAGCAAGTCTTATTCTTGAGACCATTATCCCAAATGCTTCAATATATAACACACTCCCTGACACTGGTGCAAGGCAACAGATTCTCTGTATGGTGCCACAGCACATATAAACCCAAATGGGTTTTGTTCTTTACTTCCCCTGAGTTTCTCAAGAAGCTGAGAGAAACTTCTAGCAGCTCCAGTGTTAAAGCCTTTTCTCCAAGATGTTATTTCTCCAGGGAGTTGTTATTAGCGGTGAGGCATACACGGGCACTTGGCAGTGCTAGAGGCACACATGAATGAACACCCACAAATAAATCAGATCAATAGTACATTCTGCAATGATCGAAACAAAAAAGGCTGTACATCTTTATTGGTGTTTGGTTCCAACATCGTTTTGGAATTATGCCTCCAATTCACAGCACCTCACCTTGAATTGGTTTGATGTATGGCAAAATTGGAAAAACAGCAACTTATTAATTTCATCTACTTTCTCACACTTTAAAAAAAGTCTCAGTGAGCACAAAGATGTCCCAATCACTTTCCACACTTCAAATCAAAACCCACTAGGAATCCTGACTAGTATTAAACTAGTAGGCAAGCTTAAAACTCATATTACCTGACATCAGTTCAGATGCTGCCACAGTCAGCATTTCCTATAGACTCACTGAGTCTTTGTCCAATGCATGCTATTGTATAAGAATGCTAGGAATTTGCAATCTCCCCACTTGGCCATTGTTACTAACTGGTGGCTTACTGCCACAACCCTATCTCCGTCCTAAAAGTACTAAATATCTCCATGAAACACCATACTTGCTATTTTTACCTTCCACAGGTTAATGATAAGAAAGAAACACACAGACACTTGCATATACCAAAGGCAGGGCAGTGAAGCATCAGAGAGCACAGACACATCTGCAGAACTGCAAACATGCTCCAGCACGGACACTTCGGCCTGGACAGGCAGACAGGGAGGAGAGGAGGGAAATCTGAAGAGAAACAGAAGTTAATTGACTTGAGGCAATGCCACTTTGCAGAGGAGTTTGGAAAGCAATGGAAGGGCTGCAGAGATCTCCAATAAAAACATCCTGTTAGGGAATTTGACCAGGCACCATCCAACAATCAGCAAGGAGCATTATCATTTCCCCACAGAAGACTCACACTGGAAGACTTTCATGTTTGTTTTCCAATGGTAGTCACATTCATTCAGCATATTTTTAATCCAAATTCACATAGAAATTGCATTATCATGACGTCTAGAAGTTTCTACCCATGTCCAGTCACTTATTAAGCAGATAATACTTGAAAAGGACAGGTGTCCCCTTTCCCTTAAAATGCTTGTATCCGAAGTGTAAGACAAGGGTAGCAAAATCAATTTCTACTTGTTGGTTGAATTAATAGCCATGCTGTCTCCAGTGGTCATATTGCAAATGAAATACAATTTTCTTATCTGGAGCTAATATTTCTAAAGAGCTAAGGAAAGATAAGTCTGTCCTGAATATAAAATTTGTTTTCAAGTGCAAAGTAAGCAGATGGGCTGGCTGGGTATCAGGAGAGCCATGTCACTCACTCAGTGGGTACTGTCCAGATAGCACATCAACACTTCTCCCAAGTTACACCCATCAGTACCCAATGCTTCAAACAGCAATTCAGCAAGTAAGATCTTAAATTACCCATAATTGCTTATTTTGTTCATATTTTTGTCATTGCTTGTTTGTTTGCAAAAGACTAGCCAGGCTGTCTGGGAACAGCTTGGCTGCATCATGGACTGAGAAACAGAGCCCAGCTACCCTAGGAGGGTGGCCAGCAGCGTCAGTTTTAGACAGCAGACGGCCAGGAGCAGAGAAAGCTTCCAAGCACTCTGTATGCCAAAACTTCAGCAATTTTCCTTTTGTCAAGCAGCTCCAGAAACACAAGACACAGCTGAACCTCTTCACTCTGGCCAAGATCAAAATACAAGAGCATAGCAGAATCCCATAAAATACTACCACTTCCTAAATATATTTAGGCTGCACAGTTTAAGCAAGATAATGCATGACTACAGCAGTTTCTGCTCCAATATTGGCTAAGGAATTAGAGATACTGAAAATACAACTGCATTTTCAATGCAGAGGTATAGACAGACCAACACCAAGATCCAGTTCTACCTCAAAGACACTCACTGATGTGAAACAGAACAAGTGGTCTAAAATAAGAATTCACATCAAAAACATTTCAAGAACCTACTGAAGATGCATGTGTTTCATACATAATGAGTAAAAACAAGGAGTCAAAGTACCCAGAAATGCATACCAGACATCCCTCTCATAAGCATTGATCACTATTATTTTAGTATTTAAAAAAGGTTTTCCAGTTGTCTACCTGACAGCAAGGTAAGGAAATTCATACCTTTAAATTGTGACTCCTGCTCAGTTTTGTGATTTAAAAAAACCAAACCCAACACAATAGCAACTGGATAGGCCTAACAAAGATTGCACAAAAATAAACAGTGATGTTGTTACTGTTGCTTGTGGACAGAAGCCAAGATGAAGCATTTTGGTCTACACTTTCAACTAGCACCAAACAATAAATGAATAGACTTCTATCTTTTCATTTCAGTCTGCTATCTTAGAGAAACACAGGCAAGATAGTAGAGGTGCAAGGCTTGTGCTGCCTGTTTTATTGCCAGGTAAATTAAGTCTAATTTATACTTCACATAAGCACTTACTATCCTTAACCATCCAAATGCTTTTGGGGAGGTTATTCAAATTTATCACAGTATGACAAGATAAACAAGATCCATGCAACAAAGATTTGGGTTTGAGAATTTGTACAGGGCCTTTTTCCCCCTATCCTCTTAACAGCTTTATGGCAAAGTTATAAAAATGAAAAATGAACCCAGAAGACTTACCCACAGATTTCAGGAAGCTTCTGCAAGCTTGTGATGAAACAAGGCTCTGACAGTGTGGCACAACAGAAAGCCATATTTGTTCCATCCACCCCAAACCCACTGACAAGTCTGTGGCCTGCACTTGCAGTAAGTCTCCTGTGTCACAGCAGCTCTGCTCCTCCAGCATTTACCACTTTTTATTTAGTCAGCAGCCTCAGCTAGAGAGCTTCACTAAATATACAGCTAGGTTTGAAGATTCAACTTCCAAAGGTACATGCCACACTGAAACAAGTCCAATCTAAAGTAACATGTTCTTCAGGAGTTATTTCCAGATATAGCTTCTCTCAAATTCCCTGTCCTTACTCAGAAAGAAGCCAAGTTGCCTTCGTTTCTGTGTCCTGTTATAGCAGCCATCTGTCAAGCAAGCATTTTAGTTCAAAATAATAGAAGCACAGTAAAGCAGGGATTCTATCCAACCCTCATCTACAAACAGCTTTTCCAAGAAAAAAAATTAAAAAACAAACAAAAAAGACAACAAAAAGAACAACACACCACCCACCTGTTTGAATATCAAATTAGTTCAAATGTTTGTTTAAGAGCTATGACTAGAAATAGTCATATTCAAAATACGTCAAACTGGGAAAAATGCTGTTGCAGTTTAAACTGCAAACAGAAATTTGCACAGACCAAACAGCTACACATCTGGCTAGGTGTTCTGAGTTTTTGCAAAACTCAGCATTTGCAAGCACCACTGTAAGAAGTGGCAAAGGCCTTCCTTTAAGTGCCACTTAACATTTTCAACCCAAGCATTACTTAACACAGTTCTCCATCATTTACTCTCTCTGCAGTTGCCTTAAAACAAACAGCTGGTTCAAGTGAGCAACAGCACCTCTTACAGCATAAACCTACAGGAGACTAACAGCTACAAAGTCTTTCCTTTCCCGTCCTATTCTTGTGATTAAGTGAAAATGTGCAAAATGAGACTCAAACTCCTACACACCATAGGGTTCTGTCCTTCATGCGCTGCAGATCCTCAGACATGGAAAGGACAATTGGTATTAAGAGGCCTTAAAGAGCACAAGCAAAGAGCAAAAGATGAAGAAAAAACATGCAAACACTATTTTTCTGCAGAGCGCACAAGTCCATGGCAGTTCACCAATTCACACAGCTCATCCTTTGAGAACTCACCTAAAGTAACTGGAGGTTTACATGATGTTAAATGTATCAACAGCATGAATCCTTATTGCTGAGATAGGATAGATTTTATCACTATAGGTATAAATGTTTCTGTGTTCCTCCCCTCATGTTGGACTGATGAGGAGTTGCTCTGATCTGCTCAATGACCTTCACTGAAGAATCCTAACTCTGAATTGCATGGGGGAACTAGCATTCCCTGCCAGTTGCAAGCAATGCATCTGCAAAGACAATTTTCTTTTAAAAAAATTGCAATAATTTGAAAGAATCAGTAGTTCTGCAGAAACTTTTTTCAGAGTAACAAGATGGCATGTGAGCCAGTAGTGGAGTTCAAGAGCAAGACTTGGTCCTGACAGGTACCAATCCACTTGCCTCTTGCACCAGGCCAAGTTGAGGAGCTCAAGCAGCAAAGAACAGGAAACAGGTTTTCAAATGTTTGGGCAATAGATTTGTACTGAGCTAAATACACTTGCTCCCACTGCAAACACAACTCCCACAGACACAAAATACATAGTCTTTTTTTTTTTTCCTCCTGTTTTCAGCAGTGTGTTTAACCTTGGAGCTGTCAAGCTCCTTCATGAATAATGAGCCATGACAACGCTCCAAGTGATCCTCAGAGAACAGACCAATTTTTCCTATATGCTATGCAAGGCAAAATGCTTATATTGCCATGGTACAGACCCTGCTTTGAAAATATACAGTAATGTGGCCATCAAGAGGAGACCACAAGTAAATACAGGAAAAAAACCACTTATTTCCTGATATTTCAGCACCTAAAGACAGAAAGAGCAATAGAACACATAATACCCTAATGGTTCATATTGAAAATTATACCAGGACTGAGGGTATTTGTCTCACTGAATATGCATTTCACACAACCATTCCACAGCTGAGGAACATCTGCATTTGAAACAACCCATGACAGCTACAGCATGAAGAGAGAACCCCCTGCAGGTTTCACAGCACCATGACCTCCAGCAAATGAGCACCAATGTGGGACACAGGGGTGGCCTCCACCCCGAGCAGCCCCCAATGCTCTCGGAACAAACACATCCCCCACCCCACACACAAGGCACTGACAGAAACTGTAGAAATACTGGAGTTATCTGAATGACTGATTGAAGCTCCTCTACACCAGCACCCGAAACATGCAAAGGCAGGTCTTTGAGAAGGCACAGCACAGGTAACCAAGCAGTGGCAAGAGTCATTTCTGCTGCATCTCTCAAGCTCCAGAGGCAGAGGAAGACAAAGCAAATAGATTCACCTAACACGAGGAAGAACTAGGAAGAAACAAGCTGAAGACTTAAACAGGCATTCCCTTGCCTGTTAAACAACAATGGAGGGTTGTGGTTGCCCTTAAAAAATTATCCCTCATTTAGGAAATAAATGCTAATTCATTAACATTAACCTGGAAGACACCATATTCTCTAACAGCTCAAGCAGGATGTATTTGTCCTGTGTTTCTCCAAGGGGGAAAAACAAATATATCCTTATCCCTGAGCTCTTTGCAACAAGGCATTTGTCTGTGGCTGTAGGGGGAAAAGCTTCCCTTTATTTCTGTGCTATTTCCTCGTCTTGTTGCCACAACTGAAAACATGCTGCACCCCTTTTCCCTCTCTGTAGGGGCACCACTTTACTTCTAATTCAGTTTCAATGATTACCTTAAACTACAGGAGCTTTCAAAAAGCTTTGTAGAGCAGGAAAGCAACAATGTCAAATCTGTGATGCTTGCCTTTCCTTAAGGTGTGAAGTTTGCAGTGTTAGACAGCAGAAACCAGTTCTGAGCACTTAGAGGTGTTTTAAGTGCTAACACATCTCCCTCATACCAAGAGGCCTTCCCTGCAAGACGAGATGACCCTTAGAGAGCTGGAGTCAGAAAATCTCTTGAGTTTCTTGACTATGGTTGAAGCTGGAGAGGAGATGCTACTACCAAAGCAGTACACATAATAATGTATTTATGGGCAATTCAGTTTTCCCCTCACTAGTCTAGGCACACATCCCCCTCCTCCACCTGCTCTCTCCCCCCTCTACTCACCTCTTCCATGTCCGGGGCATTTCACAGATATTGTCATCACACTAAATCTATCCTTCCCCTGCAGCGCTTCCAAATGAGCAAGACCTGTGTTGTCACCACACACATTGCTACCATCATCTCTGATTCAAACCAGTTCTGCTCTTAACAGAGGACTCACTCTGTACTCTAAATCATTCCCCAAATTACAGGATCAGTAATTTTCTTTCTAGCGTTATAGTTAAAATGCCCTCAACCCTCCACATGTACCATGTCCATTTCTCCTACTCCCTGATAATATACTGCCATTTATGCCCCACATCACAGCTCTGCGCATTTAGCAATTTCATTCCCAGCAATATTTGGCAATAAGATACCTTTAAAGAAGGCTAATTACACATTTCACTTGAACAGAAATTGCTACTGGGCTGATCTATAAGCTCTTTAACAAGCTTTCAAACTTCACGCCAGGGAAGACTTTGTTTTCCACCAGGAACAGCAACATAGCTCTAAAAGCAAAGGTGGAAAGCTTTGCCACTGCAAGATGAGGAAGGAAGGTCACAGCTCTGATTCTCCTTGCAGCACTGCACCTTCTCCATGCAAGTCTTGCCTTGAAGATACACTGCCTGTTTTCACAAAAGGGAAACTAAGGAACTCAGTTCAGCTACCATGAAAGTAATGAAAAGCAGTCACCAAAAAAAAAAAAAACCCAGTTGATAGTTGTACCAGAAGTAGAACAAAGACCAGTATGACAGAAAGCAGGTTAAGGACTCAAGAGTTGGGAATTGATAAAATTAAGGATGCCTGGTCACATGCATGCATGAAGCATGTCATTTTCTGAGAACAACAGTGTCAAGATGGACTTCTAATTTTCAAAGGGATGGAAGAACCCAAGTCTCTCAAGCACCTCAGCATCTAGTCCCATACCAGGATAAATGTTGTCTATGTCAGACTTAGCACAGAAAATAGCAATCCCACATGTGGATCCTCCTTACCACTTTTTCTCTCTGTGCCCACATCTGGTGAAATAACACATCAGCCAGACCACTTCTCTGGGGGAATTAACGCAACATTCTGCAAACCACCCTCTGTGCTAACCAGGTGTGTTAACCCTGCTTGATAACTAGGGGTGGAATTGAAAAGGGTAAAAGGAAGAAGGGATGGTCAACAGAAGGCTGGGCCTTCTTTAAGGGTAGAAGATTAGTGCCCTGGAAAACTACACAAGAGCTTTCTGTGTGAGATGCAACACAAGTCATCATTTTTCCCTGTGGTCAACGACTATATGGCATCACATGAAGATGTCACACCTGATACACTGAAGTACTGCTGTCAGACTGGCTGACTGCCTAGAGAATCCCAGCTGGAACCTGTAGTAACCATGCACACCAAGTACACAGCTGTTGGGAAGTCTCCAACTGTGAGCTCAACCCACAGGCACTTAAAAAAGAAGAGTTATGAGTGTTACACATGTAAAGCACACACATCAATAATGTCTATTTAACAGAGATTAAACCCATAAGTATCTACTACATACTTAGATTTTAACATACCTAAAGGTTTTCCCCTTTAGGAGATGCCATACTAAAAGAATGACTTGTGACAGTAGCAGCCTCTTCTCCTATATACAGGCAGGCCTTTAAGAGGCCAACAAAATCACTCTTGCAAAAGCACTACACACCTACCCCCCAGACACTACTACAGCACATTTTCATCATCTTGGGGACATCTTTGGGGGCAGGATAACAGAGTCATGGTATAACTGCAAACCATCACACATTAACTTTGAGAGGCAAACCACAAGTCCGATCACTGCCCAATTGCTAAAATATGAAATTTTTAGAGAATATGAAAGTGGCAGGAAAAGAACTGTCTTTTTCCACCCTTACTCTCTGAAGTAACCATGCAGATTTTAGTGAAATGTTTGCAGGCTCTTTCAACTGGAGATAGACCTAGCAGGAAGAATTTAACTTAGAACCTCAAGATTATCAAAATATGAGTACCTGAACACAAACTACCGCAACAGGAAACAATAACAAACCCAATGTGTGTTAATACATTATTAATGTGCACACATACAAAGCTTATCAGAAGTGCCAAGGCATTTGAAAGAAAAAGCATTATTCAAAGATAGATACTTGCCAGCAGCTGTATCACCACCATATTCTCTAGCTGATTTTGATTGAACTCAGTGGACATCAACTTAATCCCACAGGACAGTATCATTCACTTCTGTAATAGCTACTGACCTTATTTCTGTGAGCCCTGTTGTAGTGTCATTGCTAAATGTGGCAAGCAGCAAAATCTCACTCTGTCAGCAGCCAGTGCCTGTCCTTTCTTCTTTTGAAGCTTCCACTCATTTCTGCATTTTTTTCAGTCATGCTGCTTTGAAACAGCTGATCCAGATGGTGGGTATTTGGATTTCAACCTTGCCACATGGTGATGTGGCTCAAGAAAATAAAAACTGTTGCTACCTGCTGCTGACCTACTTTGTTTCCTGCCATAAATAACAATACAGAATAAACAATACAGTTCATTGAACTAGTTTTCCACACCTACTCACTCCTATGTAGGAAATATAAAATAAAACTAATAGAGGAAGAAGGAAAGAGGAAAAAAAAAGCAGCATAATCCAGTGGGGGGGAGCAGGGAGGAGCAATTCTTACCTCTATCATAGTCATCTTCCTCTATTGCTTTTTCCTGAAGCCTCTGAAGCCGTAAGATCAAGGATTTTAACTATGCAAAGAAAAAAAAGTTAATTATGAAGAAGCTGCATTTAAAAATATATAGAGTATTAACCTCTATGTAATAAACATTTAATGGATTACTTCATCACTACAATGGCCAAATTTTAATAGTTAGGCCCAGTATTTGTCAAGTAGACAGGCCTATTTAGAAGTCAGCTGAACTGCAGCTACTTGAGCCAAGCATGGCTTTAGTCCAAACACATACAGAGAATAACAAATGATATTTCTTGAAAAGCAAAGGAGATTGTGCAATCACAGGATATTTTTCACCCTTTGAATAAATGAAAGTACAATTATTAGAGGATTCTGTCACCATGATATCCACTTCTGATCACATTGTATTCAACAGTGTGTTCCCAAGCTCATTCTGACAATTTTTTACCTGAGTTTTGCACAGAACAAATATAAAATTTGCATATGTAAACCACATTTTATTCTGTAAATAGAAATGCAGTTTGAATATTCTGCAACAGGTATACTCATGTTATGGGTCAGAAAAGAGTGTTCATATGCAGGCAAAAAAGTTTCATTAAAATACAATTTAGGCTTATCTACACAATGTTGATATTTGCATTTTCACAATGCAAATGCCAGATGAGGAAAAAAGCAGAACACCAAGAATACCTTTACCACATACAGAGTGGTCTCTCACACTCCAAAAGAAACTCAGCGTAATAAAGTCTTATTTCAAAAGTTAATGTTTCTTTTTGTTAACACCAAGAGTCTGGACCAAAGTTTTAAATTTACTAGAAATTTGTAAGGCCTTTACAAGCTTTTGCTGTTAAAAGAAATTGGTTAGAAGGAAGGTTTAGTCCTCTCCTCACTGCCATGACAGCCACAGCCTAACATGGCTCCAGTTACAAGACTGGAATGTGTTTCTTATTAAATTTATGCATGACCTGTACCAAACAAGCACTACCTGCACTGAAAAAGGTGAGCCTGGAGAAAGAAGCAGCGTATATCCTCAAAGTCCAAAGCCTGTAAGTGCTTGGGAGAGCACTAAAATCCATACTTTAGACATTTTGCATTTACAAAAGATTTCCCTTCTCCCTGAAGCTCTTTCACATTTAATCCCCATATTTAAACTCTAAATGGCATAGAGAAAAATAGGTACAGCCAGTCAACAACTTAATAGAAGCACTCAGTTATCCAGACTACACATCAACACACAAATTAGACAATCAATACATAAACCTTTAAATTCAGGATATCTCTCTAAGTATGGTATGGGAAAGTATGGACTAAGTATAGACTAGTAACTATAAAAATAAAGCCAGAAAAATATCCAAAAATATTTTATTAATAATAGGCTATAGGATGCTCCAGAAGAAAAACAAAAAAAATGCATCTATTCCCATTTCCTGTATGCTTTACTTTATTTTGGTTTTCACTTTCTGAAACTCCAACCTTTTTCCTCTGAGGTTGGTGAGGAATATGAATGATACTGAAGGGAGGAGCTCTGAATCCTCACCATAAATTATTTTCTGTGTTTTATGCCTGACCTTTCATAGAGTTTTAAAGAAGCCTACAGCAGGAACGATTCAAGTGACACTTTTTTCATATGTATGATGTATAACAACCATCTACAGTGAGAGTACAGCTTTGCTGCTGCTGGCAGTGTTTATTCCATCATGCACTACAGTGGCAGGTCATTTAAAGTCTGCTTGGGTACCACAGCCCGGGCACGCCCACGGCAAACTGACTGATGCTGCCACGGGAAAGCGCTTTCCATTTGCAGACTGGGGAGACATTTGGAGCTCAACTAATCAAAGACCTGCTTCTGCTTCAGCGTGGCATGTCCTAGATGTGTACCAGATGAAGATCACTTTTTAAGTACAGAGAAAGCATAATTTTAACAACTTTGGTATTGTCTCCTTTTCTTCTCTACCATTGCCTTTGTTTCTTTCTGAAAACTTTGAGACTTGCTCATTATCATTACAATAGGAAGGTGCTTCAAATTAAACATACATGACTGGCTAACCAATGGCAAAGACATCTGAGGGTACAAATCCCCAATTCTCCATTCAATGAATTAATGAATACAGAAATTAAAGATAGCAATGTTTCTTTTGTGCCTCTCAAACAAGCAATACTGAAAAGAAAGAAAGATAATTTCCTTATTTGATTGTGTTATATATTCCCAAAATTGCAGTGAATTAATTTCCTCAACCATCCCAGACTATGGGCACATTGCAATTCCAGGCATGAAACTAAAGAAACTGCTCCATGTCAA
Source organism: Orthonyx spaldingii (assembly GCA_013397795.1). Lineage (NCBI taxonomy): Eukaryota > Metazoa > Chordata > Aves > Passeriformes > Orthonychidae > Orthonyx > Orthonyx spaldingii. The sequence goes on along the minus strand of VZTJ01004018.1, from coordinate 531,163 downwards.
TGTGTGTGAAGTCTGTAAATAAGAGAACCTAGTTTGAGTTCTACACATATCACCTATGAAAAGAAAGTATTAGAGAGCATCGTAAGCCCAGGTCAGATGTCATGGTAAGCAAAGAAAGAATAAAGGTTTCTCAGCCTTCTGTCTTACCCAAATAACAGGCTTGTGCAAAGTCTCCCCAGAGCAGGTTGTTTCATCAGGCCTAAAGACAATACAATGCATCTCAGCAGGTATGTGTCTGAGCTGAGAAGTTACAAAGATCTGAGTTTCTGAAAGGCAACCAAGAAACTCAGGCACTAGTGAGACAACTAAAACAAAATTTAAAAAAAAACCACAAAGCATAACAAAAAAAAAAAAAAAAAAAACCAAAAAACAACCCAATCCCTCCCCCCCCCAAAAAGACAAACAAAAAACCCAATCTTCACTACCCACTCAGTGCACCTTCGACAAAACAGTGAAATCCATTGTGTCCATATTAATCTATGGATTACTGTTTCCTGCATGCATAATAAAGCCAATACTTGGCTCCTTTGATCAGCTAAGCTCAGGATGGTTTTCCTCCAATGCCCACCCTACCATCATAAAAATGCAACACAGCCGATCCTTCTTAAAGTTTCCCCACCCCTCTCCTATAAAGAACACAGTGAATGACACTGCCTGTATACGTTGTAGGTATAAATGTGGGTATATACATATATGAAAAAAGACTCCTGATTCACCAGCCCACTACTCCTCTGGGGTGGAAGGGGAAAAGAAAAAAGGTTCAGTTCCCAGCTGGAGACAGAGAGGGACTTGACCCCTATTCTTCTTCATGTGGGGCAAGCAGCTATTAGATTACACGCTACTTTCACAAAGTTGCCTCATTCCTAGAAATCTTTGGCTCAACTTAAACATTTCCAATTAAAAAGTTTAATGTTGTTAAATTATGATACTTCAAGAAAAGAGTTCTTACCACCCCTTAATTTTATACTTCATATACCCCAAACTGCAGACAAAACAGCCACCCGTGAAAAGAAATGGTACTTATTAAAGTCAGAAACTGATGTGTGATGTTAGAAACGAGATCAAAGTTTCAGTAGAACACAGAACAGGGTACTGCACCAATATCACCTATTTTTAAAGAACCAAACAAAACCTGTTATCTCATTTTTATCATGCAGAGCACCACTGTCAAACTCTGAACAAAGGACACAAAAGTCAGTAATATCTGAACTCCTACATAAACTTTGATTTTGGCACTATAAATAAAACTGTTTTGAGGAAGAGGAATCAATAACAAAGTGAGATTACTGACCTTCAATGTGCTGCGGTTGCCAAGCAAGCAATCCTGTAGCACTGGTTCATATTTTTTCATCAAAGTATCCCAGTTATGGTCACTAACAGTAAAGCTACTTTCATAGCCTGAGGTCACAGAAGAGCCAGCAGATGCTGCATCTGAGGAATCTGTAGAATATGAAAATGTTGCATCTATATCTGAGAGAGAGACAGTCTCACAGTCCTGTAATTTATCATTTACTGGGCTCTCACGTTCATGCCGCAAATCCTCACCAGACCTGGAGAAGCAACACAAATCTCCCAAGTGCTCATGAGTTTGTGCCATCTCTTCTGGCTTCTGCAGATTTCCTGTGGTTTTGGGATGCAGAACAATCCCAGCTTCCTCAACAGATTTGCCTTCAACATCATTTACTCCGGAGGCCGAGTTCAGGGAGAGCTGTATGAAGCTGAAACTTGAACTAAAGCTATCATGCGCACCAGCAGAACGAGAAATACCATCTCTGTTTTGATATTCACAGTTGTTATTCACTTCTGTCTGATCCAAAGCATACATGCTTGGGGACTTGCTCACTTTAGTGCTGTGGCTGTTCTGCCGAGTACAGCACACAGCAGAAGCACCTCCTTTGCCTGTTGTGGCAGCAGGGTAAACTGCTATCCCTGTGCTGTCTGACTGTGGACTATTGCAACATGAAAGATTTTCGCGGCATCCTGGCAAACTTCCAGTAGTGGCCAATGTTGTTACCCCATTAGCAGGAGCTCCGGCACTACTCGCTGCACTACAGCGCAGGAATTCCAAGTTGCTTTGGCACTGCCTGCACAGAGCGCAGTTCTCAGAGCCTCCACACTGCTGCCTGCCATGCTGGAGCTCTGCTGGGCTGAACCCAGTGCAGGTACCCAGGGACTGAAACTCGATCTGTCGCTGAGCTTCTGGTCTCATGTATCCAGGTCTTCTTGCCAGCTTCTTTTTACGAAGAGAGCCCGCCGGAATTAATTGCTGGTGATCATCTGGGGGACAAGGAGAAAAAGTCAGTGTTTCTGCAGTTTTCTAGGCTTAACATACTGTAGCATCTGAAAACAGTTGTTTCTGAAATTTCAAGCAACATATCGATTTCCATTTCAATAAAACACAGACACTGACCATACTGCAGATAAAGAACACTGTGTGTATTCATTCACTTTCTAAAGAGTTTGCACCTGTTTTTAAGTGAACTCACTAACAAGCTCCTCCATCAGGACACAAACCTGGGTACAATGAATCACATCATCTTCCCTTTTCACAATACCACTCTGCTTTTCCATTGTCAACTTGCTTAACAGCATGCTGAAGCACAAACTTGCTTTAAGTTTCTCTGATTCAAAATTATTTCAGACTTATAAATACATCTAAGGTAGGACTGAATCTGCATCCAAAAAGGTGAGAACCATGATCACAAAGAAATTTTGTTCATCATCTGCTGTTGCTGTGTTCATATCCATGTTTTAACACTGTGAGTAGCAAGTGGTTCAGATTTTTCTGCCATAACAGACACAACTGTAACACCCTGTGGTTGCAGATGTTGGTCTAATAAGATACCATACAAGTTTCATTTAGATTTATGATACTACCTATTGTCCAAAATGTAAAGTTAAAGGAGAAACTTTGCATGCAGAATCACCAGTCCTGGAAAAGCAATACTTTGTAGCATTACTGAAGTATTAATATCATTAAGAAGCAGCCTGTGCTCAGTAACTTGATTTCCTTATACTTACATAGACAAAAAGATACATTTGCTGTTTGCAGAGAATAGGAAAACAAACCAAAAAAAATACACTACCCAAACAAGATAAAAAGATCACAGTGAACAATAAAAGTGAGAGCAGAATTACATTAGAATGTAATGCAATGTCTGTATTTTCTGTATATTTTTATATATGTATTATTGGTAAAAGATTACATGGTGACTACTTTCATTTTCTCACGGATTTACTGCTAGTTAAAAGGCATTCCATTTGTCTGTCCTGCACAATGGGAATCAATGGGAATACAAGCTCTGCACTACCATCCATTTCATAACATAAAAACATATTGACTGGACCTATTTGCCAGAATCACCCTTCAAGGGGATCTGATGCCTAGCTGAATTATGCCCTCTATTAGCTGCCCTCTACTCACAGAAACAGAATCAATTGGGTGTTGGAAATATTCATATAACCTACATGCAGCCCTTCCAAAAACCCAGGTTTCAGATTTTTTTCCGTACATTTAACATTCCTCTCTAATCATGACCCTTCGCCAGTTTTTACATTGATAGATATGCACATAATCTAAACACAGGCCTCATACACACCTCACTATGATGACATCCTACACAAGAATTCTCTCTTGAAACTTCCCAGGAGAATTTCCACAACATTCATTACATTCTCTCCAAATAACCTTCAATAAAAGCAATTTATACATTTTCCATATACTAGAATAGTGGCATATCTCACCATGGGACTGCAGTTAAGCTTCTATCACCATAAATTAGAATATCCCAGCTGTCTCTTACATTCTCTTTTGTCTGAGGAAAAAAGCATCACAGAAATCAGAAGTAAAAAAGGTCATAGAGTCCATCAGCCTGTCTACTATAAAAGACAGTGAAATGCTGTAGTGGGAGTAATTTAATAGAAGTCTTAACAAACAGGAACCACTCTCGGAGCAACGGAAAAAAAACTGAACAAAATGTTCTTTAGAATTTAATTCTTTCAATTTATATACAAAACAATAGCCTAAATTTGACTTCAGCGGAAGGAATCAGTCATGCATAAAAAAGTCATTCTAAAACTGCATGTACTTCATGGCCATTTAAAAAGGCCAGTCACAGCCCTCATCTGTAAAAACACAAAAGGTTCTCTGGTTTAATTAAAATCAGTTTAAAATTGATCTCACTAAATCACTATGAATTTCTAAAGTAGACAGATAATTACAGCTCTTTAAACACCAAATTTAAACTAAGCTAATGTAAATAAGGTTTAAATTGGCCAAAACATTATATATTCACCAAGTGAACTGGATGCAATTCTAAAAATTATTGGAGCCAAAAGAGTACAATTCCAGTATCCTGAATGAGATCACACGTAGCCCACACATCTCTGCACTCCTCACGAGGATCACAGGTAACCCTCTAGACAGGTTTGGCATTCATGGACTCCAGGTCTGTCTCCTGGTGAGTCCAGCAGCACAAATCGTTCACCTGGACACCAGAACAGAGCACTGCCTGAGTTACACTCAGGATTATAGTTAGGCTAAGCCACGAGCCATCCAGAGGATGCTACGAGGAAAGAGCTGCAGGTCCTTTGCCCCAATGTGGCTGCCCCTGAGAGCAAGGCAGAGTGCACACAGACAGAGCTGGGACCAACATGAACATGGGCACTCACACCTTCCCCAAAGGATAAGGGAGGTTCCAGCCTGATCTCCAGCTCCAGCTAGAGAGCACTCACAATGCCCTCAGCCATCACAGAACCCAGCCAGGAAGTTACTATTGCCTTGAGTGTACTCTTTGGGCACTATTTACCTTTGTGCCATATCCCTGCTCTCAATATTAGAATAATTTTAGTTGTTTATTATCACATATCTGAAATACAGTTATGTAAACTTTCTCTGCATAGTCTTCCAACTATAGCTTGCTTTGTCTGCACATCAGATGGAGAAATTACACTGAAGCAATTCAGCTGGCTTGTCAAAAAAATAAAAAGAGAGGCCTTAAATTCTTCTCATAATTACCTCCATTTGAAGAACACCAAATAACTGTTGGCAATTAACTACAAGGTTATCAGAATGGAAACAACCAAAGGCAATTTTAAAATCCTACACTACAGTGTGTCATGCATTGTACAAGACACACATTTAGAAAGAGAGAAAAGCCACAAATGGAAGAGCCTTTCAATTGCAATATTAAAAATCATCTTTTTAAAATATACATTTTACAATCTTAGACGATGATGTTACATATATTTAATGGCAGTTACTTCAAATTCAATTACAAAAGCTCAGAAATATTCTTAACAGCTCTTTCACCACAGCAATCTTTCCTGATGACCATTTCATAAAAAACAACAGTTCAGATCCAGAGCAGAGGGAAAAAGGAAGTCTATTGCTGTAAAGCAACGTCATTCACATCTTACTTACGCCAGTGAGATGTAAGAGGGAGAGGGGAAGCCTAAGAGCATTTCCCACTGATGGAAAGAGGACATTTTCTTGTACCCAGTCTGACACTAAAGGACAGCAAAACAGTAATCTAATTTATTTTAGATCATCAGTCTTTGTTTTCAGCCACAAAAGTGGCAATTTAGGTTTTTCGACCAAATGTTCTAATAGCAGCTGTGGATAAAAACATGTAAATACCTTACATTTTTGTTAATTACAATAGATTTGTATAGGTCAGTACAGAAACTCTGAAGTGATCACCTCCTTACTCCTACTTTAAGCATGTGATGCAGAATGCTTGCAAGTTCATTTAAGTTCTCCCTGAAAGTGAGAAATTATAGATGCCGTTTTAAAGACAGCTCAGCTATCTGAATACACTTATATTACACACAGTTCATTTTTATTAGAATAACAAATTCATCTTCAGAGCATTTGTGGGTGGTAACTACTGTGGAAGAAAAGGTATTTGGTCATATTCAAAGACAACTATCAAAGCACTGCTCCAAGCAATTTCTGCAGTGTTGCTTCTAGTAAAGAAGTCTTAAACACCTGCATCAAACTATACACAAAGTGAGATTCAAATATTTATTATTTACAAACATACACACATAAAGGTTTAACTCATCAGAAACAAAAATGAACCATTCTTGGAGATTAATCTGACATGACAATAATCATTACTGTTCAGTTCCTATGTCATAGAAATATGTAACATGTTGCAGGTTCCTAATCAGTTACAGTTTGACTCATTTACTGAATTTCAAAGGCACCACTAAATATGCAAAATAAGGTGGCACTGATCTCAACACAGCCTGTGTTGAAATAAACAAGCACCATCTCTTTGCACAAAAAAGCTTTCAAAGAAAGTTACTTTCAAATAAAGATTTTCATAACTCTTAAAATGAAAAGTTCTCACTCAGCTTTTTCATCTCACTTACTGAGTGTTAATTACAACTGTGGTTTATCTAGCTTTTTATAAAGTGTATCTATGGAAGGCAAGCATGGCTGAGCTACATTGTATTGGATATAATGATACAAATTATTTCCTCACCAAGGCTTTCTGCAATTTCTAAGGTCACAGACTGGATTCAGTTATTCAACTGTTAAATTTTCAAAACATCGCAAATAACATATTCTCTGAGGTCATTAAATGCATCTCAGTTTCTATTCTTCATTTAAAAACACTTCAAAGACTTGTGCATTGTAAAAGCCAGAGTGCTCTTCTTTAGCCAGGGTTTAAGTAATTGTGTTTTTATTGACACACTCCCATAATGCATGTCATTGAGCTGTTACAAGCAAGCCACTTACCTCCTTAACACAACAACTCAATTTAAGCCATTTGATAAAATTGCAGCACCTCTCTCTAGAATTAGAATCACATCAGCTGATATTACACCCATCAAATTTTACACACCTCAAGAAATAAAAAAGCAATTTAAACCTGGTCTTGCCTTAACACAAAGAAAGCAAAAAGTCTACCAAAAAGTAAGATGGTAAATAACAAACACTTCCTATGTCAGTAAATCTCCTAGTTGGTCAGGGGAATAAGAGAAATAACTCTTTCCTTAATTACATATCACACTTGTGTTTGAAACTACTTAGACTTTAAAACACATCTGCACCTATCAATATTCAGTAGTGCACTGACTACACACAAAAGCAGGCTTTTTTATCAAGTGCCTTGCAGAATCAGGGCCTAAGCACCTTGATGTGACAAAAAGTATTTGAGAAGTTAAGAAAGACAGATTTCTATTTATAAATGTAAGTATCCAATTTTGTGTAAGCATGCAGTTGCACTGTGAAAGCCTGTTTGATAACTAATCACCACCCTACAGCTGGCAACCTGAGACCCAAGGCTTGGATATTATGGAAAATGGCATTCCTCCAAGCTGAATGAAAGTTACACCACCCAACTTTTCCATTAAACATTACAAGGAAACTCACTTTTTTGGCCTGAAAAGTAAGTGGCTAAATTCACCCTAGAACAGCCAGATGTAATGATTCAATAAAGCAGAATAGCATGATACTGGCAAAAAAAAAAAAAAAAAAAAAATTAAATTCCC